>CAXIPT010000005.1:4310521-4428021 GCA_964030475.1 Tethya wilhelma | reverse complement strand
CGTTATCATCGTAATAGCGGGAGACAAACCCTCTTGAAAATAGTACTCTGTTTGCATGTGTGCATGCATATAAATAATATTGTAATATCAGTGGGTTGAGTAAGACAGTCAATATTAATTTTTTGCACCTAAGTATTGTATGCATACAATATACAGTTATTATTATCCAATGTACTAAAATGGATGATGATTAAGGTGATGAATATATATTATTCGCTTCAACCACTTCTAAATCATAAATTAAGTTAGTGGAAGAAGGAAAATAATAATTTTATCAGTTGGCTTCTCCATTTCCTCAAGTCTACAATTGATGAGAGGCATCAAGGGTCTATAGGCTTCTCAGTGGAAGAGGAAAATTATTGTTAGCTTTAGTGGAGTTTCTGGCTCCTTTGATCGACTACAAAGAGGTTCAGCATCTCCTCAAATCAACGGAAGAGGAAAATTATCACAGTATAAACTATATCACAATGGATGACAATGCCAGGATGAAATATATATATAGGTTAATTTTCCTATTTCCACTTTGAGGAGGGAGTAAAGCCAACAATGTATCAATGTTTGTGACCTTATAACCACCTAATGGTATAAACAGCTTCACTGTATGCACACATATAATTAAACAAATAAGGGAGGAAACAACAATATTAACATTAATTTTAATATTATGATAAGAATCACTGGCTTCCCACCAGGTCCACCTAACAACAAAGCACCATAAACTGTAATAATACTAATAATAAACAATAGCTCTGATGATTGAATTCAACTGCACACATGCCTCGATCTAGCTTAGCCTAGGCTACTGGATCAGATCGATCTAGCTTAGCCTAGGCTATACTGGATCAGATCGATGAAAATATAACAAATGGTGAGTTGTTGAGGCATAGCTATGCATGTATGTACAAAAACAATTACTATTGTGGAGATTTTAGATTATAATGATAATTTGAAATGTATTGTATAACTTTATTGTAACTCACTCGTTTTTTTCCAGGAGTAGTTCGAAAGTTTGATTGCTTGCAGTCAGAGACACATAAACAAGTTTACTGTAAGTCTGACAAGAAAAGTAAGACATTATTATAATTATGTTCAGTGAAGCTGGAGTTTAAAGACTAATTCAGGTTCAACACAATCATGTACAATGTCATACTAACTGGTTACTTAATTATTATGAGTATTATGCCAGTATTACACGAATAAATTCAGTAATGCAAGCTCAAATCAATAGTCACTAACAAAGCTGCTCACCTCATTGCTGTATTTGTATGCTATGGTTGGCACTACAAGTTCATAATTCTCAATGGTCTCTATAATGTCATGTAAAAACAGATCATGCAATTCAACGTATTTAAAGACACAAACAACCAGACTTCATTACCAATGGGTGCTTTGATGCTTCTGAATGGCCTCTTGTGTACAGCTGCCAATGACAAAGTCACCAACACTGACAGAGCAATCAACTCCTTCCACATTCTCAGTCTCCTCTTTCCTGATTTTAATTGAACTGAAATTGTGGACTTTTTGAAGTTAATTTTTAAAGACGTTCTTATTATAAAGTTTATAGCTTCTTGTTGCTGCAGAGAGAAGACTTGCTGATCAGAAGCTTTAATAGTAAAGTTTGCTCGAAATACAGTACTTTTTATACCCACATTTAACCAGTGGTCCAGAGTCAACACCCACTCAATAATTGCAAAGGGTCAAAGGTTACACACGTGCAAATTAAGTACCATGTGCATGACATTGTGTAGTGCAATAAGAATTAAACTTAAAATAATGATTATCTGTCTATTATTGACCAGCCTGTTGTTGTTGCTGCAGTTTCTTAGCTTTCAGTACCTCCCCCCTCTTTTGCTGTAGCCACTGGTCCACTGGCAACTGTCCCGGGCATATGGACAATATCTTTTCCCAAAGTATTGTGTGTGTCCTTCTGATTTCATTGAGTGTTTCATTGAGTGTTTGCATGTGACAAGAATATTCCTTTCTTGTAAAGGCAGCGGGTGTTTGTCCACATGTAGTAGCATCAGAAAGAGTTTTCCTTTGTCTCCCCCAGTCTGTAGATCTATATAGACACTTTCTCATCTGTGACTGGAAATAACTTCCACTTCTTGTGGTTGCCAGTGCAAAAAGGAACTATAATCACCTTTTGTCCTCTGATGCTCGCAAGTCCAGTGCATGGGCTCCATGTACTGAACAGGATTTTCTGGCCAAGGTCCAGAGGAAGGTAGATTCAATGCTGCCACTAGGGGTTCAGCAGCACAAGAGACAGTTCTGGTGGTGAAAGATCTAGCATTAAGAGGCGAATTTCATCCCTTTGTGCATTATCCTTGTACCATTTCAGTAAGCAGTGCTTTGCTGTTGAAAGCCTTGCTCGGATGCTGTTATACTCTGATAGAATCATTTTCCTGTAGAAATTCCACAAATCATATGCATGCTGGGAATGTACAGAAAAACTTTATATTTGTGGACGCATATAATATATGAGAGATCAAAAGTGAAAACGAAGTTGCCATTGTGCAGAGACATGCCTTGTTTCAATACAGTAACTTTCTAATTGTTTGAGTACTTCCCATTTTTACAAACATTTCCTACTTGTTAATAAACATCCTGCTCAGATATGCATGGGTAGCTATAGTTTCAAAACATGCCATAAAAAAGAATTAATGCATGTAGCTGCAGCTGTGTATGGTAGCAATAATGGTACATAATCTCAAGTTATACTGAACACTCACCCTGATATTGTCATGATTTGACACACCATGCATATGGATAGTAGAGCCTCTACTATTATCTATGATGGAAACAAGTGAATCAGTGCCAGCTGAACCTTTCATGATCAATTGGGTATTCCAACAAAGTGTTTTGGTTTTACTTGAAGCTTTGATGTATAGCTTTTATTCCTGTGTGTATATTGATGCAATTTGTAGGATGAGGATTATTACCGGAATGAAGCTATTATGTAATTATTGTTGTCAGTGATGCATGTAGGGTGGCCGCATGCCTGGATGGTTACAAGTAAACATTCTCAGAATTTTTGAAAAATTGTGAACAGTTTAACGTTTACAATCTGTATAAAAATATATATATCTGTGCAGCTATTACATAATAATAATAATTATGCATAATTATTTTACAATTACTACATAAAGCAAAATAACTCTTTTGAAGTTGATACTCCTTCTACAACGGTAGTTATTACTATGCCTGTTTAAAATTAGCTTAAAATTAGATGACTAAGTGTTTGTAGTTATGTACCTTCAAAGGTTGCTGCATAAACTATTATGTCAAACAAACTGATTCAGAACTACATGTAGCTAGTCCAGGGTATAGCAATATTGTTATTAAAAAATTACGAACTATATCAGATTAGAATGAATATTTTTATGATGATTATTATAGTCTAGATCTGGTTCCACTTAAAAAGTAAGTTAGATTTGTGACACCAACAAAATTCAACTGTGTTTGTCCACTTCTTGTGTTCCTATTCTTATAAACCGATAGTTTTTTCTCCTTTAACAGCTGCAATAGTGGTGGCATGAACACACATGTTGTGAATGCCAACAGTGTTAGGTTAATAGTCAAACACAGTACAGCAAAGTCTTCACGAAGGTAGTAATGTTGGGATATTAGCAAGTAGTAGATAGAGAAGCCAAGACCAAATATGATGGTCATGATGTAGCCAAAGACACGTAGAGAAGCAGTTGTAAATGTTTGATTTTTGATTCTTCTAGTGAGCACAGCTAAGACACAAAGTACGACCAATGTGGCTACCCTATAGAACATGATGATTGCAATCCATATAATGTTATAGTTACAGCTGCATCTTAGGCGAAGGACGATCATGTTTGCACCATCTTGTTGCACTACAGTATTCACTAAGAGTATTTCATACTGATCAATTGTTGTCCAAACAATAGCAACGACGAGGTCTATTGTAACCATGATACATATGATGGTTATAAGAATTGGGTTTGAAATGAATGGACCAGGATTAAGATAGTGGATGAAAATTCGATAAAGTCTCCACGTGCGTACAATGACTGGACTGAGGGAAAGAATGAAACCAATAGGCAAGAACCATGCCCACTGTAATTGACAAAAAACTGCATTAGCTTGCCCGCTGAGATTGGCATTGGGATGTCCATGAATACAAATTAGCAGTAGTCCAAACCACAGTAGGTAAATGCCTATAAATGCGATCTGATTGATACCGGGACTTGATGCTTTGATAAACTTGTGATTTCGATAGACTAGTGTGAGGATATGCAAAGTGACAATAACTAGTAGTTGAATTGATGCAATAATTCCAAATAAAACACTTAGTACTGGATACAAATTGTCTTCAACTTTAAACTCATCAGGAATCAAATAAATATCAGCACTTAATCCAGCATTTATACTGTAGGGGATAAAATTTTCAGTGAAGTGTACCACTTGGATCAGGTTAATTTCACGCATCAGAAATCCACTATTTCGGCTGTATTGGACTGGTCCAGATACTCCTTGTATATTAACATTGTAAAGCTCTTCCACTATCTGCCTTGTAGTGTTCTTATCATTGTATTGATAGTCAGAAAGATTCACATTGGACTTTTTAGTGACACTGTCTAGAGTAATGGCTAGAGCCCAGAGAGAATCGTAGAAGTAACTAGCCCAAACTGAAGTGGATACATTTCTAAAAGGGTTTGCCTCAATACTGTTGTACAAATCAATCTCTTGTTGGTACAGATTTAAATATTCATCACGTGTTATGTTGGCTACTGTCTTAGTTACATTATCAGATGAACTGAGTTGGAAATTTGTTAAAAAACTGTTGTTTAAAGCCTTTTTCAATTCGTCACCAGAACACTGTGTAAGGTTCTTATCATTATTATGAACAAAGGATACTCCATCACTAAAATCACTAAGCATTCGACCAAAAATCACCCACTGGTAGTTTGGATAAAACATCTTCAAGTGATAGGCCCGGCACATGATTTGGAGTAAGTGTTCTAGAGGGGTCACTACAAAAATGATTCTTGCTCTGCTATGAGCAAGGTCCTCCAGAGGAATAAAATTATTTAGTCTCACCATCGATGAATAGACTATCTTTACATCTGATTCATTATTAATTGCAGAAACAATTTCATTTTTCATCGATGAATAGTAAAGACGTGAATTGTGGAAGAGGAAGGCTATTTTATGCCAATTTGCCTCTTCTATTAGATCTACTGCTAGTTCACCAAAAACCTCAACTGAACCAAGAGATCCAAAATAATAAGGATAGATTTTTCGATTTGCAAAGATTGATGCACCAGCTCCATGGATTGTTACTAAATTGAAATCAGGTCTGCTTACAATTGAACCCAGCCCATATGTGGAACGAGAACACCCTGGACCGATGACACCAACAAATCTCTTACTCTCAGTTCTTGCAAGTGAAGTCACTGCTTCCGTGAAGTTGGCCACAGCAATGTCAGTAAAGTCACAGCCTCCATTTATATGCACCAGTTTCAAATTGTAGTTTGGTAGCAAATCTGGCTTATTGTTTATCTGTCTTTCTGCAAGGTCTAATGCTGGTATGAATTTTATCCCATCTATCCAAGTAGGAAGCTGGCCAGCAGAGTTGGGCACAGGATAGGGAAGCTGGGACAACACATACAAAGTCTCTTTGTTGCTAACATTGTTGTTTGCTGCTACTAACTTAGATTGGCACAATATTGCAGCAATACACACTAAGAGTAAGACATACATAGCTAAGCTAGTACTGAAATGACTTCACGGCCTGTGAATCTTTATAGGTTCCGCTGACAGGAAGTGAGTCGATACGTACGGTAGTACGTACAGTAGGAATTGGTCGAACGTCCCATAGACACATTACAAAATGTTGATGTCTATAAATTCTCACAGAAAGAAAGGTAAGGCTTCAAATATGTTTAGAGGCCCATAGTTGCCAACCTCCATTGGACCAACTAAAAAAAAAGTGGGACATTATAATCGCGCTAGCGAAAATTTAAAGCCACGCCCCTTTTAAAAGTGCAAAACGCTTTTAGCGAAGCACCGCACAAACCAGCGCTACAGAAAGCTCACGATTTTGCTTATAATTATCATTTAAGCCATAATAAAGTTAAAAGAAAGTAAATTTTCAGCCAAAAAGTTGCATTTTTCAGTAAAAAGCCGAACACTTCTCAGTATTCTGGACATTTTTCGCTGTGGCTAGAGTACCGGTCACCGTAAACTAAGCTAAATATATTGCAGTCAATGGTGCCCGGTACTTTAATGCAGTACCGGCAAAATCCGGATACTGTATATTACGTAATTCTGCAATACAAAAGCAATAGGAAAGTATACGGACTACCGGTACTCTAGCCACGTCCTTTTTTTTTTTTTCTCCCGGGACATTTGCACTGTTTCAGCCTAGGAACGAGGCTATGTTTCAGCCCAACCGGGACACCGCCGGGACATAGGTCGAAATTCCGGGACGCTTGGCAACTATGGACAGGGGCGTAGCCAGGATTTAGAGTACTAAGAGAGTGCTGTAATTGTGCGCGCGCAGCGCGCGGAAAATTTGGGGGTGCCACGCCCACTTTTGGGTCACGTGATCGATACCGTGACCTTTGAACTATTGCTGAAAGCCAATTGCTGAGCGCTTTCGATCAACCTAGCGTGAACTAAACGGTTCTGAAGTTTGTTTATCAAGAGCTTAGACATAAATGAGCTTGGAAAATAGCTTCTAACAAGAAACAAGTAAGAAAAAGTGATTCTAAAGGCTTGATTACTTATTGATAAATCCAATTATTAAATATTTTTGCGCTTCCGGTCAGCAGCGAAGGGGGTGCTCGAGCACCCAAAGCACCCCCCCTCCCTACGCCACTGATGGAGGCCTCTCTAGAACAGTTTTCTAATTCTATAAACTAATAAAACTCACAGAAACTTCCAGAGTGCTCTGAAGAGAGCGCTAGCGGGAACCGTGAATGCAAATTTGTTTTCTTTGTTTCTTACTTTGTGACTTACTTGCCACGATTTCCCGACAAACAAAAGGCATTGAGCCAAGTTAACTTAGTATAGTGAGACTTTATTTCATCTGCAGTACGCCCTTTTGCACTCGTTTGCTGGCAAAAAGATAGTAAATAAAATCTGTGCAGCTTTGAAACTCTGTGTACAAACATAAATTACGTAGTGCATAATATCCAAAACACTTTCCATTTTGAAGTAGGTAAAAATCGTCAGTATGTATAGACCACGTGGTTTATAATGCGCATGCGCGTGCATATAGCTACTGTTTGTAGAGACTGACTAGCCTCCAAGTAGTAAAAATTTTATAAAAATGAAAGTGTAGGAATGGGCAGTGCTCTAAAAAGGAATGAAACGAGGCAAGTTCGGAATTTCGGCACATCATGATTAAGTCTTAAAACACTACTACGCTTGTTATAATTAACTAATCACATTATAATAATTTTTTTGTCCCCATAACATGTACATACAAGCTATAGCTAATATCCACTGAATGTGTTCATGCATCCACAGTTAAAGTACCTCCACTAGTTGATGAAAGGATATAACTGGGTATGTTTTACACAAGGTTAAAGCTCACACCTAAAAAAAATCCCACCATCTAACCATGCAGTGTGGGGAGATTTTATGTTAGGTCAAAGGACACTTCTCCAGCGCAAATCTATTTTGTGTATAATGTGGCCACATTGCAATTGGTAGCTGATATGATATAATATGGGGAGATTTTATGTGAGGTCAAAGGACACTTAATTATTAATTTTGTGGAAGCATAATTATGAGGGATTCTCAGATTGAGCTAGACCCTCCTCCTTTGTCACATTGCAGACACTGAGTCTCTTTGTAGGATAAAAAAGTCATAAAAATGAAGTCATATACTTCCTAGGCTTGTTCGTTCCAATTTTACCAATTATTTGAACCATTCACAATCACTTTCCTTAATAACAATTATTAAAGTATCCAAGCAATGTAATTTAGTAATGGACTTGAAGCTTTGATGTATAGCTTTCATTCCCGTGTGTATTATATTGATGCAATTTGTAGGATGAGGATTATTATCGGAATTGAAGCTATATATAATTTTTGTATGCATACAGTGTGGCTGTGCCTGGATGATCATGAGTAAACTTTCTCAAAATTTGCAGAATATTATCGATTTGCATAAAAATATATTGAATCAGATCTGTGTATTATTATATATGCATGTTTGACAAGTACTGTATAAAGCACAATTACAACTCTTTTCCAGTAGATACTCCTACAAACGATATTGATTAGTAGTTATCACTGTACATATTTAGAATTAGCTTAAAAATTAATGTAAATATAATCGATAACTGAGTAGTTAGAATCATGCACCTTCAAAGGTTGCCACATAAACTATACTATACAAATGAAGGGTATACTGAACGGTGTTATTACTCAATTTGTGACACCAACAAAATTCAACTATATATATTTGTCCACTTTTTGTGGCTCTTCTATCTTATCAACTGATATTTTTTTCTCCTTTAACAGCTGCCGCAATAGTGGTGGCATGAACACACACGTTGTGAATGCCAGCAGTGTTAGGTTAATAGTCAAACACAATATGATGAATTCTTCACGAAGGTAGTAGTGTTGGGATATTAGCAAGTAGTAGATAGAGAAGCCAAGACCAAAAATGATGGTCATGATGTAGCCAAAGACACGTAGAGAAGCAGTCGTATAAGATTGATTTTTGATGCTTCTAGTGAGCACTGCTAAGACACAAAGTACGACCAATGTGGCTACCCTATAGAACATGATGATTGCAATCCATATAATGTTATAGTTACAGCTGCATCTTAGGCGAAGGACGATCATTTTTGCACCATCTTGTTGCACTACAGTATTCACTAAAAGTATTTCATACTGATTGATTGTTGTCCAAACAATAGCAATGACAAGGTCTATTGCAAACATGATACATATGATGGTTATGAGTACTGGGTTTGAAATGAACGGACCGGGATTACGATAGTGAATGAAAATTCGATAAAGTCTCCACGTGCGGGCAATGACTGGACTGAGGGAAAGAGTGAAACCAATAGGCAAGAACCATGCCCACTGTAATTGACAAAAAACTGCAATAGCTTGCCCACTAAGATTGGCACTGGGATGTCGATGAATGCATATTAGTAGTAGTCCAAACCACAGTAAGTAAATGCCTACAAAAGCGATCTGATTGATACCGGGACTTGATGCTTTGATAAATTTGTGATTTCGATAGACAAGTGTGAGGATATGCAAAGTGATAATAACTAGTAGTTGAAGTGATGAAATGATTTCAAATAAAACACTTAGCACTGGATACGAATTCTCTTCAATTTTAAACTCATCAGGAATTGAACAAATATTAGCACTTAATCCAGCATTTATACTGTAGGGGATAAAATTTTCAGTAAAGTTTACCACTTGAATCAGGTTAATTTCACGCATCAGAAATCCACTTTTTCGGCTGTATTGGATTGGTCCAGATACTCCTTGTATATTAACATTGTAAAGCTCTTCCACTATCTGTCTTGTAGTGTTCTTATCATTGTATTGATAGTCAGAAAGATTCACATTGGACTTTTGTGTCACACTGTCTAGAGCAATTGCTAGAGCCCAGAGGGAATCGTAGAAGTAACTAGCCCAAACTGAAGTGGATACATTTCTAAAAGGGTTCGTCTCATTACTGTTGTACAAATCAATCTCTTGTTGGTACAGATTGAAATATTCATCATGTGTTATGTTGGCTACTGTTGTAGTTACATTATCAGATGAACTGAGTTGGAAATTTGTTAAAAAACTGTTTTTTAAAGCCTTTTTCAATTCGTCACCAGAACATGTAAGGTTATCATTATTATAAACAAAGGATACTCCATCACTAAAATCACTGAGCATTCGACCAAAAATCACCCACTGGTAGTTTGGATAAAACATCTCCAAGTAATAGGCACGGCACATGATTTGAAGTAAGTGTTCTAGAGGGGCCACAATGAAAATGATTCTTGCTCTGCTAAGAGCAAGGTCCTCCAGAGGAATAAAATCATTTAGTCTCACCGTTGATGAATAGACTATCTTTACATCATTTAATTTATCGTTAATTGCTGAAACAATTTCATTTTTCATTGATGAATAGTAAAGACGTGAATTTTGGAAGAGAAAGGCTATCTTATTCCAGTTTGTCTTGTTCAATAGATCTACTGCTAGTTCACTAAAAACCTCAACTGAACCAAGAGATCCAAAATAATAAGGATAGAATTTTCTATTTGCAAAGACTGATGCACCAGCTCCATGGATTGTTACTAAATTGAAGTCAGGTCTGCTTACGATTGAACCCAGCCCATATGTGGAACGAGAACACCCTGGACCAATGACACCAACAAATCTCTTACCTTTGCCAAGTGAAGTTACTGCTTCTGTGAAGTTGGCAACAGCAATTTCAGTGAAGTCACAGCCTCCATTTATATGTACCAGTTCCAAATTGTAGTTTGGTAGCAAATCTGGTTTATTGTTTATCTGTCTTGCTGCAAGGTTTAATGCTGGTATGAATTTTATCCCATCTACCCAAGTAGGAAGCTGGCCAGCAGAGTTGGCCACAGGATAGGGAAGCTGGGACAACACATACAAAGTCTCTTTGTTGCTAACATTGTTGTTTGCTGCTACTAACTTAGATTGGCACAATATTGCAGCAATACACACTAAGTCTAAGAGTAAGACATACATCGCTAAGCTAGTACTGAAACGACTCACAGATCAGCCTGCGAATCTTTATAATTTCTAATAGGTTCCGCAATCCGGTACCGGTGACAGGAAGCAGGAAGTGATGAAGAAGAATCTTCAATACGAGAACTGCACGAGAATTATACTAACCAACAAAACGCTCATCATGGCCTGGTAACTTCAAATTACTAATAGGGTAAGGCAAATCTTGGTACTAAATGGCTATAGCTAGCTTAGTAATAGACAATGTCACATGCACAAGCAAGACCTGGAAATAATATTACGCACACATTAGCAGTGACGTAGCACGTATACACTCGCGCCTTGCAGCTAGCCTAGCCTGCACCAGCACCTTTGTGTACGCGCACGTGAAGGGCCAAAGGGCCAAAGGGTCAAAGGGTCAAAGGTTACACACGTGTACAGATAAAATATTGCTAGCATGCTTGGAGATGGCTTTGTCTTCACCAATGTTAGCAGGTAAGTAATAACCAATGAAATTGCATTGTTTGACATTCAATGTATAGCCTACTCTCCTGTCATTCCTTGTACCACTTGTACCCACAGTTCGTGGTAGCGAGGGAGTTTCTCTTCTCAGAAAAGAGGAGTCCAGTCTAGCTGCTGAGCAAGATCAGAGTGTAGTCACGTAAGCTAGTGTGTCATCCTTGAATTTCATACAAATTCCTTGGGTTGCATAGTGTCACTTATAGCTGTGGCAGTCATATGTGTTATACAGCTTAGGTGTGTTCTTCTAGTCAACAATGTACCTGTAGATAATATATCTGTGAATGTACCCAGTGCAATGGTTATTCTGAGGCATGTGTGCTTCCTTGTACAGTCCTTCCAGTGAGTGTCGTGTGTTGGCCTTCAGTAGAGATGGTGTACAGCTGGCTTGGTGTGATGGTAGAAGGTAAGTATCCCATTGTCCTGAGTGATACGTGTAATCCTTGCCATTAAATTAATTTGTACATGAATCACAAGAATCTGTTCGGATCTCATGCTGTACTTACTGCTACTTGTTTGTTTAGAATACCTAATTGTCTCAGTTGATGTTGTGTTTGGAATAATGGTCGTAGTAATAAGTATGTGCATACATTCCAGTTCTAAGTCTATTCACGTTTTCTTGATCCTTCAAAATTTCTTCATAACTTGCCCGTATATCTATGATTTGCCCTATTTTAGATACCCATTCGATTACAAATTTCACGTAGATTCGTCTGGTACTTTTTAAAAAGTGCTACCCCTTACCATTCAGAAGTTATGCGTATGCCCCATACATAAAGTACAGACATTCCATTAACCACAAATGCTGAAAAAGTATATACTACTTAAGCAAAACCACACTACTTCCTGGGCTCAAGTCAAGGCAAATAGACTTTAGTTGATCACTCTCACTCTCTCTGTCCCCCCTATAGTGTGCAGGTGTTGGATCTTACTACACAGACCATCAAATGTACCATACCCAGTCCAAAGGTCAGATACATACAGTTCTCACCATTAGGCACATACATTGCTGTCTGGGAACCATATGCAGGTAAGAATTGCATGCGAGTGTGCTATAGTGTGTATAATATAGAACCCCTAGCAGTAAAGAGTTAAAGTTCAGCTTACTTGATCATATTCATGTAATTATTGTTGTCCCAACGTAGTAGCCTTCCTGTAGCCTCGTTCCCAGGCAAATATGCGAGGGAGGAGCTTGGGAACGAGGCTAGCCTTCCTGCTTGTCCTATTCCTAAGTACGGAGAAAGCCTGATCACTTACTTGGTATAGCAATTAAGTTCACATGTACGTGTAAATGTTTTATTTTTTTCCCTATTACAGTTACAAGGGAGAACCCAGCTGGTTCCCCTAACCTCCAAGTGTGGACAACTGAGCAGGTGGCTGCATTCGTTCAGAAGAAGGCTGACAATTGGTAGGTATAATTTTACTCTTGTATGTGAATTCTTTAGTATACTGTGTGTATAATATCTGTGTGTTCATGGTATCCAAGTGTTGTTAGTTATATTGGTCCATCTCATTCTCCAGGTGTCCCCAATGGAGTGACGATGAGGCACTGTGTGCCAGGAATGTCTCTAATGAAGTCCACTGCTTTGACGGAGGGCAACCAGGTACATTGTATTGACAGTAGAGTGCAATGGCTGATTCTGTGTATGCTGTGTAGTATGCAGTACTAGTACAATTCTCAGCTGGGCTATTGGTGTACTTTTTGAAATACTGACCCTTACCAGTTTTACAAAATTCATAAACAGTGAACTAGACAATTAGAGATAAAGACATGCACTTCAAATATTAAACAAACAAACAAACAAAATAGTTTCACAATATAGTACACAAGATGGTTAGTGATTTAGGGAAGGGTTAGGAGCCTCTATAGAACCCTCTATAATTCAAGCCTTATATTCACTCAATGTTAGTGTCAGTGGTGATTCCAATGCCAGTGTCCACCAGTGTCAGCGACTGGGTGGTGCTGGGAGCACTCACACGAGTCGATGGTGGGATGGTTGGTCTCTCGTTGGATTGAACAAGAGACTGTGACTCATTCTCTTCATCACGCTGTTTGTTGAAACAACAAACGGAGGTCAGAGAGTAGTAAATGGTGGGCTCTTTTCTCCGTTGGTCTTGGTGTTCGCTGGCGGGGTGAGTGTGATGAGTGAGATTGTGGCTACCATCAGTTGTGACACCAATCCCGGTATGCTCGGGTGGAAGTGGAACAGTAGTGCTCAGTGCACTCTCCCGTGTCAGACGAGGTTGGTTCTCATTATCACCGTCTCCTTCGTTGCCCTGGAGGGGTTGTCTTTCGGCGTTGTCCTTCACCACCACACAGCAGCAGCAGACATGGCTGTTGGTGAAGAGGTTCAAGTAGATGAGGTATCCCAGTGGGACGGTGACCAGGGTGAATGGCAACACCAGCGAGGTGAGAATGTAGTAGGCGTAACTGTGGATGTAGAAGCGATGAAGGAGCCCTACCACCATGCTGACCACACTTGTTGTGAAGATGAAGATCATGAGCACGAGTGTCTTTCGAACCAAGAGGCTGACACGATGGTTTGTGAAGGCACAGTAGACCCAGGATAGGTAGGTCGTGCCCAGGATCAGGGACACTGCTATCGTGATGCAGTCGTGTGCCAGTCCAATGCTGTAGAATATGATTTGTGGTTTGAAACCGACGTTTTCGCAGTCTTCATTGAATGTTCGAATCCAACAAGCTACGCCAGTGAAACCGTATCCACCGCTGGTGAAAGGGTACCAGACGTAAGTTGCTGGAATTATAGACACGATGAGAAAAAACAACCCTTCAAGCAGACCGGGATACTTTCTGGTTCCTTTTCCTGGCTGGTCGTTGGATGTGCTTTTGAGGAGGTACTTGTGGACCACTAAGAGTAGCTTCAGTGCTATCGCAATATTCAGGAGCTTTGCAATAGAGCCTGCATATTGGTTGATGAACCCCAAGGACTGGCACAGCAGGCCATCACCACTATAGTGGATGAGGTGGACAATAGTCAGACAGAAAGTGGTCAGCTCGACTCCCGTGGCTATGACCAGGTAGAAGAACATACGCTGCAGTGTTGTCTTGTAAGCTCTGTAGTAGAGGATCACTGCCAGGGCGAATATTCCTAGCAGCATTGACAGGAAGGATGAGGAGGTGAACGCACCAATGATGGTCTTCAGCTGGTTCTCAGTGTAGCTGGTGCAGTTGAGGAGATACTCTGGGAAATGGCCGTCCTGTTTAATCCCTGTGGAGGATAGATATTGTAGGGAAAGGCTCACAAATTTTTTTCAAATTGGCATTTCAATAGTAGGATATTATTTTAAGTGAAAATCCAAGACAATTTTAATTTGGTAACTGTAGCTAACAAAACTTAGTATATAGCTCTGAGCACTAGGATACTGTATAGTCGGAAATATTGATGGTCAAAAAATTTGACAGTTTGCTCCGCAGAATGTATAACAGAAATATTGATGAATTTAAATTTGACAATTTGTGCATGCAGATGATACATTCATATGTGGCGGCCAAAATATTGGTGGATTTAAATTTGACTATTCGGACTTTGACCATCAAACTGTCAAATTAAAATCTCCGTTAATATTTTCGACTATACAGTATTACATAATCAAGGCTAGTCAGTGCTACATAGAGATAACACACACTGTAGAATCTCTGCTATTCTGTTAGAGATATGTATTGACTTGCCAGAGCAGCTGGAAATGAGTGTAGTCAGTAGAAGGAGTCCCAAGTAAGCCATTTGTTTCATTGTCAGAGTCCCAGCTAGTCTTGAGCAGTCTTTGTAAAGAAATTGGTTTCTCTCACTATTAAAGTCAATAGTCACATGATCTACAATTTTATTGCACCTAGGTACCTACATATGACCCTGGGAATTCCCTACTATAACACGATGAAAAGAATCCATTTAGTTTTTAGGTTGCCAGGAAATGATCACAATCTAACCACAGCCCTGCAATTGCAATTGGTTGCTATGGACTTGCACTCTGTACCTATTGTACTACAAACTAGGCCAATAGTAATAAAATTATTATTGCCATTGTACAGTATGTGTTGTAATAAAATTATATCAACAGATGTTATCTTGTTACAATAGCAGTGATCCCTTTCACCAAACTTTCCTTCCTGGGTGAATCCAAGTGGTGTAGGTATTGTTTGCTCATTAGCCTGTGGTTAATCCATTTTTCAGGTCGTTCGATTGATCGAAAGCTCCAGATTGCCAACCTGTCATCGTTTGCCCTCTCTCCTGGCAAGCCACCCTACAAGATAGCTGTCTATGTTCTGGGAAGCAAGGTGAGTGAGAAATGTTGTCAAGGAAGGAAAGCTCATACATGATGTTTGTGCTAAGGTGAAAGACAAGTAACACTTAACTATACATCACTCCATCATTTTGGACAAGTGTATATAAGACAATAATTTTGTTAATTTTCTCCATGAGACTTGTGTTTTCTTTATGTATTTAGGGGGCCCCTTCATTTGTTCGTCTTTATGAGTACCCTCGTCTTGATCAAGCTGCTATTGTGGCTTCTAGAAGTTTCTACAGAGCAGACACCGTAAGCTTCTACTGGAACAAAAAAGGTACCCCATGTACCCTCATACCCAGGCCCCTCCCTCCTTGAAAGTAAGGAGGTCAAAGGAGAGAGCCTGGGTACAAGGTTACCCTATGTGCATATTTATTCATGAATGCATGTACACATACTAAATAGCACAATACATGTAACACTGATATACAACCATGCTAATGTTGGTTATATTCTCACATGTCTAGGTTCAGCAGTGCTAGCTTTGACCACCACAGAAGTTGATAAAACGGGTGCTTCCTACTATGGAGAGCAAGGCCTCCACTACCTCTCAGCCAAGGGAGAAGGAAACATTGTCATCCTTGGTAGGAAGGAGTGAGCTTGTCATGTCACACTCATCATGCTTCAGTGATGGCAGCTGTTCAAGTTGTTGTGTGACTTTGAATGAGTAACATAATATCAGTACAATCATGTACATTACATTTTAATAGGTAAGAAAGGTCCCATTTATGAAGTGGAATGGAATCCTAACTCAGAAGAGTTTTGTGTCGTATACGGTTGTATCCTAACCAACCTAACATGCAATCTGACCTAAAGTCCATCTGGTTTGAGAACGCCGCCGGAAGTGAAATAATGAGATTCATGTAATACATGTACTTTTAGTATGGGGCAAAATAGCTAACTTCTTTTGACTAGTAAGGTGTAGGGAGCTAGAAAAGCAACCAAAGGAACGGTAGAACGAGCGCTTTCCAATGGTGCTTGAAATTTTGAAATTGGTTGGATATTTAGAAAGTTATTAAGTTTTTCTACCGGCATTCTCAAACCAGATGGACTTTAGCATGTTTACATTACAGCTAGGTACTAGGTATAAATGTATATACATGGACAGCTAGCAACACATGTCATCCTAATTGCCACCTCTGGACTCTACATCTGTCATCCCATTGTCTTATCAATTGTTGTTTTTTTGTATTTGTCTTTTTGTCGTGTTTCTTAACTCCAATGTTGGCAAACCTAGTCATGCCATCCAAGGCCACTCTCTTCAACTGCAAGTGTGAGCCAGTGTATGACTTTGGAACAGCCCACAGAAACATTGCCCGGTTCAACCCACAGGGAAACAATATCCTTTCTTTAGCAGTGGATGGAATGTCTTTGAATGTTTGGTTGACTGTGGTTGTGAATTGAACTCTGTTAGATAAATTTTCTTAACTTTCTTTCTCTCCCTGTGTGTGATCATACTTCTCTGCTTTGCTGGGTTTGGTAATCTCAGAGGAAACATGGTTTGTCTGTGTTCTGTTTTATAATTCTGTGTGCTGTGTGTTTGTTCTTTGGCTATTCTAAGAGATGACATGTGTTTTTTATAACAGGAATTCTGGGATAGACCTCAACTCAAACTTCTAAGCAAGCCACAGGTACATGTAGATAGTATCATGATTGTATTGCATGCCAGCCATTTCAAATAATTCATTGCATTACCTCATCCCATTAGGCGAGTGACTCTACCCTGTTTGAGTGGTGTCCAGATGGTGCTCATGTTATCACTGCCACTACAGCTCCCAGACTCAGAGAAGGCAATGGGTGTGTGGGTGTATGTGTGTATGTGTAGCTATGTCATAATGATCATGAAACCAGACCATCACTCTGGAACTCCTATAGATTCAAGCTATGGCACTTTTCAGGATGTCTGCTCCACCAGAAGGACACCCCTCCAAGACATGAGCTATGGGAGGTACACATGTTATTTCTTTGCCTCATACCACATGTACACATGCTCACAAAAGCCATTACCTGTTTGTGTGACCAGTATTAATTTGTGGCTCCAAATTTTTATGACAAAATTATTTCACGATTGAACCATGAAAAACTGCTTAGTTGCATATGCATTCGCATTGTGTAGATTTATGAAAAGTTTACCAAAAACATTTGCTCTTGGATCAGAAAGATTTTTTTTTTGTTCCACAAAAATTTGCAGCACTATGGTATTTTGTTTACAGTATTTGTTCCACAGGTGAAATGGTGTCCGTGTTTACCAGGTAGCTACCCTGCACCTGACACATCAGAGAGACCACCATCAGCCACAGACCTTCAACCAAAGACACAAGGTGTGTTCACAACTGACTCTCATTCATGCACATTTATATTATCATTACACACAGTAATGTTTCACTTTAATATTCCCTGTTCTTTATCAACATGTTTGAACATGCAGCCAAGGCAGCTGCATACAGACCACCAGCTCTAAGAGGAAAACCTTACAACTACAAATTGGTGTGTAATCTTATACTAATTATTGTGCTAATTGGAACTTAATTAAGGTAGCTAATTGTTCTTGTTGTTGATTAGCATGAACAGGAAGCACCACAAGATGTGGGTGGAGATAAATCTCCCGAGAAGCTCTCAAAGTCGGCTCTCAAGAACAAGAAGAAAAGAGAGGCCAGACAGAAAGCAAAAGAAGAGGTAACCAACCAACCAGCCAACCACCATGCACTTGGTCTGGCAGTAGCATTTTGTGATTGTGTGCCATGCTCACTCTCCCCTCTACTCTAGCCTGTGTCTCCTGGTAGACCGAGTGTGGCAGTAGGTGCTGAACGCAAGAGAGCCCAAGAGCAACGCGATGCACTAGCCCTTGCCTCACAGCTGTCTAAGAAGAGAGAGCCACAGCCTCTAGCCTCTTTGGAGGGAGGGGGAGGAGGAGGGCCTGCCACTGACACAGAGAAGAAATTGAAGAACTTGAGAAAAGTAAGAGAGTGCCACCAATTACCATGTGTATAGCTATTTATGGAAAGGAGAGGGAAAGGCATACAGAGCCATAAAATGATCATGATATGCTTGTACCTGATTCCAATTAAAGCACTTCTGTACAATTCCCGTGTGTATGACTAAGTATTATGTAGTGGAGAGGGGAAAAAGCATATAGGTCTACAAAATGACATATTCATGCTTGCACTTGCATGATTCCAATTAAAGCACTTCTGTACCTATTATTGTTGCACTGTACCATTAGGCTACATCTGTATGTGTACATACATGTAGGAAGAGACAATATCTTCCTACAGTAGTTGCATCTCTATATGTCCTATATGTTGGATGTATGTTATCTTGTACACTGCATGTAAGTAGAAAAACCATGTATAAATATCACTTTCTGTCTATCTGTTGCTGTACAGAAACTTCGACAGATTGAACAACTGAAGCAACAACAAGCTGATGGCAAAGTACTAGAAACCAATCAGGTTTGTTGTACCTGTACATACAGTGATAATGACATGGAATACTTATATAATGTACCATTGACCTTTCACAGATTGAAAAGGTAAAGAGTGAACAGTCTATTCTTGAAGAAATAGCTAAACTAGAAATAAATACTTGATAGAAAAAGTATTATGACCAGAGAGAGAATGTGATTCTATATAAAATATAATATGATTTATTATTGAAAATGATTGCCATTCTGTAAGTAACTGGACACGTTTGCCTTGTGCAACAGACCATGCTCCGATAACACACTAGCAGTGCTTTTTATAACAGACTCAATAAACTTTCGTTGTAAGATTGTGTAATGGTCAAACTCAAACAAGTGTTTTCTCTTGTACTTGCTGTATCCCTTGTCAACCACCTCCTTCAGTCTTGAGGTGTAGTAGGGAACTTGTAAGAAGTCAAGAATTCTCTTTGTTTCTTTAAACGTGTCCCGAACCAAGTCTTCGTACTTCACCACCAATACTGGGTGGTCCATGTTGTCCACTACCCAACCCATGACTGTTTTCTTCCACAGCGGAACTTGCTCGTACAAAAATTTGTTCCACGTTTTGTTCTTTCCTGGAAAAACCAGAATCAAGACATTAGCTAGAGGTAGGTATGTTTGTGTAAGCTACATGACATTCGACTTTATAGTTTTTGAATTGTCGGCCATGTTAACGTTTTTTGTGCATTAATGACATTTGTGGAATTCAACATGCACAATATTACATAACCACCAGTTGGTTTTTGCTTATAAATTATAGTAAAAATTGATATGCATGTAAGACAATGATGCAGTGTTAACTTTACCTAATGATCTAGAGCCTGAAAGGTATACACATGCATGCCACTATGTAATTGTCAATATGATGTTTGTACACATTGATTATCACAAAATTTATTGGATATTTTACACAGACATGAACCCTAAATACAAAGAACCATACTCTATAGTAAATCCACATCAGCTTAAGTCAATATGTGTGGCATGTCTATATCATCTATGTCATGCCATCACTGACAAGGAAGAGAAAAAAAGTACCTATCCTTGTTTAAAGCTAGTTCTATCTAAAGTCCATCTGGTTTGAGAATGCCTCACCTCTAGAAAATTGAATAATATCCAACTGATTTCAACATTTCAAGCACTATTGGAAAGTGTTCGTTCCCCTCATTCTTTTGATTGCTTTTTCAGCTTTCTTTACCTTACCAGTAAAAAGTTAGCTATTTTGTCCCATAACAAAAGTATTGCATGATTTCAGTTCCAGTGGCATTCTCAAACCAGATGGACTTTAATCTGGCTTAGCCAGGGGCTGTCTAGTGTCTATGGCGACCAAGTTCTATACTTCTACCAAACACACACAATCACACTTACCAAACTGCTCTCTCCCTACAACACTGACGTGCATGTGCTCTGCTTCAGCTGTACCCACTCGTGAGAACCGTTGGTACTCTGCCACGAATGCATCGAAGGGATTTCTCAAGATGAATATTCCAGAACTGAAAACAGGAATGTCTTGTATCCGATGAAAGAATGTAACTGGTGCAGACTTGTCGTAATGGACTCCTGTCCACCGAGGGTCTGGTAGATGGGTCTTAACGACCAGGGTTGTACCACTTCGAATCGACTCACCGGGAAATCCATTTACCCTCAAAACGATATCACAGTAGACTCCTCCAGTGCAGATCCCAGTCACCTGTTGCAGTAGCCCCCGCACCCATGTGTTTCCTGATCCTGGGTAACTGGCTAGGGCAACTGGAGCACGCTTGGTTCCATTGATGAAGCTACACGTGGACAGCTTAGGCTCTGGATGCTTCTTTGTGTGCCAAGTTTTGAGTGTACAGAAATCGAGGTGTTGGTTGTCAATTTTTGTTTGGATGAACTCTGAACAGATTTGATCCTTGCACGGTACTTTGATTCGTGAGATGAAGTCTTGACCTGTTGGTGTGTTGATATGATTCTGATCTTCACTCTCCTCTTCTAAGATGGTTTCTCTTAGCACTACACTTGGCGGTAGACTGTCTCTGTGGCTGTTTATCTTGCGACTTTGATGTCCTGACATGATTGAGTCGATCTTTATTTCTTTCTTTAGTAGGCTAGACCTGTTAGACTGGTGTAAGGCTTGCTCTTTAGAGAGAACAATGTGCTTATGATGTCCTTCATGGAAAAATAACTGTTTGTTATACACCATTAAAACAACACTACATGTCATGATCAGAAGGCAAATAAAAAAACGTCTTTGCAGTCTGGATGATGCCATAATTCAGTGAATTAACTATTGTTTTAACCTCTAACAGACCTCGGGATGATATCAATTATGTATATAGATCCTGGACAGGTCAGCAGGGATATATATAGGATCGCAGACCAGTTCTGTGGACCAGCATCAAGATATTCTGTAGGCAGGAAATTTTCATCGACACAAGATTGACTGCTGACTCAGCAATTTAATACTGCTGATTAAGCATAAACTAGGTCAGAGTTCACTAATTTGGGTACGGGTCGTCTTGCCCCCTGATCGAATGAAGCTACCTAGATCATTCCAAGCTCAAGAGGTGTTATGTATAGATTACGATTCTCCTGGATCATCAGACGTCGTAAGTATGTTCTCATTGGTCTGGCACTACTCTTTCTAGTGGGGATATTACTACATGTATCTGTGTCCCCACAAAATACCACCACCACTACAAGTAGAAATCCTTCACTCAAAATCCAAGACTCAGACTTCAAAGATATCAACTCAGATGATTTTATTCAACAAGAAAGAAAGTTTCTCAAGAAAAGACTACTTCGACATTCTTCAAGTCAGTCTGCTCCAATTCGTACAGCACAGGCTGATAGAGTTGGCAGAAGTCTCAATACTGAGGTGTCACTGGATCAGAGAGAACTTGCTAAAGAAAAGGTCAAATCATTGAAAACTGTGCTTGGAGCTGTGATGTTTAAAGACCTTCTGTTTACTCCAAAGTACCCTGATTTATGGAAAGGATTTCCAGAGAGAAAATCAAGCATGGAGAAACTGTTGTCTTCAAACTTATGGGGTGAGAAGAATAGTGATGAGACAGGAAATCAACAAAATTCTGAAAATCTTCCCAAAGAATCAGACTCATTAAAGTCCCTGCTCGCTGATGCCAAACAAAAACAAGAGAGAAGATTAGAACGGAAAAAGCTCGATCCCAAAACTAGACTTCAAAATGATATGCTCAAATTTAAAGCTTTTCAGGCAAACCTACTAACAAAGATGAAGGATGCTGAAAATGCTGACAAAACAAAACCTGTTGAGAACCAAGTGGAAGCTGCTCCGTTTAATAGTGACTGCTATAGTTCTCTCTGTAAAGAGTACCTAAGTGCTGAGGATTTTTCACGATATCAAGATTGTACGCAGAAAGCTATGATTGAAACAGAGCCTCAGGATCTTGAAGCATGTCGTTTTATGAATGGATCAAAAAGACACCCAGTAGTATTAGCAGGATATCCAGGATCAGGTGTTAAAGAAGTCAGAAGGATTCTCCAGCAAGTCACTGGGATTTGTACTGGGAGTGTTCACTGTGACATTTCTCTCAGACGAAATGGGTTTCCTGGAGAAAACATTGCCAGTGGAGCAGTCTTGGCCGTTGAGACTGATCAGTTGGAACCATGCTGGATCGGCGATCCATGTAGCAAGTCTAATCCTTCAAGGGTGAACGATAAGAGTCTAGGTGGCACTGTTGAAACTGTTCACTCTGCCATATACCTAATACGAAACCCACTAGATGTCATGAAAGAGATGTGGATCTCAAGAAAAAGTGAAGAAACTCAAGGTGAGTATAGCTATTATGTATTCCAAACACCTTCCTTGATTTTGAGGGAAAGCCTGTATAGGAATGAGGCTGTCTATAGGTGTAGCTTTACCTCTCCTTTATGATGCAATGTCATGTGGTTTCACTATTTTAGTGGTTTCAATTCTTAGTGGTGTCATAACCATTATAAAATTTTATTATTTGCAGGAGATTTGGATAACTTCATCACATCACGAACTTTACATTGGCAAAATTCCGTCTTGATGTGGGTAGTTGATTCATTGGACCATCCCATGCTAGTAGTAAAGTATGAAAATCTTTTAGAAAACACGCAATTTGAGCTAAGAAGAATGTTGGACTTTATACAAATTCCTTACAAACCACAAAAGTTAGAACAAGTACAATTTGATAGTGTACACCAGGAAACAAATCAACCATACCTCTCTGGGTTGACCAAGAAGCAAGTACTGTCTGTTGTTGAAGCCATGAAGGCTTCCTTAGAAGAGGTGGGACTGAGTAACACATGTGACCTCTCATCATACATGGAAATGTAAAGTCATGACAGTATTAATAATATTTATTTTAATAACAGTTACTATTAGATTGTTTTCATGCTCTCTTTATACAATGCCATTGTATTAACACATTATTTACTTCATACTGACATCACTGGATCTATGTATCTGTTCATTTTTTTTAAATATCAGAATTTGCAATTTCAAATAATTTTGTATAATCTTACAGTACTGGTAAATTATTAACGATCATTCAAAATTACTAATAGGTTAATTGACCATAGTTAGCAACACAATTTAGAACAAAAAATAAAAGAATAATTAATCTTTCCACTCGTGACAAAAAGTTATATAGCTACAAAACAGTTACTATTATTATGACTGTGTGTCAAATCTACAGTAATGCATGCTTAGAGTATAACTGCTGTATTCATGTATGTTCCACATGTAACAAATACTGTGGCAGTTAAATGTAGGAACGCCGTTGGTTGCTAGAGCTTCCAGATCCCATTGCAGCCAAAAAGCAGCACAACAACAATCCAGCAATGATAAGAGCCACTAATGCAATCACTCCAACAATGATAGTTCCCCACAGGGCAGCCACGGCAAACACGTACAAGTTTGCAATGATACCCACAATGACAGCGATAATGTAGTAGATCACCCACCCTCCACCGTTCAGAATTTGACCCACGAGCTGACCCATTTCGTTAATGGCAAGTGCAGCAGACAAGATAAAGGCAAATTGCAAGCAAGCATAAATCAAGCAAACAACTACAAGAACTGGAGTTTTGAAAGGATAGGCAAGTTTGTCAAAAAAATTCTTTTTGTGCATATTTGAGAACTCTGGTACAAGCTTTTCCATTCTAACAAACCTAAAAAGAAGTTCGTCGTTGAAATGCTGTTTATCTTTAAGTGTTTTCTTAAAGTTTGTAAGTTCGTCTGGTCCTGGCATTTGAAGTACTTTGATTATATCTATACAAAGCCCAATTGGAAACTCTTGGACCCAGTAATAGGTCACAATGAAGAATGTAAGAAGACCTAACAGTGGCAGAATATAGGCAGTGACCAACATGTACCACAGATGAGAACTGACATGTATGGGAAGATCATCAACATCCTCATTTGCTGGATCGTATAAGTGACGATTGTCGTATCGAATCTTTCCTCCAATTGCAATGAACATCATAATCTGTGCAAGCATTTGTAAAAAGACATGAACAAAGAAGTATCCTTGGAAGTAGAGTGCAGCTCGTCCTATCGTTGGGTCAAACTTATACTGTTGTAGCAGTTCAGGATTGTCAACTAGCGGTTTACGACTCTTTTGAACGCCTTTTATCATCCCAATAAGTATCAGGAGCCGAGCGATATAAACATAGAGCAGTAGGGCAAAACATGACAGAAGAAAGAGAATGAAGCCTGTAACATCAGCAGCAGTCTTACCTTCGTAGGCCTTGCCTGTTATCACATCAAATATGTCACACATCAACAAAGGGTAAAGAAGTGCTTCAGTCAGAAAAGCTCGAACTACATCGATAAACTCTTTACAGCAACCACAACACTTTTTACCACAACTGTTTGACGCTTCGTCCTTTGCTTCATCATGACTGGTTCCATCATTGATTGGTTCTCCACTTTCAGCATTGACATTCATGCTATTCCGTTCCTTTCTTCTCTCATGGCAGCCTTTGCAGCTCTTACACTCTCTAAGTGTCACAACAGCATCAACAATAGCGAGAATGGAAGATATTATTGCTAGCACGAGCTGAATGATACCAAACACCTGCTTCCTTTCACTTAGTGCAAACGTCACGATCGAGAAGGTGAGTGCAAGGAAAACAAGAAACAGCTCAGAAATTACCCAGACATCACGCACAATATCGCCAAACAGTGGGAAGACAATGTCATTGAATGCTGTCCATCCTTGTGCTCGTCCTCTACGCAAAACAGGAGTCAAAATCTCATTCTTTTGAATGACAGGATTTTCTTTTTGCTTTGCAAATGGATTCTGAAAGCTGCAGACACATGACTGGCAGCAAACATCAGTACATTTCTGAGACATTGTAGCATCCACAGCAGGATCACCACCTTCTTCAAGTGCTAGTGGATCTTCTTTCATAGCTTCCAAAACCATTTCCTCATAGATGTGTGTGTATACATGCATCTGAACCCGGGTGATTCGACGCAATCTTAAGCCTTGATCTGTTTGTACAATTTCATGACGCTGTTGTATTTGCTGCTCTACTTTCAGCTCAGCACCTTTTCTAGCAGTAACTTTTACATTTCCAATTTTTGCTTCAGCAACTTCCAGATTTTGAACGGCTACTTGATTCACAGCTGTTTTTTCTAAAACTAGAGCATTTTGAACATTAGGTTGTGACTCCAAACTTCCTTGTAGTTGAGCTGTCTGTAAAGGTGGTGCAGCTGGTAGCTGACTTACAGCGTGTGCAGGTGAAGGTACTAGCGCCAATTGGTTGTTATGTTGTCCTGGTGAAGGTAGTGCTAACTGCTGTTGAGTGGGAACAGGATACACTGACTGTTGGGCCATTTGGCCAACTGGAACTGGGTAAGCAGCTGAAGGTTGTCCCTGTGGAATAGTTTGACTTTGAAATTGAGAATTGTCTTCATCCTCATCAGAGAAGATTGGATTTGTTACTCCAACTCGATTGTGTGCCATTTCACTCCGCAAACTTCAGCACAACTCAAAATCACAACCATTAATTTTAGAAGCTATCGATAGATCTGTGACCATGCACTTTGAAATGCCTTGACCATGCGTATGCAATATGCTATACATTGTATTAAACTGCAATGTATGGACTTATATATATACAAGCTCTCATGGTGCATGCATAATGATTATTCATCACTAATAGATATTGTTGGAATCGGATAGTCTGACATTCGTGTACTTTCACCCACTTTATAATACACAATAAACTATTCATACAAGAAGAAGGATAATTATTGGCTCTTGACAATCACATGCAATTACACCCACTATGAGAAGAATGCATTCATGTATGCCATCTGATAATGAATCACAAATATTTAGACAAAACATAAACAAGGTTAACGTTTCCACCCACTTTTGTAACCTTATACGTTTGGTTCCATATGATATTAAACTAGTGGAAATTGAACATTCAATTCATTGGATATAAAATTATACACAAGCAAGCAATTATAATTCTACTCAGTTCATAAGTACAACTGTAGCTGAGCTATAGTGTCTAGTCACTTGTGATATTGGTATATTTCAGGTGAAAAGTTGATCAAATGTTTGTCAGGGCCATGCAGTTCCAGCGCAAACAGGTTGTGAACAAGGATTAACAAAGTACGTCTGACAATTGCATCAACAATACATGCCATATTCATTAGTGTACCCAGTTTAGCAACATTAATATTGATGTTCAAAGCTTTGTAGCTGTCACAATTAGTGAGTGGAAGGGGTGGGGCAATACTGCACTCATGATCAGGCAGACCGTGCCAGAAACAAGTATACAGATGAAGAGAGCAAAAACATATTCTACATACACAGAGAACAAAATCATATGATCATGAACCACAATATCAATAACTATGAATATGCACTTCATATAACATGTATAACCACTGTGAGTATATATTATTCATTGGCTATAATTAGGTCGAGTCAGATGATGCAGTACATATCATTTTAATTCTGTAGAAACACATCCAACAGTCAGTCACAAGCTTGAAGAATAACTGTAAACGAATCCAATGATGTATCAGGTTATAACATTGGCTGCCAGTCTAATTCTCATGAGTATGAGTCTCACCACTACTCATGCTACATCAATGGATACTAAACCTCATCTAGTGTTTGTTTTTGTTGATGACTGGGGATATGCTGATGTTGGCTTCCGCAATCCTGCCATAAAGACACCTAACTTTGACATGCTCAAAAAGACTGGACTACTCCTTGATCGACATTATGTCTTCAAGTACTGCTCTCCTTCCAGAGCTTCCCTGCTGACAGGAAGATGGCCCCATCACGTTCACCAGTGGAATGTTGACCCACCTACCTCAAAGCTAGGTCTCAATCTCAACATAACCCTTCTACCAGCCAAACTCAAAACGGCAGGTTATCATACTCACATGGTGGGAAAATGGCATGAAGGATTTTCATCAACTAAGTACCTACCCATAAACCGAGGGTTTGATTCAGCTTCAGGTTTCCTGAACGGAGGTGAAGACCACATGCACGAAGTTATTGGGTGTGCAGTCGACTTTTGGAAGGACAACAATCCTGATGATCGCAATGGTACCTATGATGCTTACATATATCGTGATGATGTGACAAGCATCATCAAAGCTCATGATGCTAGCACTCCTTTGTTTCTCTACCTTCCACTCCATAATGTCCACAGCCCATTTCAAGCTCCTCAGGAATGGTTGGACCTCTACCCAGAGAACTCCACCTGCAAACAGAGACGTATATACCAAGCAATGGTGAGCGTTGCTGATAATGTGACTGGTCATCTAGTTGAACTCTTGAAAAATGCTAGCATGTGGGACAACACCATCATGGTGGTCTCAGCTGACAATGGAGGTGCAGCATGTGGAGGGAGCAACTACCCTCTAAAGGGATGTAAGACAACGTTCTTTGAAGGTGGAGTACGTTCACTGGCATTCGTTAATGGAGGACTTCTTCCTGATAAAATTCGGGGAACTACATCCGAGGATTTCATACATGTCGCTGATTGGTACACTACATTTTGTAGCCTGGCTGGTGTTGATCCTTCTGATCCAGGATCAGGAAAGTTTGGAGTGGATGGAGTGAACATATGGCCGACAATTACAGGAGAGAACAAGACAACCCCCCATGATGAAATTGTACTTGGTTACGATTACAACGATTCAGGTGCCATCATAATGGGTGACTATAAACTGATTGTAGGAGCACAGAGGACGACCTGTGACTCTCTCATGTGGTCACCACTGGACTATCCTTGTGAACAAGGACCCAAGGGTGAAAACTGTGACCCACATTGTCTTTACAACATTGTGGAGGACCCTGGTGAGCATAAAGAACTATCAAAACAAGAGCCAGATATACTCAAGAAGATGCTGGCTCAATACAATGCCTACTCCAAGGAGCCAAGGGAGATGCAAGACCAGGGATATCATTCTGATGCTGAGCTTCCTCATGACAATAGTGCTTGTAAATACATGCATGACAATGGAGACTACTGGAGACCCTGGCTTCAAGACTGAGAGCTAGTCATGTAGTATATACAGGACACTGAAAACATTCAGTGCTGGCACACTTTATTTTGTTTTGTGTTTCAGTTTATTGCATCGCATTAAAATACTCTTATTATAGCTTATTCTCATGTTCGGCTAAAACATAATCATACATAATATGTCATGATGCATGGACACAAATAAAGATATGATTTGAATTATTAAAGTCTGGCATATCCAGCCATTTACATGCACAAGATAGCCATGCATGCCAGACTAACACCAATCATAAACGGACAATTACATGGTACGTGGTGGACCCTTCTAAGCAAAATAGGTCATTTATGTATTTTGTTTACTTCATGCAGTCAGTACTGTACCATCTGATTCTTAATGGTTTGAGACAAATCTAGCAACTATACAAGTCATATAATACTACCAGCTAATTTGATTGTGAATCAACTTATAATGCATACAAACACCCCGTGTATTGTATATATATAGTACAATTTTGCAAGTCATTTTTTTACTATCGTGATGATGCTTCTGTTCTGTGGGGTATTAAAAATATACTGTTATTCATAGGATCTAAGAGTCAGGTGATGTGCAAGTAAACACTGCAGTAGTAATTGAATGATGTGTCGAGTTACAACATTGGCTCTCAGTTTAATCCTTACAGCTATGAGTAGTCTCACCACTACTCATGCTATATCAACAAACACTAAACCTCACCTAGTGTTTGTTTTCGTTGATGACTGGGGATATGCTGATGTTGGCTTCCGCAATCCTGCCATAAAGACACCTAACTTTGACATGCTCAAGAAGACGGGACTACTCCTTGATCGACATTATGTCTTCAAGTACTGCTCTCCTTCCAGAGCTTCCCTACTGACAGGAAGATGGCCACATCATGTCCACCAGTGGAATGTTGACCCTCCAACCTCAAAGCTAGGTCTCAATCTCAACATAACCCTTCTACCAGCAAAACTCAAACAGGCAGGTTATCGTACTCACATGGTGGGAAAATGGCATGAAGGATTTTCATCAACTAAGTACCTACCCATAAACCGAGGATTTGATTCAGCTTCAGGTTTCCTGAACGGAGGAGAAGACCACATGCACGAAGTTATTGGGTGTGCAGTTGACTTTTGGAAGGACAACAATCCTGACGATCGCAATGGTACCTATGATGCTTACATATATCGTGAAGATGTGACAAGCATCATCAAAGCTCATGATGCTAGCACTCCTTTATTTCTCTACCTCCCGCTACATAATGTCCATAGCCCATTTCAAGCACCTCAGGAATGGTTGGACCTCTACCCAGAGAACTCCACCTGCAAACAGAGACGTATATACCAAGCAATGGTGAGCGTTGCTGATAATGTGACAGGTCATCTAGTTGAACTATTAAAGAATGCTAGCATGTGGGACAACACTATCATGGTGGTCTCAGCTGACAATGGAGGTGCACCATGTGGTGGGAGCAACTACCCTCTAAAGGGATGCAAGTCAACATTCTTTGAAGGCGGAGTACGTTCACTGGCATTTGTCAATGGAGGACTTGTTCCTGATAAAATTCGGGGAACTACATCAGAAGATTTCATACATGTCACATCATGTCCACCAGTGGAATGTTGACCCCCCAACCTCAAAGCTAGGTCTCAATCTCAACATCACCCTTCTACCAGCAAAACTCAAACAGGCGGGTTATCATACTCACATGGTGGGAAAATGGCATGAAGGATTTTCATCAACTAAGTACCTACCCATAAACCGAGGATTCGATTCAGCTTCAGGTTTCCTGAATGGAGGCGAAGACCACATGCATGAAGTTATTGGATGTGCAGTTGACTTTTGGAAGGACAACAATCCTGACGATCGCAATGGCACCTATGATGCTTACATATATCGTGAAGATGTGACAAGCATCATCAAAGCTCATGATGCTAGCACTCCTTTATTTCTCTACCTCCCACTACATAATGTCCACAGCCCATTTCAAGCACCTCAGGAATGGTTGGACCTCTACCCAGAGAACTCCACCTGCAAACAGAGACGAATATACCAAGCAATGGTGAGTGTTGCCGATAATGTGACAGGTCATCTAATTGAACTATTGAAGAATGCTAGCATGTGGGACAATACTATCATGGTGGTCTCAGCTGACAATGGAGGTGCAGCATGTGGAGGGAGCAACTACCCTCTAAAGGGATGTAAGACAACGTTCTTTGAAGGTGGAGTACGTTCGCTGGCATTCGTCAATGGAGGACTTCTTCCTGATAAAATTCGGGGAACTACATCAGAAGATTTCATACATGTCGCTGATTGGTATACTACATTTTGCAGCCTGGCTGGTGTTGATCCTTCTGATCCAGGATCAGGAAAGTTTGGAGTGGATGGAGTGAACATATGGCCGACAATTACAGGAGAGAACAAAACAACCCCCCACGATGAAATTGTACTTGGTTACGATTACAACGATTCAGGTGCCATCATAATGGGTGACTACAAACTGATCGTAGGAGCACAGAGGATGACCTGTGACTCTCTCATGTGGTCGCCACTGGACTATCCTTGTGAACAAGGATCCAAGGGCGAAAACTGTGACCCCTATTGCCTTTACAACATTGTGGAGGATCCTGGTGAGCATAAAGAGCTATCAAAACAAGAGCCAGATATACTCAAGAAGATGCTGGCCCACTACAATGCCTACTCCAAGGAGCCAAGGGAGATGCAAGACCAGGGATATCACTCTGATGCTGAGCTTCCTCATGACAATAGTGCTTGTAAATACATGCATGACAATGGAGACTACTGGAGACCATGGGTCCAAGACTGAGAGTCTGTTTGTAGTGCACAATTGAACATTCACTGCTGCACATGCACTTTATTTTGTTTTGTGTTCCAGTTAAGGTACTCTAACATATATACTAGCTTATTCTTGTGTTCAACTAAAGAATTAAGATGTATACATCAATTATTATAGTCTGGCATATCCAGCCTCTTATATACATGCACAGGCTGGCCATACCAGACTAACATCAATACTGTCTAAGCATAATAATATAGCTCATGAATTTAATGTATTTGTTTTCTTATTAATTCAACCAGTACGATCTGATTGTTAATAGTTTGAGACAAATCTAGCAACTACATAATAATTATATCACTTGAATAATGGATCATACAAACACCCTATATGTATACATGGTTTATTCCTAGTGTATCTGTAGTACAAATCTTAATTTTTCACTATAATTATGTTGCATATTCTGTGTAACCTTTACGACTATGTTAAGTAATGTAATACTGCTATTCATAGGCTCTATGCAGTCAGGTGATTGTGACAAGTAAACACTAGTGGCAATTATAGTAACTATAAACAAAACAATTGAATGATGTGTCAGGTTGCAAAATTGGCTCCCTATTTCATCCTTTCAGCTATGAGTAGTCTCATCACTACTCATGCTATGGATACTAAACCTCATCTAGTGTTTGTTTTCGTTGATGACTGGGGATATGCTGATGTTGGCTTCCGCAATCCAGCCATAAAGACACCTAACTTTGACATGCTCAAAAAGACCGGACTACTCCTTGATCGACATTATGTCTTCAAGTACTGCTCTCCTTCCAGAGCTTCCCTACTGACAGGAAGATGGCCACATCACGTCCACCAGTGGAATGTTGACCCACCTACCTCAAAGCTAGGTCTCAATCTCAACATCACCCTTCTACCAGCAAAACTCAAACAGGCAGGTTATCGTACTCACATGGTGGGAAAATGGCATGAAGGATTTTCATCAACTAAGTACCTACCCATAAACCGAGGATTTGATTCAGCTTCAGGTTTCCTGAATGGAGGAGAAGACCACATGAATGAGGTTATTGGGTGTGCAGTTGACTTTTGGAAGGACAACAATCCTGACGATCGCAATGGTACCTATGATGCTTACATATATCGTGATGATGTGACAAGTATCATCAAAGCTCATGATGCTAGCACTCCTTTGTTTCTCTACCTCCCACTCCATAATGTCCACAGCCCATTTCAAGCACCTCAGGAATGGTTGGACCTCTACCCAGAGAACTCCACCTGCAAACAGAGACGTATATACCAAGCAATGGTGAGCGTTGCTGATAATGTGACAGGTCATCTAGTTGAACTATTGAAGAATGCTAGCATGTGGGACAACACTATCATGGTGGTTTCAGCTGACAATGGAGGTGCAGCATGTGGAGGGAGCAACTACCCTCTAAAGGGATGTAAGACGACGTTCTTTGAAGGTGGAGTACGTTCACTGGCATTCGTCAATGGAGGACTTCTTCCTGATAAAATTCGGGGAACTACATCAGAAGATTTCATACACGTCGCTGATTGGTACACTACATTTTGTAGTTTAGCTGGTGTTGATCCTTCCGATCCAGGACCAGGAAAGTTTGGAGTGGATGGAGTGAACATATGGCCGACAATTACAGGAGAGAACAAAACAACCCCCCATGATGAAATTGTACTGGGTTATGATTATGGTGATGTAGGTGCAATCATAATGGGTGACTATAAACTGATCGTAGGAGCACAGAACACGGGCTGTGACTCTCTCATGTGGTCGCCACTGGATTATCCTTGTGAACAAGGACCCAAGGGTGAAAACTGTGACCCACATTGTCTTTACAACATTGTGGAGGATCCTGGTGAGCATAAAGAACTATCCAAACAAGAGCCAGATATACTCAAGAAGATGCTGGCCCACTACAATGCCTACTCCAAGGAGCCAAGGGAAATGCAAGACCAGGGATATCATTCTAATGCTGAGCTTCCTCATGACAATAGTGCTTGTGACTACATGCATGCCAATGGAGACTACTGGAGACCATGGGTCCAAGACTGAGAGTCTGTTTGTAGTGCATGATTGAACATCCACTACTGAACACTTTACGTATTTTGTTTTTTTTTTGTGTTCCAGTTTATTGCAACGCATTTAGATACTTTAACATAGCTTATTCTTGTGTTCAGTTAAAACATGTGGGAACATTATACATAAAGACAATTACATGGTACATGGTGGATCCTTCTAAGCAAACTCTCTAAGGATAGGTCATTAATTTTACATATTTTGTTTTCTTATTAATTCAACCAGTACCATCTAATTCTTACTAGTTTGAGACAAATCTAGTAGCTAAATGTTATTGCCAGTTAGTTTGGTTGTGAATCACTTGGAATAACGCATCATGTATACATGCTTAATTCATGGTATGTCTACAGTACAAGTCATTTTCACTATGATGCTTCTGTTTATTTATGACTATGCCCGTATTATAAAAATACTGAAATTCATAGGTTCTAAGCAGTCAGGTGATATGCAAGTAAACACTGCAGTAGTAACAAAAAATAAAGGAATTGAATGATGTATCAGGTTACAACATTGGCTCTCTGTATCATTCTTACAGCTATGAGTAGTCTCACCACTTCTCATGCTACATCGATGGATACTAAACCTCACCTTGTGTTTATTTTTGTTGATGACTGGGGATATGCTGATGTTGGCTTCCGCAATCCTGCCATAAAGACACCTAACTTTGACATGCTCAAAAAGACCGGACTACTCCTTGATCGACATTACGTCTTCAAGTACTGCTCTCCTTCCAGAGCTTCCCTACTGACAGGAAGATGGCCCCATCACGTCCACCAGTGGAATGTTGACCCACCTACCTCAAAGCTAGGACTAAATATCAACATCACCCTTCTACCAGCCAAACTCAAACAAGCAGGTTATCATACTCACATAGTGGGAAAATGGCATGAAGGATTTTCATCCCCAAAGTATCTACCCATAAACCGAGGGTTCGACTCAGCTTCAGGGTTCCTGAGTGGAGGTGAAGACCACATGAACGAGACCATTGAATGTGCAGTTGACTTTTGGAAGGACAACAATCCTGACAATCGCAACGGTACCTATGATGCTTACATATTTCGTGATGATGTAACCGGTATCATCAAAGCTCATAATCCTAACAGCCCTTTGTTTTTATACCTCCCTCTCCATAATGTTCACACGCCATTTCAAGCACCTCAGGAATGGTTGGACCTCTATCCTGAGAATTCAACTTGCACCGAGAGACGTATATACCAAGCAATGGTGAGTGTTGCCGATAATGTGACAGGTCATCTAATTGAACTATTGAAGAATGCTAGCATGTGGGACAATACTATCATGGTAATCTCAGCTGACAATGGAGGTGCAGAGATCGGAGGGAGCAACTACCCTCTAAAGGGAGCTAAAACAACATTCTTTGAAGGTGGAGTACGTTCACTGGCCTTTGTCAATGGAGGACTTCTTCCCGATAACGTTAGGGGAACTACATCAGAAGCTTTCCTACACGTGGCTGATTGGTATACTACATTTTGCAGCCTGGCTGGTGTTGATCCTTCTGATCCAGGACCAGGAAAGTTTGGAGTGGATGGAGTGAACATATGGCCAACAATTACAGGAGAGAAAAAAACAACCCCTCATGATGAAATTGTACTGGGTTATGATTTTGCCAACTCAGGTGCTATCATAATGGGTGACTATAAACTGATTGTAGGAAGGCAGAGGACAACTCTTGACTCAATCATGTGGTCGCCACTGGACTACCCTTGCAAACAAGGACCCAAGGGTGATAACTGTGACCCCTATTGCCTTTACAACATCGTGAAGGACCCTGGTGAGCATAAAGAATTGTCTAAAGAAGAGCCAGAGAAACTCAAAGAGCTGCTGGTCCACTATAATGCCTACTCCAAGGAGCCAAGGGAGATGCAAGACCAGGGATATCACTCTGATGCTGAGCTTCCTCATGACAATAGTGCTTGTAAATACATGCATGACAATGGAGACTACTGGAGACCCTGGCTTCAAGACTGAGAGTATATCTGAACACTCATACAGTGACTGAATTAACACTGATCTACACAATAGGTGCTTTGTGTTCCAGTTCAACATTTGACTAGATACCATTATTATTGTCAGTTCAAATTAAACTAAGCCTTGTGGGATCACGTTCATAATGTGTATTTATATCACATAGACACTTATACATACTACATTGTACACAGCGAGGCTTGAGCAGTCAAGCTATATAAAACTACAGACTCAACTGTTATTATGATGTTCAATTTGTACAGACAGTACAGTCAACACAGCACATAACATTATGGCAATTGTACATCATTTTGTATGCTACTAAACTGGGAACAATATAGCTAGTGACCCTTAAAGTCCATTATGCCAATTGGGTGAATATAATTTTAGTGTGAAAAAAAGGAGGGAGTGGTCTGGGTGCGAGGCTGGATTAGGTTGGGTCATGTGACACGTACATTTATCTTAAGCTATCTCATTGACTCTAGTTGTTTTGAACAAGATCGACACAAATAGTTTCGCCAGTTTTGTTTTTTTTCCATGGGCAAAAGAGGTGCATGGGGTTTAGGACAAAGACTAGATTACCAGTATAGTTTAGATTGGGAAATTTTTGCCCAACCAGTGGCAGTCAAAGTGGGAAAAGTTAACAACACAAAATTAATGTTCAACAACTGTCAAGGAAAAACAATCCTTATCTTTCGAGATCTGTGATTAACAAAAGTATAATCTGAACAGTATATTCACTGTGTTCAGAGAATATTATCTAGCATGCACCATGATATCAGAATTACCTTTGAAATTGTTCTGCCCTTAAGTTACTAAAGAGTAGCATGATGGTCGTGGTTTATATATGTACCTTTCTCTTGGTCAGTGTCACTCACAGGAATTTCTTGAGTTGTACACTCATTCAGTGTGCATGTGCAGTTGTCAAAACTTGACATCGCTTTCCAGAAGAGGTGCATGGGGCTCAGTGCCTGGCAGGTACATGATAATCTATATAGCAATAGGTTAGAGTATATAAATCTGACAACCAAGAAGACAAATTTAAAGGCAATATCATAAAAACAACTAGACAAAATTACTCAGTAGCATGTTTAAAAATAAATACAGGGGTAATGAATTCATTACCTTCAAGCTGTTCCCTTGTGAGTCCCAAGTGTTCATCTCCTGACTCTATCCCAGCTGGATAGAGTCAGTTTTTCTTGGCCTTTTTTAGATTTCTTCTTTATTTCTACCAATGATTGTGACTTAGCTCACAGTTTGTCTGGACAAGAAAAAAAAACAAAAAAAAAACAGAAAAAAAGAAAGCTCCCCACGCACACACACACACACACTCTCTCATCCCTGCATGCCCTATTTCAGTGACACTAACCCTCCTTCCTCCTCTTCCACTCTCTGAAGCCAGCAAGGTGCATGTCCGATTGGAAGTAGAAGCTGCAATCTGACAGCTCGCCATGGAGTGAGTGGAGAAGTTCCATAAAGCTTCATATACAAGTGCATGGTAAGGATGGTCACTTGTAGATGTTTGATTTGCATACTTCTGTAGCTTGGTTTTGTTCGATACTTGTATATTGAGTTTGTATACTTGTATACTAGCTCACATACTACGTATTGTGTCTCTATTGAGCCTGTTCTTTTACTCAGGTTAAAGCAGGTCAGTATTGGTTATTTCTCACAAACTCACACTCACACATTGACACATAATTTATGCGTGCTATTTTACAAGTACATATTTTAATTGTAAAATAATTGGGAAAAAAGACACCCAAATTCTACTATAGTCACAACAGAGTTTGTAAAATTTTGGCATAATGATGTAAAATTTTTTAGTATAATTGGTCGACGCTTACCATCCTCCATGTATTTCATGTTTGTCTAGTTGTGTTGTTAATAAAGCTTAACAATGAAATTGCATTCAGTTTTTTTATCAAAAATACACAAAAATAATTATTACTGGAAGGCAATTTTTGACAATCATCAACATAAATAGCTCCTCCTCTCCCACCAGCTTGGTTTTCTATGAATCGTTTACACAGGTCTGTTGTATGAAATGTTTGATTTTCATAAATTAATGCCGCTAATGCTCTTCCGAAAATGAGTGTTGATTTAAAATGTCTAACAAAAGAACATAGTTGTCCACAAGCTTCATCTCACCCCATCCAATAGAATGCAAGTGTGTACCTGTATAAACTCATGCTGGATCACCCAATGAAACTTATTTTAATATCTACTGACCATAGTATTATCATAACATAGGACAAAATGGGTCCAACCACAACAAATAGACAATGCAGACTTGGAATTAATGCACATGACTAGTTAATTCACTGTGGAGGTAATGAAATCATTACCTTCAAGCTGCTCCCTTGTGAGTCCTGGTCATCTCCTGACTCTATCCTAGACATCTTGTGTTTGAGTTTCTTTCTCTTCTTCTTTTTGGTCTTTTTAGATTTTTTCTTTATTTCTGTTGGTGGTTGTGTTCTAATAATCATCTTAGTAGTGACTGAAGGATCGTAATCAATGGTATACCGACTGCATGGGGAATGTGTATGTGTGTGTGTGTGTGTGTGTAACACTATAATCCATACCTTTTCCTGCTGACACACTAGGACTGTATAGTATTATGTACTACAATGTTAGCCTCGTTCCCAGGCCTTCTGCGTGCTGCTAGTATTGATTTATTAAGTTGACGATCTTTACCATTTTTGTAATTTTTTAGCACGTAGAAGCGTGCTTAAATAAAATCATCTGGTAAGGATCGTCAACGTAATAAATCAACACTAGTAGCACGCATGCCAGAGGGCCTGGGGACGAGGCTACTACAATGTGAAGCTAGTTAGTCAGTAGCCCTGTTACCAGGCTTTGCCCTTTGACCTTACGTTCACTTAGGCTCATTCCCCTTCCTTACCATTAGTGTAAGGTCAATAGAGAGAGTCTGGGAACGAAGCTAGTTGGTTAGGTTTATGAAGACATGCATTGTAACTAGTGTCAACAAGCAGTTTAGTAACAAATCATCCCATGTACCTTGTTTGATCATCCTCTAGGCTTGTGTCAAGTTGGTCGTCCAAGGTATTTTTATCTTCGCCTGGTCTCTGCTCCAAATTCCCTCCAAACGCCTGAAGCCCGTCATCATGTGTGGATGTACTGGCACCAGCTAGTGGAACACTGGTATCAGCATGCTGAGAGATAGATCCTTCCACTACTTGAGTTTGAGGGTAGCATGGAATACGATTTCGGTCTATTTGGATCAAAAGTGGTCCTGTCTTGTGCGGCTGGTTCACTCTACTCTTAGAGCTGGAGTCCTTCAGAGTGTTCACATCTGGTGTTGTCACATCCAGTTCCTCATTCTCTGAGGGATCAGAGCTGTCTGATTCTTCAATGATTGGTTTCTTTGGCCGTGATCTTTTAGGTTCACCAATCCCTGAAATACAACCACCAACAGCTAGTGACATTGTATATACTTTAGCACCATTCATGCACACACACACACACACACACAGAGAGAGAGAGAGAGAGAGAGAGAGAGAGAGAGAGAGAGAGAGAGAGAGAGAGAGAGNAGAGAGAGAGAGCACAATCTCTAGCTCACCTTCTTTAAGGACTGAAGCAGCACTCACAGACTTCAGACTATGATGGACTTTAATCTCTGTCTCTCTGTGAGAGCCATGGAGGATGGAGCTGGACTGGGTGTGGCTGTGAGGGACCTTTAGAGTGGATTTCTTGGAGCTGGTGGATTCTGATGGCTTCTGAGAGCTGCGGGATGATTTACTAGAGGTGGATTTAGGGTGGGAGCGTTTGTGCTTGGACTTCTCAAAACTTTTGATGGTCTTTCGACCAGTTTGCTGTTGAGCCTCTCGCTTAACCTGAAGAAACACATAGGAAAATAGCAGAACTTTTAAAGATATTGCAAAAAAAGAGTACAAATCTAGAGTTTTGTGCCATACCTACCTGCATGAGATTATCAGAGGTGACCGGGTTCGATCCCCTACTGGCCGTGGTCAGTATATCCATTACATCATTCTTAGTTGGGACATCTGTCTGGTCTGGTTGACCGAGTCCAGCAAGCTCTGAGATGTTCAAGGATAGTGGGCGTGGCTTGGAGCTCCCTTCAGCCTCACTCTGAGAGGACGATTCCTCCTCTCCACGAGACCTTGAGGTCACCGAAGGAGGAGCTTCATCTAACATGTGAGGAGAGGCAGAGAATCAAGATGACAGTAGACTCATTCCAGGCTACTCCTTCTCAAGTATTTCCTTTAAAAGGCAAAGGAGGAGCCTGGATACAAGGCTAAGAGCCACAAAATCTTAGACTAACTAGTGTCAACAAATCTTGAAAGTGATATTATGTAAAACTTCTACTTAAATGAATGTTTCGTGACATTAAGTTTGTAGTTGCCGTTGTAATTTTGATGTGTTAGTCACACAAAGATACTCAGGACACCAGGATCTCTAACTCATACCTTTCTCCTGGTCTGTGGTAAGTCCCTCAGAAACAGCAGGCACAGACGACTCTTCTTCCTTCATGGGTGAACTCTGTGGTTGCCTAGGAGATGAGTGTTGTTGCCATGGTGATTCCCTTTTTCTCCATGGCGATGGTGATCTTGAGCGTGGCCTCCTCTCTGCTTGATAGTCATGTGATGTCTGGTGATGAGGGGAGAGGTGATGTGTGTGGGGGTGTGAGGGGGAGTGGCCATGACCCCACGGAGGACCGGAATGGCTGGGAGAACGATGAGGAGACCTGTCATGATAGCTGTCATGTGATCTATTAAAAATACACACATATAAAATTCATAGCCAGTAATTCAGAAAAGAAAGATAGTCACATGCAAAGCATGTTATGTGCAAATAAAATCCACACCTACTTAATTAGGTGAATTCTAACCACACATATTCACTAAACTGAATCATAGCCCGCTCAATTGATATGAAGGTGAATTGCTAAGCAATTTGCTCAAAGAAAAAGAGAGAGAGAGAGAGAGAGAGAGAGAGAGAGAGAGAGAGAGAGAGAGAGAGAGAGAGAGAGAGAGAGAGAGAGAGAGAGAGAGANGCAAAAGAAAGAAAGGGAAGGGAGTGGGGGGAGGGGACTTTTGAGCCCCTAAAGCCCTCCCTCTGGCTATGCCACTGATCATGACTTATCTAACGGTTCACGTGGATCCATACAGGACCGTTTGGGCACTTTTTCTCAGAGAGTTCAGCATACTGTAACTGATAATACATCAGATTCTACAAATACAAAGATATAGGCTCTGACAAACTAGGTAGCCAATCCTCACTCACAAAACTAACAAAAGAGGCCAATATTATGGTATTTCACCTGGGAGATTTTTGAGACCAGTGTCCACGATACGATTGTTCATCGTAGTATCCCGATGACCGATCTCTTCTGTGGTGATAATCACTACCTCTCTGTCTCCCTCGACCAGATCTATAGCCACCACGTCTACAGAAATCAAATGCCACCCAACAATGGTTATAACAAAGCTTAAATAACATTAGATACAAGGGGAAACAATTTAGTTCTTAGCCACTTGTCCCCAGCATAGATGGTCGGAGTATATTATCTATGTCCCCAGGCTTCGGGAAATGTGTAGTGGAAGTGTGTTAAATTTTCAGTGGGTGTGAACTCACAGAGAGGAGAGCCTAGGTTAATAAAAGTTCTAAAAATTCTAAGTTCAAGAGGGCAATGACCATGGGATATCAATGGGTGCCACAAGTAAATAAAGGACAAAGGTCAAAGTAGAGAGCCTGGGAACAAGTTTGGGGGTAGCCATCACGTCAACACTTGAACTGGTTCCAACCTGTGTCCTGAGGAGCTGTCCCAGTCCTCATACCTCCTCCTCTGAGGGGGAGGTCTCTTAGGGGGCCAGGGGGTCATGACGGGGACTTGATACCATCTGGAGGGCCTCTTACTTGCCATGTCAAACCATGGGTCATGCTTAGTGTAGCGATTCCTGAATTCCTCTTCATACTGGGACAACTTCGCAGCAATTTCTTGAGCACTTTCTAATGGAATGTCTGTAGCCACAGACATCTTTAATATTCAACAACTTCTATTCAGTTCCACTGTCTGGAGAAAGGAACACAANAATATTCAACAACTTCTATTCAGTTCCACTGTCTGGAGAAAGGAACACAAGAAATGATAACACAAATTTTCTTAACATTTTGGAACAGCTTACCTAATTGAGTGCTCAGCAGTTCAACAGTGGCAACATGGCTAATGCAGCTAAAATGGGAGGCTAACTGTCTCGAAGTACCTTCTATATAGTGTCGTTGAATTCAGGCATTTAATCAAAACAGTCCAGCTGATGAGAATTACCAACAATGATGACCTTTACCTGATTGAGTGACCTCTATTGTTATTAGCATGAATAAAAATAGTGATATTAACACAACTCTTTATAGCACACTCAATAAAATTAGCTTCATGAGCAGTCCATTACTTGATACATGAAGGCTTGGGGTCAGAGTTTACCACTGTTCCTTGAACATTCTCGCAAACATAAAAAGAAGATGCCCATCCTTTTACAGTGACATTACTGAACACAATCCCCCTACAGGGGTTAGATTCGGCACACCTCAAAACGCCAGCATTCAACCACCCACCATCCGAAGTAACATTCTGTAGGATGATGTTGGTGACATTCACGAGAGGTTGAGGTGGCGGCCATATTCCATCACCTCCTCCATCAGGCTGCTTCTGCTGCTGTGGTCCAATGTAGATTGGCCAGAGAATCGGCTCGTGAATGCTAATGTTTTGGTAGACAATATTATCAATGATTCCCGATCCTTCTTTGCCAGAGTTGGTTTTCACATAGATTGCTTTGAATGGGTAGGTAAATTTGATGTTTCTAAAGGTCACATTCCTGATGCAATTGATATTTATGTTCGGTGGGACTGATCCAATGCTCATACCAACTGATCGTATGATGTTTGCATTCTCCACAGTCACATTCTCCGTGCACCCATTTTCTTTGAGTTGTGAAGGTTTAACAGCCACAGCATCATCGTAGTTCTCCACAGTGATGTTTTGAATGAGTATATTCTGTCCGGATGGATCTATACCATCTGTATTGAAAGGAAACATTGGTACCTTCCAAGGAGACGATTTCATTAGGTTGTCTTGAGCTTCTACATCTACCCAAATGTATAGGTTCCTCACTATGAGGTTCTTTACATTCGGAACACGAAGATGGAAGTTGGGTGAATTACGCATGGTCAAATTAGCAACAGTAACATTGGTGCAATACTCCATGTTTACTAAATGTGGTCTCTGATACTTGAGGAAGTTGAACATCAGTTCAACCCACCATTTGTAACCTTGTCCATCTATAGTCCCAGGGCCAGACAGGGTAAAATCTGAACAGTTGAAGAACTCAAGCACATCTTGATATTTCTTACCAGACACTACAGGCCAAGAGGTGATGTTTGAGATTGCAATCAGCTCCCCTTCCACCTGCAGTTTGACTTGCTTTAGCCCATTTGCAGAAATAGAGAAGATATAGTACTTGGAGTACTGTGGAACCACAACAGAGCTCCCTGGTTTGGCTTCTTGAAGAGCCGTTGAGATGGCCTCACTGTTTTTGATTGCTGCTTCAGCGGATGAATCATTTGCTACTGCACCATAGCTGTCTACAGAGAGTATTTCTGTGGCAGTAACAATTCCTAAGAAAACTACAACAACTGATACCACTGGGAGAGTGTGGCCATTGTGAAAATCCATGATTTTCTTGATGGATACAAAATTTAATTATCCACTCAGTATAATAATTATGTAATAGATAATAATAATAATAAGATACGCAGCCACTGCGCAGCCACTGCACGATTTGGCTAAAGAGGTGGGGCTAATAATTATAACTTCCGTTGTTGTTTAGGGGAAGGAGGGGAAGGGTGTGGGGTGGGAAGGGTGGGAAGGTCGGGGGCAAAGACCAAGTCGATCATGGCAACACAAGTCCTTCAAAAGCTTTGTCTCCAACCAGAAGGTTTGGGCCTGAATTTCCTGAAAAAATTGNGCCTCCATCTTATAGGCCATATATATAATAACTTAAAGTACACAAATATCATGAATTTCATTACGTATTCAACACACTATCAATGTTATCTACTATAATTGAACAGTATATGGGATAGAGGTTCCTAGATCATCACGCAGTGTATGTGCATATTGCATGTGGTCAACATTCAAATACTAGACAATCAGTACGCTGACAAGTAGCTATCAAGATGGGTTTGTGGTTTCNTCCCCCCTTCCAAATGATGCCGAATGATGGAATGGTGCGCAAAACAGTGTTTTTCAAGGGGGGACAATATTCACTAGTGAATTTTGTCCCCCCCCTTCCCAAACTCTTCCACACAAACCGCATGCAGCTTAGCCTCATTCTATAGGCTCAGCTACGTAGCTAGGAAGGCCTTGAAGACAAAACTGCCTGCAGCATGTAATAGTGTGTAGGCTAAGCTTCAGTACAACCTACCTCGCCTCCCAACTTTAAAGTTTAATATGCTTTTTGCTATAGCCTAAAATTAATATTGATTATCTATATTTAAAGACAGGGCGTAGCACAAGTAAGCATTATATTGTCAGCACTGATGGTGAACAATTATATCAGTCACTGCATGCATGACTTACAATTTTAAGTTAGGCTAGCTAATAGCTGCCTATATGCTGCTCAATAAGTGGGAAGATAATTATTAGCCCCACCTCTTTAGCCAAGTCGTGCAGTGGCTGCGTATCTATTACATCATAGACTAGACAGATGCAAGCATCTATGGGGCGAGCCTGAGCGCATACAGTTTGTAAGACCACAGCACTGAGATTGGGAAGACAGTACATCGATGCTAAGCATAGATAGTAGAAATTAGCTTGAAATTTCCGAGTGAGCGAAACCTAAAAGTAGTTTTCTAATTTGACGATCCGATTATTTCGATTTTGACAAGTCAGTGTTTTGTTTTCTTTCGTGACGATCCAATCCTATGGCTAGATCATGCATGCATGGTGCAACTTGAGCAGAGGAGCACTAAGCGAAGTTTATGTATCGACTCCGACTCTTTCTTGGGCAAGACGAGCGTGCTGTTTCCCTCGGGCGTCACTGCTGTTGACGACTCATTTCGTCTACACCTTGAAGTCTTTTTTCTTGGTCATCAGGCGTTTGAATGACTTTCCCTAGCTATGCGTTCTCTGTACAGTTCTCTTCGCCGTGCAAGGCGAGTCTCCTTTCTTTGTCATCAGGCGTTTCTCTAGCTTTACGCTCTCTGTAGAGTTCTCTTCGCCGTGCAAGGCGTTTTTGTTTTTTCTCTTCATTATTATCCATGATCGAATCTCTGCACGTCAAATTTCTGGACACTGAGAAAACATGTGCTAATGCTATTGCGCAATCGATTTCAATATTGCAACACCACGTGCACGTTCGAATAATTTGAATATACGGAAACTGTCCACGGTGTACAAACAGAAATTTTACCAATTGCAACGACTATGTGGGGCTCGCTCAGGCTCGCCCCAATAATAGATTACATACTGAGTGGATAATTAAATTTTGTATCCATCAAGAAAATCATGGATTTTCACAGTGGCCACACTCTCCCAGTGGTATCAGTTGTTGTAGTTTTCTTAGGAATTGTTACTGCCACAGAAATACTCTCAGTAGACAGCTATGGTGCTGTAGCAAATGATTCATCTGCTGAAGCAGCAATCAAAAACAGTGAGGCCATTTCAACTGCTCTCCAGGCAGCCAAGCCAGGGAGCTCAGTTGTGGTTCCACAGTACTCCAAATACTATATCTTCTCTATTTCAGCCAATGGGCTAAAGCAAGTCAAATTGCAGGTGGAAGGGGAGCTGATTGCAATCTCAAACATCACCTCTTGGCCTGTGGTGTCTGGTAAGAAATATCAAGATGTGCTTGAGTTCTCCAACTGTTCAGATTTTACCCTGTCTGGCCCTGGGACTATAGATGGACAAGGTTACAAATGGTGGGTTGAACTGATGTTCAACTTCCTCAAGTATGATAGACCACATTTAGTGAACATGGAGTATTGCACCAATGTTACTGTGGCTAATTTGACCATGCGTAATTCACCCAACTTCCACCTTCGTGTTCCGAATGTAAAGAACCTCTTAGTGAGAAACCTATACATTTGGGTAGATGTAGAAGCTCAAGACAACCTAGTGAAATCGTCTCCTTGGAAGGTACCAATGTTTCCTTTCAACACAGATGGTATAGATCCATCCGGACAGAATATACTCATTCAAAACATCACTGTGGAGAACTATGATGATGCTGTGGCTGTTAAACCTTCACGACTCAAAGAAAGTGGGTGCACAGAGAATGTAACTGTGGAGAATGCAAACATCATACGATCAGTTGGTATGAGCATTGGATCAGTCCCACCGAACATAAACATCAATTGCATCAGGAATGTGACCTTTAGAAACATCAAATTTACCTACCCATTCAAAGCAATCTATGTGAAAACCAACTCTGGCAAAGAAGGATCGGGAATCATTGATAATATTGTTTACCAAAACATTAGTATTCACGAGCCGATTCTCTGGCCAATCTACATTGGACCACAGCAGCAGAAGCAGCCTGATGGAGGAGGCGATGGAATATGGCCGCCACCTCAACCTCTCGTGAATGTCACCAATATCTTCCTACAGAATGTTACTTCGGATGGTGGGTGGTTGAATGCTGGTGTTCTGAGGTGTGCCGAATCTAACCCCTGTAGGGGGATTGTGTTCAGTAATGTCACTGTAAAAGGATGGGCATCTTTGTTTTATGTTTGCGAGAATGTTCAAGGAACAGTGGAAAACTCTGACCCCAAGCCTTCCTGTATCAAGTAACAGACTGCCTCACGAAGCTAGTTTTGTTGTGTGTGCTATATTGAGTTGTGTTGATATCACTGTTTTTATTCATGCTAACAGTAGAGGTCAGTCGATCAGGTAAAGGTCATCAGTGTTGGTAATTCTCATCAGCTGGACTGTTTTGATTAAATTAATTCAACGACACTATACCACTCAGTAAGTTCTGCTGCTGAACACTCAATTATAGGTAAGCTGTTCCAAAAATTATGTTAATGAAGAAATTTGTGTTATCATTTCTTGGGTTCCTTTCTCCAGACAGTGGAACTGAATAGAAGTTGTTGAATAAGATGTCTGTGGCTACAGACATTCCATTGAAAAGCTAGTGCTCAAGAAATTGCTGCGAAGTTGTCCCAGTATGAAGAGGAATTCAGGAATCGCTACACTGAGCATGACCCATGGTTTGACATGGCAAGTAAGAGGCCCTCCTAGATGGTATCAAGTTCCCGTCATGACCCCCTGGCCCCCTAAGAGACCTCCCCCTCAGAGGAGGAGGTATGAGGACTGGGACAGCTCCTCAGGACACAGGTTGGAACCAGTTCAAGTGTTGACATGATGGCTACCCCCAAACTTGTTTCCAGGTTCTCTCCTTTGACCTTTGTCCTATGGCACCCAATGATATCCCAATGTTGTTGCCCTCTTGAACTTAGACTTTTTAGAACTTTTTTCAATCCATAGCCACTTGTCCCCAGACTTCTGGAAATGAAGTGGAAGAGTGCAAATTTCCAGTGGCACAGTGAGAGTCATGGGGAGGAAGCCTGAACTTTCCCCCCATATCTAATGTTTGTTATAACAATAATTATTATCCACAGAAGGTATCGGTCATCGGGATACTATGAACAATCGTATCGTGGACACTGGTCTCAAAAATCTCCCAGGTAAAACTGGACTTCATATTTTTGGCCTCCATTGATGGTTTTGTGAGTGAGCATTGGCTACCTAGTTTGTCACAGCCTAGCTATATCCTTGTATAGTCGTGAATGTATTATCTACACCATTTGTATGTGTGCTGAATTCTTGGAGAAAAAGTGTGCAAAAGCTAAGTCCCCCTTGACAAAGTTTATAGACTCTGGACTATTGGTGCAACATTTTTTTTTGAGTATACTCAAGTTAGCAAAATTGCCTGGCAGTCACCTTTGTGTAACTTTTGGAGCAATGTATTCTTTAATAGATCAGATTCACATGACAGCTATTGTGACAGATCTCCTCATCATTCTCCCAACCATTCCGGTCCTCCGTGGGATCATGGCCACTCCCCTCACATCCCCCCACACATCACCTCTCCCCTCATCACTAGACATCACATGACTATCAAGCAGAGAGGAGGCCACGCTCAAGATCACCGTCGCCATGGAGAAGAAGGAAATCACCATGGCAACAACACTCATCTCCTAGGTAACCACGGAGTTCACCCATGAAGGAAGAAGAGTCGTCAGTTCCTGTGTGTGTGTGTGTGTGTGTGTTNTGTGTGTGTGTGTGTGTGTGTGTGTGTGTGTGTGTGTGTGTGTGTGTGTGTGTGTGTGTGTGTGTGTGTTTGTGTGTGTGTGAATAACAGCTCCACAAGTAGGGAGAATGAAAAAGACTACCAAGAAGATGAAGAGTGGTCGGAAAAAACCGGAATGTCACTAGCTGTTGGTGGTTGTACTTCAGGGATTAGTGAATCTAAAAGATCATGACCAAAGAAACCAATCATTGAAGAATCAGACAGCTCTGATCCCTCAGAGATCGAGAATGAGGAACCGGATGTGACAACACCAGATGTGAACTAATTGCCTGACTCTTCAAGGAATGTCTACGTTTGTGCATGTGTAGTATCTATGGTTTGTGCCAATGACCAGAATCTGGTCATGATCACAATGAGGTAGCTATCTCAAGTGGGTGTGTGGGCAATATTTGGTATTTCCCTTACCACGAACGGCACTGTATCAGCGGCGGCTGTGTACTTGTATGGCTTCCTTACTGAACAAGATTACCCACACACGTACTGTACACATACACATACCCACTTGAGATAAATCATTGTGGTCATGACAGTACAACCAGATCCTGGTTATTGCATGCTGGCAGCCTGGCTAGCCTCGTTCGAGGAGGGAGGGGCCTGGGGATCGGGTGGTACGTGCCCAGCACACTAGTCTCGTGCCCAGACCCCTCCCCTCTCCGAGGGGGGTCTGGGCACGAGACTAGTGTTGAATCACAGATACTCCGGCTAGGGTTGAATGGAAGCAGCTCCAAGTACTCTAGAAGTATCTTAGCTGCATGACTGCTGTTCCTGTTGGTCAGTGGTGCTTGGTATGACAGACAAGAGTTAGCCTGATATCTATGTAAGCATATATATAGATGTATTTGGCATGTAACTTGAAAGGTATATAAAACGGGGTACAGTCGGGACACTTCCAGGTTGTACTGTCCTAAACAGTTGTTTTTCCTGGGTACCTCTTACGCAAAATTAACCGTTTGATCATAGTGTAGTATCTATGGTTTGATAATAAAAACAAACTACTAAACATTCGACCAAAAGAGTTTCTACATAATAATGCACTCTCTTCTCTAATGATCTGATATCACAAAATTGAGTTCATAGTTAGCGCACATGAAGAGTTATATAATAGCAGTAGTCTCGCTAGCCAGACTCTCCGCAGGGAAAGGGAGAGTCTGGTGAATTGCGTATACTACTTTTTGTTCCCTGTTACCAGAATCTGGTAACACCGCAACGTGTATTGTAAGTGGGTGTCAATTCCAGTTGGTCATGAATCTGATTACTACTAGCTGTAGATACATAGCGTGACTGCGCTATAGTAGTAATCAGATTCGATATTCATGACCAACTGGAATTGACACCCACTTACAATACACGTTGCGGTGTTACCAGATTCTGGTAACAGGGAACAAAAAGTAGTATACGCAATTCACCAGACTCTCCCTTTCCCTGCGGAGAGTCTGGCTAGCGAGACTATAATAGCAGCGTCACTGAAAAGGAGCACATCTATAGAAAGTGGGCGGGGCTGTTAGTGAGAAATAACTAAGAATGCAAGGCATTGTGGGGCGAGCCTGAGCGAGCGCAGCTTTTTGCATGAATTGTACAGTGAGTGCATGAAGAATATTTGTCAGAATGCCAAATTATGGTATAGATCATCTGGCTGTCAATGGAGTACAATATTGACAGTGTTCAATTGACTGTGGTGTGAACGTCAGAAGTTAGTTTACATGAAGAATTGCTAATGAGATGTAAAGTCTAGAATTATTTTCGAACTTGGTATCTCTTACCATCTGACAGTGTCACACTGTATGTTAGGCAAGCCTCAGTGGCATCACAGTTTTTCTCCTTGCAGTTTCTGCCTATCTTTCTGTTGGGCGCTGCTGTTAAACTGTTTTGTGCCTTTCTCTCATAAGATATGCTTAGCAACTGTCTAAGTCTCACAACCTCTAGCTATTAGCAAAACTATTTCTCAACTGTTCTGCTCTAGCTGCCTCTGTCTGATCTGATTTCTCGATTGACTGTCTCGAACACTATAAACTTATGCGCATGCGTTAGTAATGCTATATAAGAATGCATGGTACATGGTACGAGCTTACGTGAGTGTACAAGACCCAACATGACAGACAGACAGACAGACAGACGCACCCGACGTACTACTCGCTATCTGGGGCTCGCTCAGGCTCGCCCCAATTATTCCTATAAACTTATGTGCATGCGTTAGTAATGCTAGGAATGCATGGTACATGGTACGAGCTTATGTGAGCGTACAAGACCCAACATGACATACAGACAGACAGACGCACCCGACGTACTACTCGCTATCAAAACGAGTATCAAGGAATGTAGTACCCGTGAAAAGAACTTACTTTGTGCTGTCAAAGTTGGCTCAACACATTCTGGTTCTCTGGAAATCCTTTTCAAGTAAGTCAGTTAGGAAGTAAGTACGTACGTAAGTACGTTAGAGAACAAAAAATGGCACTATGGTGGCTTCCCACTGGCACTCTCTACGAGTGCTAAGGAAAGTTTTTGTGAGTTTTAGGCCTTGCATGCAGTTGGTAATCTGTCAGTAAGAGCCTCTCAGCAACTTTGAAGGTTATTTTTTGTTTGAGTAGATTTTTATAGTGACCAACATTTTGTACTGTGTCTATGGGACAGTCGGCCCATTCCTACTATACGTACTACCGTATACGTATGATATATATTATCTATGATATAGGTAATTCTATTTCTTATAATAATTATTTTGGTCATTGAATATCAGAATGTGTCAATGAAATTAAGCTATAAGCTAACAATATTTTTCAATTAATTTCTGTATACTTCCAATAAACTTGCAATTGGCAACATGATGAATATATGAATTTACTTCAAGCTAAGGCTGTACTTTCAGTCCAGGTAAACTGAAGAGAGGCTGAAATGTATGATTCTTTGTTTCACTGCTTAGAATCACTCCAATCCAGACAAAATGGCATGCCCATTTATATTTCACTAACTGAATAAAGAGTGGTTAGTTAAACTGCTCACTGCACACAAAGTACTAGGCCCAGTAACTTCAGGTTTGCATTTCTAAAACTAGATACATTATAGTTTAGTTCTGCAGTAATAGTTTTCAGATAAATCTACTACTGCTGAAATCAAACTTGACACAAGTTGGAAGACCCAAATTAAGATTGTCCCAAATTACCCCGGTAATATTACCTACCTGCAGACATACAAGGATGTTGTCACAACCAAGAAGGCGGACAGTTACTACTTGGTTCACATGTGCTGTTGTTACACTCTGTTTCCTAGCTGGGAGTATACCAGGCTTTGTTTGCCAATCTACTGGTACAGGTATTTAATTCAAAGTATACCTTTTGTTCTCAATTCTATATTCATTTTCAGTGTGCACTGCAGGCTTAGATTATCAACTGTCAGTAACGTTGCTATTGTTTGTAACTTCAGTTTCCATTAGACCCCCACCCACACACTAAACATACATAATATTTACTTACATACACACATATATACACACCTCCAGCCAACTTTTTCCCATTTGGAACCAAATCCAGTGACTCAATTTTTTCTCCAAGTGTGGATGATGGAGCTTCTCCAGAAATCATTTTGAATACAAGTTTTGTATTCTTCGGAAGGAATGAGACTAGCCTCTATGTGAGTATAATCATTGTACTTAATTCAGAGGTCGCTATAGCTTGTGTATCTGCTTTCTAAATATCTCTCTCATTAATTCACAGGTTAACACCAATGGAGTATTATCATTTGGCTCATCCTACACATATGCTGGAGGAGGATCATTCTCTGTCTCATTCCCTGTCTCTTCTCCACCTCTCATTGCTCCATTCTACCATGACATTGACATTACTAATGGAGGGACAATCTACTACCGACAGACCTCTGATCCAACAGAGATTGCACAATTTGTTGCTTATCTCCAACCATTTCCGAACTTTCAGAGATTCAGTCCTGAAATCCTATTTGTTGCCACATGGGACAGAGTTGCTTCATACAGTTATGTGGGTCCTGCTTCACTCAGAAACACCTTCCAAGTCATCTTGGCTACAGACGGACTCTTGTCAATTGTGATCTTTAGCTATGGAGACATCCAGTGGGGAGAAAAAGCTGACATAGGGTTCAACGCTGGTGATGGAGTAAGCTTCTTTGGAGTTCAATCATCAGGGACCAATGAAACACTCAACATTGAGACACAGTCCAATGTGGGCACACCAGGAGTTTTCTTTTTTATAGTTGGAAGTAAGAAATAAGTTCATAATTATAATGCATTATTTTTCTAAAACTTTTATATCAATGCATATAATTTTTTTTTTTTTTTGGACGAAAGAGCTTGATATAATTGTGCATGCATTTGTTCTGGCATCTACAGATCTTACTACGATAACACCTACTAATCCACCAATTGCAACTTGCTTTGAAGGAAACACAAGAACAAACTCAACTTCCAATGTTGTGTTTAATTCTACAACTGGAATCTTCCAGGATGTGTTTGAGCTGACATTTGAAGTCTGTTCTGGTGGAGCATTTGGCAGTGTGTGCGGCATTGGTTGGGATAATTCTGATGCAGCTGTTTTGTGTCGTAACCAAGGATTCTCTCCTCCATCTTACAGTAATAATGTCACATAATTATTCACCATATATTAAGGTATACACATGGCTTGTATATAATTCTACAGGAGCTGAAGCATTCACAACTAATTCTTCATTTGATGGGACAATCTCAGTACAAGATGTAATGTGTAACGGTACAGAATTCTCCATCTCTGAGTGCCCATTTAATAATTCCAGCATTAGCTCAGAGTGTTTTCAACCAAACAGTGTGGCGGCTGCTAGATGCATTGAGCAGCCAAGTAAGTTATCAATAAACTATTATAATACATTGTCAATCAACAAGGTTAATTACTTTGAACACATTCCTGCAGTTGTAACTACAACACCTCCAAATACTGTCTCTGAGAAACCACCTGTTATACCTGAACATTTTCTACGATTTGGATTTGATGTTGGTGACTCAGCAACTCACCGTGTGGATCTTGGCTCATCAGAAGAGATTGGTTTAAATACTAATATTGTATTCTATGGAAAAAATGAGACAACCATCTATGTAAGTTTTTTTTTATACATTGAGTATAATAATGGTACTCTCATACTTGAACCAATCATAATATTGTGCAACATGCATTTATCTCCTTACTCAATGCAAAGGTTAATAACGATGGAGTTCTATCATTTGGCTCATCTTACCAATTCGTCGGACCAATGTACTTCCCTCTCTCTTCTCCACCTCTTATTGCTCCATTCTTTGATGACATCAGTATATATTATGGAGGGACAGTCTACTACCGACAAACCTTTGATGCAATGGATCTAAGATTTGTTATCGAAGCTCATCCCGTCTCTCTGACATTCACTCCAACTCAATTGTTTGTTGCTACATATGACAGAGTTGCCCCATTCTTTGGCTCTGCTTCATTGAGAAACACATTTCAAGTCATTTTGGCTACAGATGGTCTCATTTCTACTGTGATCTTCAACTATGGAGACATCCAGTGGGGAGAAAGAGCTAGCATCGGTTTCAATGCTGGAAATGGAGTAGGATCCTTGGTAGTTCTGGATCCATCTCTCAACACAACTAAAATCAGGACACAGTCCAATGTTGGTATACCAGGACGCTTCTTCTACAGAGTTGATAGTAAGAAATTGTGTCTTCTATACAATATATCGGAGTAATAATATTATAGTGTTGTTTATAACCAACTGAATTTCTTTTCATTTTGACAGATCTCACAGCCAATGAAACTGTCACTGATGGACCTAGAATGCCTGAACATTTTCTACGATTTGGATTTGATGTTGGTGACTCAGCAACTCCCATTGAGGATGATGGCTCATCAGAAGAGATTAGTTTAAATACTACTTTTGTGTTCTATGGAAGAAGCGAGACAACTGTCTATGTGAGTTCTTAGTATATAATTATTGCGTATATATGTGATCATGGTACCCTCATACTTGAACTCAATCCTATTATGCACCATGCATGCATTTATCTCCCTATACTCAATGCATAGGTTAGCACCAATGGAGTTTTATCATTCGGCTCATCTTACACAGATACTGGACCAGGATTCTTCCCTTTCTCTTCACCACCTCTCATTGCTCCATTCTTTGATGACATTGATATAATGTACGGAGGAGCAATCTACTACCGACAGACCTTTGATCCAATGGACTTAGCATCAGTTATCGCAGCTCACCCTGTCTCTCTAAAATTCACTCCAACTCAGTTGTTTGTGGCTACTTGGGACAAAGTTGCTCCATACAGTGATTTTCGTTCACTCAGAAACACATTTCAAGTCATCTTGGCTACAGACGGTCTCATTTCTACTGTGATCTTCAACTATTGGGACATCCAGTGGGGATATGGAGCCACCATTGGGTTCAATGCTGGTGATGGAGTAAGCTTCTTTGTAGTTCCATCTAACAACATAATTGACATTGAGACACAGTCCAATGTTGGTGTACCAGGACGGTTCTTCTACAGAGTTGATAGTAAGTCAATCAATATAATTTAATTGTGCATGTGAGCAATGTAGAGTGTGACAGATTAACCTAGCTAACGTATTTCTTCCTTTTGGCAGATCTCACAACCAGTGCAACAACACCTTTCACTCCAACCACAGACTGCGTTGATAGAGTCGCTAGGTTCAACACAAGTATCAACTCTATCATCAATGCCACTACTGGAGTCTTCTCCTCAGTTGTTGAGTTGACGTTTGAAGTCTGTTGGAATGGAGTTTATGGCAGAGTGTGCAACATTGGTTGGGATGATTCTGATGCAGCTGTTATGTGTCGTAACCAAGGATACTCTCCTCTATTGTATGGTGAGAATGTCAATAATCATTATGTAAAGGGCTAGCAAGTAGTGGTTTATGGTTTGCACCTCATGCAGTGGCGGAAGCAATCACAGCTAACTTCTCTTCGAATGGAACTGTCTCAGTTCAAGATGTGATGTGTATTGGTACAGAATTTTTCTTTTCTGCTTGTCCATTCACTTCAAGCATTAGTTCAGAATGCTTTGAACCAAATCGCACTGCAGCTGCTAGATGCATTGAACGTAAGTGGTATCTACACCCTTTTTGTATATTGTAGTATTATCTATCCTTTGTAATGTTCAGAGCCTAGACCTTGTTCTGAAGGAGATGTGAGGACAGTGAATTCATCATTCTTCAGTTATGAAGTGAATGGAGATTTCTTTAATATTGAGAATGGAACATTTGAAGTGTGTATAGGAGGAGTGTTTGGCAGTATTTGTGATGTAGGATGGAGCAATGAGGATGCTGCAGTGGTTTGCCGTAACAGAGGATATGATCCCAGTACCCCAGAATATGGTATGTCAATCATTAGACCTGAATGACTTAATATGATTGCTTACAATCATGACTTGTGCAGTGTCAGAAGCTTTGTTTGGATTTGGTCTTGGATACACCCAGCGGTACCTCTCTGTTGACTTGATGTGTAATGGGACAGAGTTCTCACTTTCAGAGTGCCCAAGAACAAATCTTTCATCTTTGTGTTTGAGTGGCAGACAAGCAGCAGGCTATCAATGCACAGGTACACAAACAATAACAGAATTGAAGATTGGAGTTGTTATCACCTTTAATCATTTCAGTTCCTGTGCCATGCACGGAGGGAGATGTGCGATTGAGAAACCAAACATTTGGAGTTTCTGATTCTGGCTACAACGACGAGAGAGGGAGAGTGGAGATTTGTAGGAATGGTATATTCGGAGCTATCTGTGATGTTGGCTGGGATGACTTGGATGCTCAAGCCGCCTGTAATTCATTTGGTTACAGGGCACCATTCTATCGTGAGTTGATTGTTTTGTTTCATAAAGTTACCTCAAAGCAATTCTATACTAGTAGTACACATAGTGCATGATGTGCCTTGCGCAGAGTCTGTAATAATATAATAGTAGACCACAGCTAGTATTGAATGACATACCGTGAATCGGTGTCTCAGTGTCGCATTGCATCAATTGCCTGTCCTTCAGCTTTTGTGGATAGCTAAATGGATATAGTAAATCTAAATTGAAACTCCTCTTGCAAGCCATGGGCCATTCAGGGAACACAAGCTCAGTCAGAGCAAGCAATGCACCAGCTGTAGAAAAGAGCTTCAGACTCCACCAGAGACTCCACCTCTTGTGCGTGTGTCATATTGCTGACATGTGGGCGTGGCACAGAGTGCAAGTGCAAGATCGTTCTCATAGTTAGAGGTTGATTGAAGGCCCAATTCGTGCTTAAGAAGAGTATACGATCTTTTCGTTGATTATTTGTGCCATCGCTTCAATCTCAAGATCATAAGCTTTCTCTTTCCTGGAAAAAACCGAGATAATTAGCATAAAACCAATCATAATAATTTTCATAACTTGTAATCGGACGCAAGAAGTAATTATAATAATGCCAACCCAACTACAAACCGACTTATGATGCCTCGTGCTAATGCGCTCGGCAATAATTTTACTTCAGGTGCCGAGGCTGTGTATGGTGGTTTTCCAAATTATACTGGACCAGTTTACTTCCAGGATTTCATGTGTGATGGCACGGAAGAGAGCCCAGCATTATGCAACAGACAACCAGCTTCCGATCTAAACTGCAACAATCCATCAAGGATTGCTGGCGTTCGTTGCGTGCAAGGTAAATGGATACCAGTTATCATGATCATGCAGTGTGCAACGCATACTTTCAAAATTTGTTGTTTTAGTTTTGGTTGAGTGCTTTACTACCAGTGGACTGGACTATCGACTGTTCAACAGACAATTTGTTTCCAATTTTGATGGATCATCTAGTCTTTCTGGGAGGGTAGATGTGTGCTTTAATGGAACATATGGATCTGTTTGTGATGCCAACTGGGATCAGAGTGATGCTGTTGTTCTGTGCAGAAATGAATTTGGAGGTGGAGCATCTGACTTTGGTATGTAATACGCTATTATAATACTATCATTTCATTCATTTACTTATACTTCTCATTGTCTAAACATCACAGATGCAATACCAGTGGGTGGCTCTCAATTTGGTGTGAGTGCTGCAGGCATAGTACTGGAAGACGTCAGTTGTAATGGCACAGAAGACAGTCTGTACTCCTGTTCTAGTAGCGAACTGGGAGTGATCAATGACCCAATGTGTGCTAACACAAGCAGAGCAGCTGGAGTGATCTGTTCCAGAACGTGCTATGCCGGAAACACAAGAATCATTGATGGACCAGTATACTATCAGGGAAGAGTGGAGGTGTGCGTGAACAACCAATGGGGAACCATCTGTGACCTTGAATGGGATGACTTTGATGCTGCAGTTGCATGCAGAGGATTTGGATTCAACTATGGTAAGTTAATACTAACTGATTTAAGTCTCAATAAAATTAACTAAGAAGTTAATGTCTTCAATTCAATTCAATTCTACATGTATGCAGGAAGTGTTGCAGTTGCTGGGGGTGTATATCCACCTGGAAGTGGTCCAATTCTTGTCTCTGGAGTTATGTGTACAGGATCTGAATATCAATTATCGATGTGTGCCAATGATACTATTGCTTCTGTAGAATGCACTCACAGTCGTGATGCTGGTGTGCAGTGTACTCCTGGAGCAAGTAAGAAGCTGCATTAATTTTCATCTATTATTGTATCACCTGTGAGACCACTAACTCTATTTATGACTCTTTGTTAAAACACGCTCACAGTTATCATGGAAATAGAGGATATAGGCCTCCCTCTGTTGGGGTCAAACTTCACTATTCAGTGCAATGCTCTTCAAGATCCTTGGGAAACCACTCTACTCTCTTATCAGTGGAACAACGGCTCCCTGTTGAGCTCAAGCACAATCAACATCACCTTGCTCAATGCCACCTATGACAGTGATGATGTCTTTGTCTTCAACAGCTCTGTTCAGTTCCAGTCCCTCTCTCTTGACGACGGTGGTGTCTACAGCTGTGGCTTGACTCTCAATCTCACCTACCCAGATGGAACAAATAACTCTTCTGCTGTTATTTCCAATGCAACTACGTACACCCTCACTATCATTGGTTAGCATTACTTTAATTCCCACTACTACTTTTTGTGTATTAAGTTCAATTTTCTTGCCTCTGTACAGCTCCAAGGCCCAGTTTTCTTACTGTCGAAGCAAATTTACCTATAGCTGGGAGTCAGTTTGTTGCTTTTTGTTTGGTGAATGTCAGTTCTGGACTTACAATAGACGCTGTAAACATTCAATGGTTGCATTCGAATGGGTCAGCAGGTCTCAATGACAGTAGGATTACAGTAGGGAATGTACGTCAGGTGAATGAGACGTGGTTTGCTCGTGATGTGGTGTTTGATCCACTGATGTTGAGTGACTCTGGTAACTACACATGTGAGGCAGCAATACAGGGACCGTACATTACCAGTGAATCTGTGACAATTCCTGTTCAACTAGAGGTCTTTGATGGTAAGTTGTTTTTTTTCTTTGCATTTATGAATAGTGAATAATACTGATTCTGTTCAGCTCCAACTACCGTTGCTCCTAACGTCACAGTTGGGCCTACTGCCCATGTCACAGAAGCACCAACAGTCGATCTCAACTTGGAGGCACCAGTGTTCATCCAGCAACCTATTACCATGTCATACACCCTTGGTGAGTCTGTGAGTCTGACGTGCCTGGCTAGGGGAGTGCCTACACCTCGATATATGTGGTTCTTGGATGGTGAAGTGTTGGATGAGGAGATTCAGTCTTCCCTCGTCATCCAATCAATTCAGCCGGGAAGCAGAGGCTTCTACAGCTGTTCAGCAAGTAATGCTGCTGGCTCTGTGATGTCTGATGCCGCACTAGTGTCTGTTCAGAGTAAGTTGCTTGACTTCTGCGATCCATAAATTAATGCATGCATGAAATATTTTGATTATAAATGTATCATCTCTATTCAGATGTGAGGGAATATAGTGCAATTGTGGGAGGATTTCAACCAGACAATGAAATTCCACCATCGGTCCAAACGGTATCTAATTTGGATGTCACCATTAATTTCAATGTGATAATATTTTACCTGATACTGTATTATAAAATTAATGATTGTAGCTTATACAAACATTGGAGAATACAGTATTGCCAGATACAAACATTCAGATCTACTCAGCTTCCTTCTCTGGGTAGGTTTAGCACAGATGTACAAAGCAGAAAAACAAGGACATTGATGTGTTTTTCATTCTCCATTCAGCCTCTCATCTCAGTCCACTGCCAACATCATTATCACTCTTGAAGCAACAAGTGGAATGTTTCCATCAATGCCAATCGATTCAATTTTACGCTCACATGTCACTACTAATGCTGCAGGTTTGGGTCTTGAGGTACTCGACATCACAAGATATGGTATGTAAATAGGAGGTGGTCTGTAGGCCTATGGTTATATTAGCCTCGTTCCTAGGCTCCTCCCTCACGAATTAATATTTCCTATGAAAATAAGAGGGAGAGAACCTGGTATCAAATATTACGTGTGTGACATATGCTTGCGTCCACCTATACGTCACACACGTGATATTTGCAGGCTCTCTCCCTCCTTATTTTCGTAGGAAATATTCGTGAGGGAGGAGCCTAGGAACGAGGCTATGTTTATATAGTATATAATAATAATATGCACTGTGGCAGGAATGTTTCCAATGACCTTTGACCTTCAGGGTGGCTGGACAGTGGGACATAATTTGAGGTGTGGAAGCGTGGCTCCTCTCTCGAGTCTGTGTCTTAGTATCGGTATGATCAAACTTTATATGCTTAAAGATTAGCATAGCATGCAATTAGGCCATAAACAGGGGGAATATCAATTCATGATTCAAACAGCAACCTGCTAGCTATTAAACCATAGAAAACCATATAGTATCTATGATTAAACATGCTGCAGTTGCTGACTGGTAAAATATGCTGCTATACATGTGAAATTCTTCAAATGTCTTAGTATTCAGTGAATTTTAGGTATAATATGCAAGATTTAAGTGGCTATGGCTAGCAATAAAGAAAGGGATTGTCCGGCAGCAAGCTGAAGTTGTAGACACCATCGTACCAAGTTCAGTTACTGTTCAATATCAGTTTCAGTGTTAACTTGAGTAGTCTCTCTTCTTAGTTTATGACCATTTGACGGCAATATTTTGTTAACATAACCCCAGTAGCTATGCATGTCATTATTACAGTGCTACTTGGTACTTGTATCTTCAGTTCTAACAACCTCGCAGCACTGAGCTACTACTGCCACAGTAAAGCTCACTTTGGAAGCCTGGTGAACTTGAAGAAGAAAATATTTATCTCTTGTAACTCTGCAGGGTTATAATAAATGTGTTGTATTGTGTATTCATTAATAAATAAAGAAGCTTGATCTTGAAGTGATTTATTGATTGTAGCTAGCTCAGCCTGCTTGGGGCCAGGGCAGGCAGTTACTAATTTTTTACAACCTGGACGGAAAAACAACCATATTGCATGCAATGGAAACATTCCTGCATGTCCACAGCCCGGGTCAAAGGTCATGGAAACATTCCTGCATTTAGCCACAGCTCTGTTGCCATCTAAATGCAGGAAAGTACATGGGTCAAAGGTCATATAAAGGTCAAAGGTCATTGGAATCATTCCTGCATTTAACGCCACAAAAGGTGGGGGGCAAAGACGAAGTCGAGTCGATCATGGCAACACAAGTCCTTCAGAAGCTTTGTCTCCAACCAGAAGGTTTGGGCCTGAATTTCCTGAAAATGTTGTCTCGAGCAAGTACTACTGTGACTAGTTCTCAGTCTCAGTTGTCTGCTAAGCAACCTATGAAACCACTGAGTGCTATCCCAGGACCAAAACCTCTTCCGGTTGTTGGAAACTTATTCGAATTGAAAAGAAACGTTGGTAGACTGGGGGATTATTTTGGAGAGTGTTTTAAGAAGTATGGTGATATATTCAAGTTTCAAGTGCCAGGTAAACTGTAGGAACTAAGTTACCTAATTCCGAGTGAAGCGAGGTTATACCTGGGTTGTGTTAGAAAAGTGGTAGTAGTGGTGGTGTATAGCCTCGTTCCCAGGCTTTCCTCTTCTTTTTTTTCCTTTTAGTTGGGTTATTTTGTGTGGGGAAGGCCTGGTACCAAATATCACCTGAATGACGAAAATGATGACACATTATGAACAAGCGGGAATTTATATTTCCTGCGTTTTGACACAAAGCGCTAGTGCGTGGATGCTGCCCACGCATTTGTGAACAAACAAAGGTGTGCCACCATATTCTGACACTCACAGTCATAGTCTGAGCAAAGATGAGAGCAAGAAATGGCAATTTTAAGGGCTGTTTGTATACTAGTTGTGGTGTACTGGTGCTATGACTGCGTACAGCAAATAAAACTTTGTGCTCTTCGAAACTTTCAATTGTCATCCACTTCTGTTCGTGTCACTTTCATCAGTCAGTATCAGGTAGATAGATCTATACAGCCTAGCTCTACGTAAACAATTGTTTCATGGAAGATGAGTGCCTGAAGTGACATCAGTTTGAGCTCCAAACAGTCTACAATAAGACCCCTAATTTCTTGGACAAACGGAAGCGCGTAGTAAACTACGTGTTCATAACGGAAGCATGTTACAATGATGTTTTGTGGTCTATGAATATTGTTATCTCATGCGGCCAAACTACTGCACATGGTATTGTGGTTACGTACACGTGGTCAATTTGATAGCGCCGCCAAATGATGACGTCAAATGGGCAATTTTAATAAGCTGATTGACACTTTTTCTGATTTTCCAAGTTTGACATCTCCAAGGTGCAACGGTTTTTGGATTCCAGGTTCACGATAAGTGTAGCTGTAGTATGCAGGAACTGGATTATATAAGCTGCAGATTCAAAAACATCGAGTACTGATTTGAACCATTTGTAAAGTTGATGAATATCATTAAATTTTTGTGAAGCCTTGAAATATCCCTAACAAAGATGGCTGCCTTTTCTTTACAACTGTAGCGCTTACAATAAAAACTTTAGTATGTTGTAGAACAAGTATAGTGCTACATTTCTATACCAGTTAGAGCTCTGTGGACCCTTCCTGGACCAAGTAAGTGCTTCTTGTTTACAGCGTTTTTTTCTGTTTTTGTGCAAGCTAGATTTCATTCATACTTTAGCTGTAGATTTGTTGCATTCAAATACTTACAGTTTTAGATGTATATAGTCACAAAAGCAACAGTATGGGTCTCGTATATGCCCAGTACTAATTTGAACCATTTTCAAAGTAGTCACCTTCACGCTGAGGTAGCCATCAAAACAGCTTTAGTATGCAACTTTTTTGTCTTACTATGGGCTGATTTAGCATCAATCCAGAGCGCTTGACCTACTCTATTCAAATATCACAATGGTTTTAGCTGGTCCAGTTCTGAGTGTGAGCTATAGAGCTGGTAGAAATTGCTGCTTGTTTACAGCTGCCCACGTGTAGGCCACTCCCTATTGCCCTGTACAAACGGCAATGTCCAAGAAAATATATGTACTTCCGGGGGTCTTATTGTAGACTGCAAATACTGCCATATTCCAAGGTTCTTCACTCTTCATAACCAGTCAATAGGAAAAAATGCGTGGGTGCAAAAATTTTCCACTAATGTAACATGACGTTTTCCTCCATGTAAACGTCACATTACAAAAGCGGCGGCACCACTTTTATCATTCACGTGATGTTTGGTACCAGGGCTCCCCCCCCCCCCGCTAAAATAAACAAAATAAATAAATCAAGGGAAAGCCTGGGAACGAGGCTAGGTGGTGTAGTCTCGCAGGCCAGACTCTTCCCAAGGCCTGTCACACTTTAAGTCGTATCCTATTCAACCTGTCCCCCCGGACTGTACATGGCGCTTTAGATTGTCCCCCCGGACTGCCCATGGTGCCTTGGACAGTCCCCCTGGACCATTCAAGGTGTTTTGGGCAGTCCCCCTAGGAAAATCTATGGCGCTACATTCAGTCCCCTTTGCCAAATTTTGTCCCCCCAACTTAATGGGTACTAATATTCTAAATTTGTTCACAATACAATATTAAATTTATGCATGCATATACAGTGAAAACCTTGTGCAGTACAAGTTAAAAACATATACATGCCTATAAAACTTAGCTGTAGCTATCCACAGAGATTGATTCTAAGTTTAACTGACACACAAATTAAAAAACTGATGACTAGAAACAAGTTAGAACATTTCCAAACACCACTTTGATTCTCTACAGCCTTTCTAGGAACGTTAACACAACTAAGATGGTACCACTACTGACACGTACTGCACTCTACCATATCCCCAAGCATATGAGTATCAGGCATTCTACATGAACAGTAAATCTCAATTGTGTCATTACTCTTGACTACTGAGCGGACTTTTCTTGTCTTCAGTATATATGGGGAACATGCTCATTTTACCATCCTCCAAACACTTGTGTAGGTGCATCCGCATCTCATGTTGCTTGAATGTAAGGCTTGCAGGCTCAACTCCACCAGACAGGCATGTGGCAAATGCTATGGCAAACAAGCCACAGTCACAGGTTCCACTCTGCACTTGCTATGGATGTAAATCTCTTCAAGTTTGCTTTATAAGTCAGATTTCTGCTTCTAGCTGGCTTTCTGGACGCAAGCCCAAAATGAGCTGATTTGCGTTTTCTAAATAATTGATGACCCTTGACTTTGTTCATTAATGAGCTGATTTGCGTTTTCGAAATTGATGACCCCTGTCCTTGCTCTAAATACTTGAAAACAAAAGAAAAACGCATGCATGCAGTGCTGAGCGAGGATTTGCACCATGCATGTGTACCCTAGTAATAATAATAAGTGTTGTAGAAAATAGCCTTGTGACCCAGGCCCCTCCCATCAAGAAGGGAGAGGGCCTGGTACAATGTCATACGATCATTGGTTTTAATCACCATTAAAGAGTCATCTTTGTCCTCTCATTTTTAATTCTCTTTCTTTTTTATTTTATTATTTATTTATTTTTAACCTAGCTAGGTACATTATTTCTTTTATGTCTCATAAGCTCACATGGCCTGGCTGCCTAGTTATTTGGCAGGTTACAATAAAAAGTGATTGATTGATTGATACTATTTGCGGGACATACTCAATATTGAAAATTAAATTTGAATTAAATTTTCCCAATATAAACACTCATTCGGATATCTTCGTGTACATAGTGGTTGATTATCTTTCCGGTTATTTCTCCATGTAGCAAAGGGTTACAAAATAACCCACCTTTGACCTACGATAGTGCAATGGTTAGCAGTTGTGACATGGAAACCATTTACTTGCTCCATATATGATGGTCCACATGGACAGTTATGTATAATGAAAATTTGTGGAAACACCTCATGTGCAAACAGTGTCACTGTGTACCAAGCCCTCTCTCTGTTGATTGGGAGGGCTGGATACAAGGCTAGATAGAAAGATTGTTATACCTTCAGATTCAGTCAAAGATAATTATCTATGCTTTGGTTGAAACTTTACAATTTCAGTAATTTACTCAGCCGTGCCAAAATCTACCCTGCCTTATTATTTCAGTACTTTCTAAGTGCTTTCAATCTAGGCTACATGATACACATGCACTAGAACTCGGTTTTCAGTATGATTAAGTTCAATAGTTACACACACATGCACCTAGGCATGCAACTAGACTAGTCTCGCAAGGCTGTGCGCATGCAGAACAAGTTTAAAGGAGTCGGGCAAGATTAGCCTATAAACAGGCAAGTAGAGCAGCAGCACCATTAGAGATAGATAATAATTCCTGCCTGTGCCCTTCCTACACAGCTTATTTGCCCTCAACATGCACATGCATGGGGCATGCATGCAGTGGCCCTATAAGGTTACAGTAGCCTAGATGTATGTCTGTTGCGATTAAGATTGCGTCTATAGAGAATAGCATTTTTCTGGTTTGACTTTGCTAGAACAAGAGCCTCAGGGGGCTATGGAGTGCCTTTCTTTGTGGCAAAGGTGCTCTCTATATCCTTACCTACAAGCTAAGAATGAGAAGAGTCAATTTTTCACCACACTTACTATTTGATTTGATGACTGAGCCTTTGAACAAACAGTACTGTCACGGGATAATTATATCTTGCTTATGGGTTAAATACAAGACCAGGCCATGTTTCATCATTGTGTAAGAATACTCACACTGGCTAAACTCTCAGAAAAAAATGAGAGAGACTTAATCCTCTTAATTGCTGATTCCAAGCGCTATACTCAAATTTTGTAATCTACAACCCACACCTTCTTATGGAACATGATTGTGGTCATTACCAGATTTTAGTAACGAGAAGGAGTTTACTATGCACTGTTCACCAGACTCTCCCGTATTTTGCGGAGAGTCTGCATGGCTAGTGAGACTAGGCTCAGTTTGCTTTGCTGCTAATTTATAGGTATAAGTATAACTGAATTTGATTGTTAGTGAGATAATACTTTGTAGAACTATGCATTTTTGTAGCAGTGTGGCTCAGTGTTCATCAAGTTTTACCATTCAATCAATTTTCTAAGCAAATATAATGATTGCAATCAATTCCTGATGCATGCCTCTTAAACAACTGGAGATAGCTATTATGAAACGCTCAGTTTAAGTTTTTCAGAGATTATTACAAATAGCAGGCTGGCCCGCACAGCTCAATTCATCCTTGTAAGTTCATATAGCTATAGACTATGCTCGACTGAACACCTATTCTGCATAGCTGAACCTTATAATGGTCTTTGGAAAATAATTATTATTATTGTATGTTTTATTGTTAGTTTAGTGTGCATGCTAATTGAGTGCACTGAGGCTTATGCACCCTAGGTGCTTTCATTTCTTGACTGAACCTATTAATCATAATTAACCATATGCGCAGTACTCTGCCCTCAGGCCCTTGTAGTTAGAATTATTATAGTGCGCTCCTATATCATTCTTGCCTGAATTCTTAAGTTATTATTAAGCATTAATTTGAACCTATAGGTCACACTACAGTAGTGATTAAGGACCCAGATTGTTTGGAGGTGGTGTTACGAGGAGAGGGGAAATACCCTCAGAGAGACACAATAGTAAATCCAAGGATGAAGTGGATATATGAAAAAGGAATGAAAGTTCCATGTCCAATGGGTTTTAAGTGAGTAGTAAAATTATTATTAATTATGATGCATTGTACTTGACATTCCGTGTAGAAGTTTACTTTGGTTTAAAAAATAAAGATCATTATTTTACGTAAAATTGGTTACCATGAGTATAATTATAATATTATGAGTAAAAAATAGAACTAGCCCTAAACGACCCCATTATACCCCATGAAATTCCTGCCTTGGCCGGATGATTAACTATACCCACAGTGGAACAAGCTAAAAATTTATAATAATAATTTAAAAAAGTATCAGAAACTTTTGTGTGGAGGACTTTATGCTATAATTATCATATATACAGTAGTATGTATACAGTAGGAATGGTCCCATAGACATAATGCAAAATGTTTATAACTAGTAGTACACTGAGTACAGGAAATTGCCTTGCATAGATTTATGTACATTCAAAAGCAGTGTTGTTAGTAGCTAAGCTAGCTAAATCTGGATGTGGCCTTATTGTGTAGCTGATTCCTGGCAAGTTGCCAATCAAGATCATTCTGCAATAGTGTAGCAAGCAGGTTGTGTAGTAACTCTCACCTCGTCTAGAGACTGAGAAAAGGCAACCAGTAAGCACTCCAGTGGCTAGAGTTCTCTGCATGCTTTAGCGTTTGCATGCACGTCAGTGTTCAGTGGACATCAAATAGTAAGTCATCAAATTAATTAAGGTATGTCTCAATTTTGGCACATGACTACTTCATTTTATGCCCAAGTCTTGGCAGCCGCTTGAATCTAATCCTGCCTGCTTAGTGACTCATTTTCATGAGTCACTGATTGCAAGTTCTAATTCCATCATTCAATGATAATTGTCAGCCATTTGGCTCAATGCAAGCAATCACTTGATTAATTTAAATAAAGTAACAAGCATGTAGAATGTAGGTACACAGTAACGTATGAAAACTGGGTACAAAAATGAAGTAGTCATGTGCCGAAATTCAGAGACTTACCTTGTTTCATTGCTTTTTACTGCACTGCCCATTCCTACACTTCTAATTTTTATAAAATTTTATTATACTTGTTCATTCACTTTTTTAAACACTAAGGTGCTCAATTGCATGAAAACAAACATACAGCAGAGACTAGTCAGTCTCTACAAAAGGCAGCGGAAGTGTATAGTTGATGCGCATGCGCATTTATTTATATGCATGCAACCACTTGGTCTATTGACGACCTTTTACCTACGTCAATATATAGGCTAAATAAAAGTAGAGTATTTTATATCAAGAGTTTTAAAGCTGCCTAGATTTTGTTTGCTGCCTTTTCGCCAGCAAACGAGTCGAAAAGGACATACTGTGCATCAAATGAAGTCCCACTATATGGTCAAAGTTGGCTCAATGCCTTTTGTTTGTCTGGAAATCGCGTTCAAGTAAGTCAGTTAGGAAGGAAGGAAGGAAGGAACTGAGGAAGGGGAGAACAAAATTGCACTGTTGTGGCTCAGTTCTCGCCACCGCTCTCTACAGAGTGCTTTAGAAACTTTCTTCCTGTTTTCTTGGTTAATACAGTAAGCAAACTGTCTGGGGGAGGCTATTAAATGCATTTGAAGGCTTAGCTTTCATTCCCTGAAAGTTTATTATTTTTTTTCTGAAAGTTTATTTTATGAACATTTTGTATTGTGTCAATGGGACAGTCCGCCCATTACTACTTACATACTACCGTACGTATTATACTTTGTTCCACTGCTTGACCAGCTGATTAGCAGGCCAGGAATTCAGTGAACCATTAATAAGCTATACATGATTCTACAGATCATTCTTTGAAAGGCTATTTATGACACTGAGCAGATGCATAATTGTATGAGCTAGGGCTAAAAATGAAACTGAAGTAGTCATATGCCGAGATTAAGACATGCCTTGTTCCAATACTTTTTATAGCACTGTCAACTCCTGTACTGTTTTTTTTTGTTGTTAATTGTTGTAGTTGTTGTTCAACAATGAAATTTTACTACTTGTTACTTGTTATAGTGATGGTCCTGAATGGAAGAGACAGAGAACAGCTGTTGGAAAGCAGAGTCTTCCAAAAGTTGTCTACTCCTACATCCCTGGACTGAATGACATTCTCTATCGTTTTACTGACTACCTTGAGTCATCTCTAGATGAGGAGGGAAGACTGGATGACTTGGCCCATCCTATTAAAATGCTACTTGTGGAATGTGTGTTCTCACTACGTGTCAATAGCTACTGTAATATTATAGTTATGATATACCAAAGCTTCATGTTGGTCCAAAATTTTTTACTTCATTTGTGAAAGTTAAAGGGTTTTGTTGTTGTTTTTTTGTTTCATGGAATGCAAGTTGAGCTTTGCAAACCTGAAGCTATGTGCACCATACAGATTAGCTATAGCCTGTACTATATAAAGGAAATATAACAATAATATTATATATATATATTTTTTTCTTGATTAGTGTCTGGAAAGTTTGTTTATGATGCTGATATCCGTGCTGTTGATCAACCTAGTGAAGATGGTCTAAGACTGCACAAATATATGAGTGTCTTAATTGACAGTTTCACTGATCTGAGAACTAAATTACCACTCTTCAAGATTTTTCCTACGAAGTTGTATCGAGACTTAGTTGAATCCCATGAGGTATTTCATACAGTGCATGCATGTTCACTAATGCATGTTTTTTTATTCGTCCATCAAACTATACCCTGCATGATAAAATTTATTACCGTATAGTACAAACTTGAATTTGGCAGATTTAATATTGGCAGATTGATGGTTTTGGTAAGGATTGATAATTATATTAAATCCACCAAACATGCAGTTATTTTTGTGCAGCACATAGTACAGAATATAACAGTATTGCTGCGTGTGCTACCGCCAAAATAAATTGCCCAATCATGAAATTTTTGACAATCCACCAAATTTTATTCCCGCCAATATATTTTGTGCTATATTATTATACGGTATCATGATGACTTTCTGTGTTGCCAGAAAACTTATCAATTTGTGTTAGAAAACTTTATTGGTTGAAAATCTAAAATTCAACCAATGTCTGAAAATTTTTCAAGATCAGGTAATAAAATTGCAGTGGAGCATCTCTGAGCTTTTGAATAATCATGGCCACAAGATTAGAGTCTGTTAGTGTTACAAGCTAAAAAGTCTACTCTTGCCGCAATGCGTAGAAACTTTTTACAGTGAGATGGCAAACTTTTATGTTCTTTTGGCGTATCATCTAGACAAAAATTAGTTCACTATAGCCATTGTCTATCTTGTAGCTACACCATTCAACCTTGTCTTCATGCAACAAAGGTGTTCATTTTGTTCTTGAGCAGCTATTACATTGGTAGTGCCAATACGTTATAGTTATAGCATGGGTCTCTGTGCTGTATTGGCCCACCCTGGGCCAATACAGCACTGGGCCCATGCTATAACTGACTTATTGTATACCACTGTTAATGAATAGGTAAACTATACAAACAGTATATCCAACTAGAGTACAGTACTTGTAAGGCTTTCTGTATGTGAGAATACAGGTACCTCTGTCTCCTAGGAGATATACAATAAATATATTGGCACTGTGGTCGTGCCAATATGTGACTATCTAAACTGTACAGTGCCAATACCAATACATGGCACAGCTGTACTTTGATCTTAGGTGGCTTCATGTAACGATAGAAATTATGATATGATCAGGAAGACATGCATGCTAGGAATATTTTGAGTTCTTTTTGTGCATGTTTGTATGCATATAGATATGTAATATTTAAAAGACATGGTGTGTGTGTGTGTGTGTGTGTGTGTGTGTGTGTGTGTGTGTGTGTGGTGTGTGTGTAAGAAGAGATTAGAAAAGTTGTTGGGAAGAATCTTGTTGACTGAACCTTTAAGTGGTTCCTAGATACAAATTAATTTACATACTGGTTACTATAATAAATTAATATATTAGTTTGAATGTTCAATAGTTCATAGTCCGCTCATCATGCAGGGGAGCTCCCCAACCAATTTATTGTCCTTACTACTATCATGCTATGGAAAGGGCGGGACCACTCCCATAGTAGGAGCCCGGAAAATAGAGTCCTCTTGGAATCTTTAGCTCATAGTCTTCTTGGAGTCTTGATTCATGTGTAGTTTAAAAACCTATTTTACCACGTGACTATGTTAAATGTAGGCTTGATTTTAGCAAACTATATATCCACATTTTCAGTGAAGAATTTCTATACATGTAGAGTAATAAACAGGAGATAAGTACATATACGCATATATGCATGTGTGTGTGCTTGTATAATGCATGTAGTGCTTGGTACTCTGGATTTCCAAATTCATGATTGGGAGTTTGGATCCCATCATGAGTAATTTATGGAGTTACCATTAAATTTTGATCCTTTAAGACTTAGCATATGCATGATAGTGATTGTGAGTGTCATTGTCATTTTTCTATATATTTGCATTATATTTGCATCGCTAATAAAAGTACTATTATGCGACCAAATTTCTGGAGACCAATCTGGCATGTACAATTACACTCTCGTAGGCAATACTCGTGCGCATTGGGTATGTAGCCAAAGGAGTTTGGTTTTTAGTGTGCAGTATGAAATTTGGATATTTGTGACATAATACATACAGGGAACTTTAGATGTTGGTTCAAAGTATGCTAATGAGGTTATTCAGCGAGTTGAAGCTGGTGAAGAGAGTGAAGTACCAGGACTACTGGAGCAATGGCTGAGAGAGGGGAAGATGACAAAGGAAGAATGTGCTTCCCAGGCAGCTAGCATGTTTGCAGCAGGAGTTGATACTGTAAGTTGATTGATTTGTGAGTGAGTCCTTATGCCTAGTGCATTGTTTGTGCTACGTAAAGAATTATTTTCAAGGTTATAGGTATAGATGTACTCTGCCACATAAAGTGTTACAATTTATGTAGATACATACAGATTATAAATTCTAAGCACTGATATATATTATGCATGTTGTTGTTGTTGTTTTTTTTTGTTTTTTTTTTTTTTTATTTATAATAATTTAGCAGAACACAGTCTGCCAGGATACCATGAATAGCACTGATATAGCTAATACAAGCATGTACTCAGTACAAAACAAAACAGCTAGAATTATGTAGTGAACACAACGACAACATTAACAACAAAAAATGTAGCTATAAGCTTGAATAAACGTAATAATTATTAATAATAGTTAAATACCAGTCTCACTAGTTTGTTTCATGTGCTTTAAAAGGTTTCTTTTAAAATGTTCAATGTTGGTTGACATGACGACCTCTTCAGGTAGCGAATTCCACATCTTAGGTATTGAACAAAAGTAGGAGTTCAAATGTGCTGACGTCTTGGCTGATGGAACTGCTAGCTGCAATTGGTGTGAGGATCTAGTATTGTAGTTGCTGGCTGACCTTAACTCAACGGGGAAGGGTTCCGGGAAACTGTATGCCCCTGATAAGATGTTATATAAGAAACACAAATTTAGATACACCCTCCTCTGTTCTAAGGATGGTAAACCAAACCTCCTCAGTAAACCTTGGTAGCTAGCATTCCAATGTTTAGAGCACACCCTTAGTGCAAACTTCTGGACTGACTCGATTGAGTTAATGTGTCCCTTCTGATGAGGACACCACACTTGGATAGCATACTCAAGATCCGGGCGAATACAGGTAGTGTAGATCTGGATCATTGCTTCAGAAGATGCATGTTGGTAGTATTGGCGGTAAAGGGCTCCAACTTTCTTTCTGGCCTTGGAGCAAATATAGTCAATGTGCTTTGTCCAACTCAAACTAGCTGTTAGCCAGATACCAAGGTACTTATATTCACTGACATTTTCAAGGCTCACATTATTAACGTTAAGACTATTAGGAGGGGAGCTGTGTTGCCTTTTTCTTGATATAACCGTGTATTTGCACTTGGTAGCGTTGAACTCTAAAAGGTTGTTAGCAGAGCATACACATATATTATCAATGTCTGTTTGAAGTAGTTCGAAATCCTCGGTACTACGAATTGGACGATAAAGCATAATATCATCAGCATAGATACTTAGACTTCCATCTGACAAAGTGATTTGTGTGACATCATTAATGTAGAAGATAAACAGAATTGGGCCTAGTACAGAACCCTGTGGAACACCAGATAGCACATTGAGCATTTCAGAACTACATCCATTTACACACACATATTGTTTTCTGTCACATAGGTAGTCATGAAGCCACTTGAGAATATGCATGTTTACTCCAATTCTTTTAAGCTTCTGAAGCAGCAAAGAATGAGGAACACTGTCGAATGCTTTACGGTAGTCAAAGAAAACAGTACAAATTTCGCCACTCTCATCCAGAATGGTGTGCCAAGAGTCCAGAGCAGATACAAGTGCACTGGTTGTTGATTTACCCTGTGTAAAACCCCATTGATGTGAACTTATTAGAGAACAATGTTGGTCTAGTATTAAGTTTGCAATGTGTCTTTCTAAGATTTTGCTTAAAATGGATAGAAGGGATATTGGTCTGTAATTTGATGGGTCATTTTTAGCGCCTTGTTTTGGTATTGGAGAAACTCTAGCAATTTTCCACTCTGATGGAATCTTGCCCAGTTTAATAGAGATGTTGAATAGCTCGGTGATAAAAGGAGTAATACTGAGAGCCGTTGATCTTAGCATGGTTGCAGATATATCATCGTGACCACTTGACTTATTTATATCAAGGTTGCATAAAAGACCATAAACTTCCTCTTCTGTACACAGTAAGCAGTCAGGGCAATCATAAGGATTGCATGTTGGGAGATCCAGTGAAACTTCACCTAATGGGGGAGTTCGATTGTTAAAGTTTTTAGAGAAAGTATGGTTAAGTAATTTGGCTTTATCTTCATCAGATGTTGCAATTTTGTCTCCAGTCAAGTTAAGACTTGGCACAGAGGATTGCTGGTTTGCAATAATCTTAGTCATTTTCCAGAAGGATTTCTGGGATTTAGAGAGTTAAAGTATAGTGCCTTTTGCTTTCTCTCACTTTACTAACAACTCTATTTCGTACTTTTTTTATATATTTCGTAGTCTTTTTGATCAGACGAATCCTTCGCTCTTTTAAACAGGTTATCTCTTTTACGCATAAGTTGGATAATTTCCTTTGTTAACCAGGGCAGATTGTTTCTTTCAGGGAGAATGGAACTTGGAACACACTCTTCAATTATGTCCAGGAAGATTTTGTTCCAGTTTTGCCAAGTGATATCAACGTCATTATAGTCAAGAACTTCGAGAGGGTCAATATCCATTAAGAGATTATTTGCTAGGTCAAAATCAGCATGTCTATATTGCCAGACTCTTCTTCTCTTGTTGTGGAACCCGTGTGATTGATTGGAGTTAGTGGTGTGATTCATGTTTATCTGTAGTCCATGATGGTCAGAGTTGGAAAGGGGGGGAATAGTTGTGAAGTTACAAAAATAAGAAATATTTGATACAAAAATAAGATCTAGTAATGATGGTAAGGAGTTATTACAAAAATGAGTAGGGGTGTCAACAACTTGTGTTAGTAAAAAACTGTCAATCAGTAGTTGAATTTGGTGTAAAAGGGGATGCTCATCATTTAAGAGATTAACATTAAAGTCTCCAACAAGTACAAAGTTAGAAAAATATTGATGCTCCAATTTAAGAAGATTTGTGAATAAATTATCAAAAATAGTTTTAGTAGTGGACGGTGGTCTATAAAAAACACCCAGAGACATTGAAAACTTAGTAGTGAATAGAGATAACACAATGAGCTCCAACCCATCAGGGCCATACAAGAGTGTTTTAAAGGAAAAGTTGTTGTTGACATAAATTAATACACCACCTCCATGCCTGTTTCTGTCTAGTCTAACAAGAGAATAATCTGGTATGCACAACTCATTGTCTGGGATATCTGATGACAACCATGTTTCAGTTAAGCAAATAGCAGTGGGCTGGTAACATGAACACAAACTAGCAAGTTCATCAAATTTAGGTAAAATACTACGACAATTAAAATACAAGACACAAACATTAGAGTTAGTAACACATGTAAATTTAGAGCTACATTTAAAATTACTTACATGGCTAGGTAGTCAGGAGCTACTGGAGGTCTCATGCACTCCCTCAGGGTTGTTTTGCTCCTCAGAGTTAGTATCAGGATTGGATTGAGAATCAGATAATTGCACATTCACATTTGTCAGGTCGTTATTGCTCTCATCATGTGCATACGAAAGGCACTGAACTAAAGACCAAGAGGTCTGAATTTGAACTTTCTCCCATTCCTTTTCTAGTTCGGCCATAGTCTGCTCATCTGATGATATAACATGCCACCACTTTCAGTAATTTGATTGTTCAAGTTCACTACATACTTTCTTTTAATGACTATGTCAGATTCGTCTATAGTGGTGAACTTCGAAATTGCATGTTTAACTGTTGCAGCAGAACACGTTTTGAGTGTGCCCCAAATCTTTCTCTTACCAGGGACAGCAACTTTTGGCCTCTTCTGTGGGGCTCTGCTATGATTTCTTTGAGTAGCTTGTGTGGTTCTCTTCTTCGGATTTGAAGTGTGCCTTGCAGCTACACTTGCATAGCTTGTTTCTATTTTTGACCTCACCATAGGTCTTTCTTCAAATTTTGCAAACTTGTTTCTTGAGAAGAACTAGTATATAGTTGTAGCTTCTTTGATATTAGCCAGTTCTGTTTTTAGCTGAACTACTTCTGTCTGCAGAGCAAGTACTTGTGTTCTGAGAAGATTTTGAGTACAGACTGTACAAAGAAAGGGCTGTGACTTGGCAGTTATCTGGTCATACTGCTTTTTGGTAACTCCAGCACAGTATCTGTGCACTGTAGTAGAACAGCCTTCACATTTGAGAACCTCCTCATTTATCTTGGTTACAGATAAACAAAGATCACACAAAGACTTAGACTTGGCCATGCTTTGCTTGAAATTAGTTTTAAGTGATGGTTGATGTCATTATACATAGTATAGTGTTGAGGAAGGGGCCAGGTTTACAGTACACATGCAGCAATTCAGAAGTGGTGTACATTACTATAGCTATACACTTAATCATGATGAAGTGGCTTGAATGTATGGTGGATGCACGACTCCACAGTAATATCAACAAGAATTTTAACAAGGTGTATAGCCATACTAACTAAATGTACATGCCATTTAATTTCATGCAGACAGCCATTCAAGGAGCATTCATGATATTTGAAGTAGCCAAAAGACCTGAGGTTCAAGAAAGGCTCTATGCTGAGATCAAGTCAGTCCTTGGTGACTCCAGACACCCCACTGCTGAGCAGCTGGCAGCAATGCCCTACCTCAAGGGATGTATAATGGAATCATTCAGGTAAATCTTTCTAACTGACTTGCTCAAAAACGATTTCCTGAGAATCAGAATCCATTAATTTTAGTGAACTTTTACAGCACAAACTGACTCAGAAAGTTCTTTCAATATAGGTACTACATTCCTTGATATAATAATATACTTGTCAGGGTTTCATACAGAAGGGGGGGAAGGGGGGGATATCCCCCCCCAAGATTTTTAAAAATTTATATGGCATTTTTTTTGTGGACGTAGCTTGTAAAAATTTGGGCACGCACAATACAGTATTACTTCTTTTCCCCTCCCAATCTTATAATCCTGTATGAAACCCTGCTTGTTTTCATCATAAATAGGCGTAAACAAAAACTGGAAAGCTTTGAAACTTGAGTAAAAAAGTGAATAAACAAGTACCATAGATCGGGAAATTTTCGTTGGTAAAAAATTTTCATCGACGACCATTACCGACGAAAATTAAACTCGGCGAAAAATTATTTTGTATGGCGATCTTTACCGAATCATCCGCAACGACGAAAATTAACTGACTGCGCGAAAAAATTTAACAGGCGAAATATTTTACCAACGAAAATTTCCGGATCTACAGTAATAATTTTTTTAAAAATAAGCAATGTAGGAATGGGCATGTATATAGTGCCATAAAAAATATTGAAACAAGGCATGTCTCAATTTCGGCACATGACTATATACTTCATTTTCAGTTTAATTCCATGGAAAGTCTTAATTTGCTTGCAGTCTGACTTCAGTTCCCTGCCTGCTGTATTTTATTCTATGCACTACTTAACGAACTGATTGCCAGGAAATTGAACCATGCAGCATTAGATCCTAGGTATAATTAACACTGCATGAATTCAAAGATGCTTTCAGCAAGAGACCAAAAATAAAATGAAGTAATCATGTGCCGAAATTGGGACATGCCTTGTTCTTTTTGTAGCACTGCATGTCCATTCCTACACAGCTTATTAAGCCTCGGCGCGTGCGTAGCAGGTGCATGCAGAGGATTATGGTAGTCATTTTGTCTGTCTGTTTGTCCCACCGAAATCTCAAGAAAGACAGCTCTATAGTGACAAATTTGATCGCACTTACGTTCATAAATCTGAATGATCTTGTAGAATATATTTTTGCTGCCCAAAATGCTGTGGTTACTGAGACGTGATGCTTTTGTGCTACTTTGAGTGCTTAGGCTTGGAGACCACACCCATTAATCTGGTGTGTGTTTTCTAGAATCAGTGTTAAAATTCAAATGTTTAACTGTGCAGTGATGATGCTCATGCTGTTGCTGTTGGTAGTGGTGTTGGGCAATTAAGACAGACAGGAGTTGGCCTGCTTGTTATGTAAGCATATAGATAGCATTAGTGATTTCCAACCATTTTAGGAAACCATACAAATGCAACATAAGTACTACAAATGTGTTCTACATGTCTATGCGACCAAAACAAAACAAGTTTGACCTTCTTAGCTGCTTCGAATCAAATGTTACGGGACAAAGTTGCACATATGTGTTTTACGGGATTCTCCATTGAAAATATGGCACCAAAACACCCTAAAACACCTTAACTTTAATTGATCATAACTTAGTCATTGGATAAGCTACGACTATCAAAATTTCACTAAAATGTTCAGGAGGAATTCTACTTTAACATCCAAAATTTCTATGGCTTTTAACTCACTCATGCAGCGGCTTAACAAGCTAGGCCAGCGATGCTGAGCAGACACTTCTACAGTTATATGGTTACCTCTAATAATGCCCACCACCATGCACTCTGTAGTAAACCCATTAAATGTAACATTTTTTCCCTTTATTCAAATTCCGCAAGCTATTAAAATATTTCCTTTGGCTTTTTGCCAATAAAAACAGTCTCTTCAACCTATGAAATATATACCAGCTTTAAACACTTTTCAAAATCTTAGTTATTATTAACTTTTCCCTAAGTTTTGCCCAGTTTCTATACTAACATTATATTTAGAGCAAAAACTTAGTAAACGATACAAATTTTTAATAAAAAAGCACCAAGGTGTCTAACCCTTGGTGCCATAGCAATATGTAGTACCTGATCGATGATGCATGCTCACATGCTGGGTAAATCTGTTATCTGTCATACCATGCTGCATGCAGTGGTCATGATTGAGGACACCAAACATACAACTCTGTATATGCATAGGCTACATGGAAAAATGTGCAACCAATGTGGTCACTAGACAAAATAAATATATATTTATATCTTCGCTTGTACCACAGAAGCCTAAGCTTATACTTCAAAGGCACTGCACGGCACTGTATTGCATGCTGACCTCCCTGAACCCATCACCTATGCAAAAAGTAGTCACTTATTGCATGGGGAAACCAGTTTAACGGAATACTGAAGTACTAAGTTCTCATTTCTGCTACTATACCAAAACACAAACCTACAAACCGGTTATAGAATGCCTAGCTATTGCTTTCATAGGACTCATGCAAGTGCTATAAATTGCTGATACTACTCATTGTTAATTGTACTATAACCTATATTTAAATTGATAGTTGCAAGGTATAGCTACTGAACAGTGCTGTGACGTCATACCTGACAGGCATGCAAAGCTGAGTTTCATGCTTAAAATACTCACGGTGCAGCTCCAAATTTTTAATTGTGCCAGGCACAAAAAGTGGTTGGTGAAAGTCTCAGTGCATTCGGCTATTTTGAACTAATTTTCACAAATCACGATCTCTGAAATTATATTGCCAATATACGGTTTTCTAAGTTTTTGTGGAAAATTTTTCATGATAATATACAGTCAAATCACGAAATTCATGAAAATATCATTGTGCCACGAAAATTTGGAGCCATATAGTATGCCAAAACAGTGTATGCTTAAGAAAGTATAGAGTGTTGTTGCTTGCTAAATTTACCTATAAAGTTAAGTCAGCAGCCCCTCAGCTCGTTCTGTCAAGAGAATCCAGAGAAGAGAAACATTAATCTTTCAGCTAATTCTAGTAACGCACACTAAGATATGGGCATGATTAGCAGGTGTGGCCTCGAAGCTTACCACTCAAAGATGCTCAAAAGCCTCAGAATTCTGAGAACTAGAGGTTTTTGTAGAATGCTATTTGTACTTTTTTTTAGATAATCATTCTCGATTTTTTAACCTTGGTTTGTTGCTTTTGAAGACTGAACTGAGTTGCCGTTCTTGAGATACGGTGGACTACTACGCAAACAGACAGACCGACAAAACAACTAGCCTCGTTCCCAGGCTTTTTCTCTCCACTTGTATTATATTCATACCTAGACCACACCCGGAACCACACTCACGAAAAAAAGAGAGAAGGAGAAGGAGAGAAAAAGCCCAGATGGTTAATTGATTTTGATCACGTGCGCTTACGTGATGTCAGAGTCACTCGCTGAAATACATGCAGTCTTTGAATTCACAAGTCGACCATCTGAAGACAAAAATAAGACAAAAAGAGTGAGATAGCTGATGTTTGAGTTCAAGAGCTCACAGGTTCTGCAGTTTCTTTTGATTCACGCTTACAACTATGACGTCACGTAAGCACGTGATCAAAATCAACCAGGCTTTTTCTCTCCTTTTCCCCAGAGGAGGTACGACACGAGTGCGCCTTTGCTGAGCTGGCAAGTCTGTTAATTACATTCCAGTCAGGTGACCGCAATACTTCACAATGCGAATTAATCACGTGCACCTGCTTTGCCAGCTCAGCAAAGGCGCACTCGTGTCGTACCTCCTCTGCCTTTTCCCTCTCTCTTTTTTTTTGTGGGTGTGGTCTACGTACGAATATAATACGAGGGGAGAGAAAAAGCCTGGGAACGAGGCTATGCACACCCCAAGGGCTATAATTAATTACACATACACACACAGCAGCAACCAAAGTTTTAGCCGGTTCATGAATGGTTGGGTGGAGGTGAGAATTGAGTAGCTAGTGGTCACAGGGTGTCAATGGCAAACAAACTAGTTGCATGCCCGTAAGTGTGCAGCACTAGACCATGCATCAAGTGCTGCATGCCCACTTAAGGGTCATGCAACTATAATTTGCAGCCCTGATGCATACTGTCCACTGGAAGTAATGCAAGTATTTTGTTAGAAGTAACCTTTTCACATGTTACTAAGTAAACAGAACTGTAGTACTATTCCCACTAGTAGTACAAAACACTTAGAACACATATAAATTTGTTTCTATTACTGTTGCTTAGCAACTTCCAACACACACACACACACACACACACACACACACACACACACACACACACACACACACACACACACACACACACACTAACAGAGTATTTCCAATAGGTACAGTGTATAGTAGAACGATCAGTCAAGACATTTCCTTTTTGGGATATCTCATCCCAGCAAAGGTTTGTGGTATGTGTAATAATTTACAATAAGCAGTGAATATAGATTGCGAGATTTTTGTGTTAACGGATTTTACGCTGAAATATCTTTTGAAGTGAAAGACGTCATACGGCGAAATTAAAATTTAAAATTTTTAGTAGCTACGCCTTCTTTTTATTTTTCTTCTAAAGTAAAGATTAGGCAAAGCTTTTTATAATTATGATGCAGCTAAGCAACAATCAAGCTTAACTCCAGGTCTTGTTGCTTAGTGAAGCTATTGCTGGTAAAAAAAGCCTAACATATAATATTATGGGAGGGTCAAATACCCTAGGATATAGCCGCGTGCACGTGTGTATAAAGCTTTTTTTCCAGCTAGCCAGCAAAGCTTACAAAAGCGATGCTATGGCTATATAGCCTAACTATCCCTGCACCTACGTAGCAAGTTTCAAGCTTAACCTCTGAAGGGTTGTAGAAAAAACGTCGATCTAAAGTTGACCATCATGATCGTGAAGATCATGATCGCTAGTCGCTTAACGACGAGTAGTGCCATGCCTTACTAGAAGTTCTAAGTCTGACTTGATATTTTAGTAGAGTATTCCCTTACCTATTTGTGTATAAAGTTTAAAATTCAGGGCTAATTGCTTAGCTTGCAAAATAGTCGCTAGTGCAGGCTTGACGCGATTTTGCGTCAACCACGGTTTGAAACACACACACGGATGACGGGATTTCGCATCAACCGCAGGTAATCGGTTAAGCAATACAATAAATATCTACGAAATTTTCAAGATTTATGCTATGTCTCAATTTCAACACATGCATGACTACTTCATTTTCAGTCTCAATCTCTCATGTATGATTCAAATTTGTGCCAATCAATAAAGTTGACTAATTGAGATAGTTTGACATATCAGCAAGCATGCAGGTAACTATAGTAAGAGATTGTGTAAAGTATAGCTAGTCAGCATGCACTGAAATTGAGATATTGTAATATAGTGCCATATTCACCGACAGCATGCTGAATATATAGTATGTACATGCAGATGGTAATAACTTGGCAATGCATGCCTGTTGCTGCCATGGCAACAGCTATTCCAGTACATAAAATACCATATTATAGCTAGAATTTTTCGAGGAATAAAATTTACACGGAAAGTTGATGACCAAACTTTTCGCGATTTTATTTTCAAGGGTTTAGCAGCCCTACGCATATATACTGTATAGAGGGAAATTTTTGTGGGAGAAAATTTGTGCAAGTTTCAGGGTTTAACAGCTTTCCACAAAAAATTTCCACCATGAAATTTGTAAGGTACGAGATCATCATGTAATGTTGAGATGCAATTCACAAAACTTTCCTGGTGAATTTCTCTTTAAGATGAATACGCAAAAATTTTCCCCCATGAAAAATACCCACTGTACGGTATTTGTAATACAATTCTGAAAAATATCATAATTACCGTAGAGTCGGGTTATTAAGCGCATGCGCTTATTGGATATTAGCGAAAAAGTATGCGCTAAATAATGAGGTGCATGCGCCTAATAACGAGGGCACCGGGCTAACGTATGACCGGTATTGACCATGCCTCCAAATGAATGACGTCATCAAGTAGAAATCGATCGATTGCGCTAGCGGTGCAGAGAGCTCTAAAAGTGGCGAGAAGCTGCCTTTTCTAAGTGAAATGGAAGGCCAAGTATTGAAAGAAAGCATTGTTCATGGCTGTCAGGCTTAGAAAACTACGTGAACATCCAGTTTATAAACTTTGCACCCGTTATTAAAGGTAAGTGTAAGAAGACAGCATGCGCCTAATAGCGAATGTGCGCCTAATAACGAAGTGCGCCTAATAACCCGACTCTACGGTATGTCTAGAAATTTCCGAAGAGTATAAATTTCGCTATTTTCAGAAAATTTTACCCACAAAATATTATGCAGTCCGAATTTAATTGAGTTTGACCAGGTTTGCAGTTTGTGACACCTGAATTCATCCTCTTCTGCTTCAAGTTCATGTGGCCTGGTTTCAGAGTCTTTGTACTGATGATCTTCTCTTATATACATGCCACCAGTATACACACTGTCAGTAAAACAGGGGTGTGAATAAAGGCTATTGCCATTTAAAAACTATACCCCAGGGAGTAAAATTAAACCCTAAGGAGGAAAAAAGGTGTGAAACATCAAAGGTCACCACGGCAACAGCAAGATTTACACCCTAGGGTATAGTTTTTAAATGTCATGTTTACACCCCTAGCTGTTTTAACAGTCACTAGATAGGGTTTAGTTAAGTACACTGCTTGTTGGCTGTGCCATCAAATGGAGTGTCCTATACTTAGGATTCTTCTTCACTTTCTCTTCTTGCTTTGCTTTGCTTTTACAACTGTACTGTACTTTTTTGTGTATGCAATTAGGCCTTGATAGATTATGCTCAAGACTCTGCCTATTTTTCTTTTCTTTTATGCTCAAAAAATGGCCCAATTATGTTCCAAAATCTGCCTATTATGCTTCTCAAGCTGTCTATTATGCTTAATGACTACCAAATACCTACCAACATGCAACATGCGACATGCGACATACGACATGCAACATGCGACATACAACATGCGACATACGACATGGGACATACGACATAGGCCTTGATGGATTATGCATGCTCAAGATTCTGCCTGTTTTTCTTTCTTTATGCTCAAAGAATGGCCCAATTAGGCTTCAAAAGCTTCTTAAGTTGTCTATTATGCTTATTACTACCAATAATATATATATGTTGCAGAAATTATCGATTTTTGATGAACAGAAGCACAAACAAATTAAAGACCATTATGATAGTTATGTGTTTCTGTAGTTAATTCACATTTAGTGAGTTAACTTGCTTCATCAATACAACACTAAAGAATGTGTATAACGGACAATATTGTGACTGCTGAAACAGTTGGAGACTATACCGTGGCAGAGCATTCACTCCGGTTAGGTGCTGTTATTCAAACAAAATACCAGCCTATACTGGAATGGTCACAAAATTCAGCCTATTATGCTAGCATAATTCTTGATGCTCAAGAGTACCTATTATGCTCGAAATTATGCTGGCATAATCTATCAAGGCCTATATGCAATGTGCTCCCAGTTTTCAACCACTGTGGTTAAACTTGGCACATTGATTGAGATCCAGGTACACAATAATTAAGGTTGCTTAAACCTAATTCATGGCCCATTCCAGCTACTTTTACTACTTTATATCATGCATGTGCAATTTTATCACAAAAGTATAAACATTACATACATGACATTGTGCATATAATAATTATTTTATACATACGTATAGGAATGGGCCGCATGTCCATAGACACAATACAAAATGTTTTATCACCATAAAAATCTAGCAAGACAAAGTTATCCTTCAAACTTGCTCATAAGCTCTCTCAGACAGATTAAAAAACGCTTGCATGGACTAAAACTCACAGAAGCTTTCATAAGCACTCGTAGTGAGCGCTAGTTAGAAGCTACACCCACGCAATTTTGTTCTCACTTGCTTACTAACTGACTCATTTGAAAGAAATTTCCAGAGAAACAAAAGACATTGAGCTTGTTTTGACTACACAGAACAACTTGTTCTCATCTGGACTAAATGTGTTAAAACATGCAAGAGCTAGAAAGCTTTGAAACTTAGTATGTAAATTCATACACTTAAATGCAGCCATCATTTTTTGTAGGTAGAGGTCAAAGGTCGTTATCTATCCACGTGGCATTTAATGCGCATGCACATAAGCGTAATAGTACTGCTACTCAAACTTTTTGTAAAGACTTACTAAGTGCCTGATATAGTCTCCTCACTTTAGTGTTGAAAAAAGTGAATGAATAAGTATATAGTAAAAATTTCATAAAAATTAACAGACTGAGTGCAGGAATGGGCAGTGGGGTAAAAAGTAAGGAAACAAGGCATGCCACAATTTCGGCACATGACTACTTCTTTTTTTTTTTTGTGCTCAAGTAGAGTATTGAGAACAACATTGCCTGGATTGTCTGCTTGTATACTTTGCCCCACTTAGCTAGCTAACCGTTAAGTTCCACACCTCAATTAATCCATTGCATGGCACTTCCTGTCAGTATTCAGACCATAAGGTGGCACACTCTGCAGCATACTGATTGGCAAGCATGATCTATGAATTCAAACCATTGTTTTATCCAGACATGTACAGTATTGTTTGAAGCATAATATTATCAATATTTATTTTCATATGACAGGATGTATGAGGAATCGAAAATGAAAATGAAGTAGTCATGTACCGAAATTGCGATATGCCTTGTTTCCTTACTTTTTACAGCACTGCCCATTATTCCTACACTGTGAAATTTTTCTATACTTGTATCATACGTACGGTAGTACGTATAGTAGGAATGGGCCGACTGTCCCATAGACACAAATTATACAAAATGTTTATGCTCATAAACTTTCAGAGAATGACAGCAGTAAGCCTTTAGACGTGGATTAAGCCTCCCTTGGATAGTTTTCTAAGTGCATGCATCAACAAAACTCACAGAAACTTTCTAGAGCACTCTGGAGAGAGCGCTGGCGGGAAGCCAGAACAGTGCAATTTTGTTTTCTTCTTCCTTCCTTCCTTCCGGCCTAACTGACAAACTTGTGACGCGATTTCCAGACAAACAAAAGGCATTCAGCCAGCTTTAACTGTACAGTGCAACTTGTCTTCATCCGAACTACGTCCTTTTATACTCGCTTGGTGCCTAAAAGCTATATAACAAACAAAATCTAGGCATTTTAAAAACTCTGATATAAAAATTTATACTGTACTTGCACGTAGCCATCTTGATGTAGGTAAAGATCGTCAACAGATCACGTGGTTTGCATGCATACAAGTAGTAAAAAATTTTAAAAAATAAGCAGTGTAGGAATGGGTAGTGCTGTAAAAAGTATTGGAACAAGGAATGGTCTCAATTTCGGCACAAAATTTCAGCATAATGACAATAAAAGTATCAGCAATTATAGTACCAAAATAACAATTCAGCTGGTTATAACAACAGACTTATTTAACTCAATCTCTAGAGTAGATCAATAGCCTTAACATAACATGGTTTTCCAATAAAAAAATCCAATTTTTTATCCAACAAAATCTAAAACAAACGTGACACAGATTATCACATTTCTCTTACCACTGGAAGATGATGCCAGCCTCATATTGGCCAGTCTCTCTTGCACCGGTGTGCTGATGGAATTGGATAGCTCACTGTGGTAGAGCGCCACCGTACTGAGCATGCCCAGTGAGTCGTTCAACATGTCGTCTTTGTTGCTAGTGGGCGTGGCAGCTGGTTGACTGAGCGTGTGCAGTAGTGTGGGATTGAACGGCGACAGTGTGAGGCTAGAGTTGTGAGGCTGTGAGGGTGTGGAGAGGGGAGGGTGGGAGGCATGCAGGCGTGATGGTGTGGAGAGTGCAAGATGTGAAGCGTGAGGATGGGAGAAGACAGGAGACGTCTTAAAGGAGGCAACTGGATGAGCAGGATGGTCTGGAAAAGAAAAACACACACAACATACAGTTTGATTGAATTAAGAACATGTGACCACAATACTTTGCAATGGGGTTTGATCACGTGAGCCTAAGTGCTGAGTCAGCAAAGGCACAGAGTCGTACCTCCTTGATATATTATGTGACCACATGGAAGCTAGCATATGGTATATTGAACAATTTGACCACATCTTTTGACTTGTTGCTGACACACACACATACCTTGCACGGTAGTGGTTTCATATGATGAAAACAGGCTGCCAGCATCGGTGAGTGAAATATGAGAAGACTTTCTTTGAGAGGTATTCGCGTTCTCGCGAGTATGAGGTCTCTTTGGAGTATCCAGTTGTAACTGGTGGTGACTCGAATTGGGAGAAATGCTCTGAAACGAACGCTCTCCAGATTGTTGATGCATTGAAGCTCGAAGCGCGTTAGGAGTCGTGAAATTTGAGCTTCCAGTTGGCGATTTCTTTTGACCGACTTCGTCAGAAAGAATGGCCGAGATTGAGAAGGATATAGATTGGTTCTGCGGACTGGTTCTGTCCACACTAGGTGAAGTTGTGTAGGCCATGTTGCTTAGAGAAAGACCAGATGCCATTTCAGTCTTTAGATTGTCTGAGAAAGGAGAAACAAATCCGAACCACAGAATCGTAATAATGGTACCACTTTTTTTCTATACACACATCTACAAAGGTGTAAAGATGTGATAACTGGGCACATATAGTTTGATACTATTATCTATCTACTGTTGTATCTCAGTATCAAACCTATACCGGCTATATAAAACAACGTGGATTTGTTTTACCCCCTGGAAAGAGACCATGAGACACTCATCACCATGTGTTGCTAAGAGGGAGGTCCGTTAGCAACTACCATTACTGGACAAGTTATCACAGTAGCGCACATATCTCTGACAAAATATAAATCGCTAACCTTTCTTCTCGGGGTTAGGCGTCCATTCAAGACGAAGGGAGCGTGAGAGAGGCAAGATTTGAGACTTGTTTACCGAAGAGAGCGTACTCAACAAACCACAAGCTAAGTGCTGGCGACTACTTCTTCCCGCCAAAATCACTATCAATCACGTGAAATCAGTAATAACGCCCACGAAAAGCGCGCCACTTACCGCCAACTTGGCCAGTTTCAAATCTTCAAAACTTTGAACAGAATCTTCAAAACGAGAGCGTACAAAGACAAGGATACTGCAAGAAAATGGTATGCCATATATTTTGTAAACAATTTCTGTATGAAATGAACATCACAAACTGCGCACAACATGACAAGTCACTGAAGTGGAACAAAATTTTTAAAGTTAGAAATTTATTGCTCCACCCACCCACGTGTAGTTTAGAAGCTCAAAGTACATGACCTGTAATTAAAGGTCAAAGAGGACCAATTGGCAGACTTCTTCCAGAAGCGAGACACGATGAAGCTGCTGATATTTCTCTTCGCTGTGTTAGTAGTTGCATCTACAGCCACCACTGCTGAAGTACTTGCAACTGCATGTCCCTGCAAGTCTGAGTCTTTGTGCAAGCCAGTGACTAAAACCCACGAAAAGGAGATGCTAGGCTTTGTAGTTTCTGACAAGAATTGGTTGAGGTACAACTGGACGTATCTCACCACTCTAGCCATGTTTACTTCCCTTCCAAGTGACCTCTTGTGTTACGCTCACTCTAAAGACGTACGTGTGGTAATGAGTGGGATCTTCCCCATTTCAAACCTCTCTAACGAGACAGCTCGGTCGCTATGGATAAAGACACAAGTTCAGAAAGTGAGTGAGAACTTTGCTGATGGCATCAATATTGATATCGAAGATCCTACTCGCGATGGTACTGACGATAGTAAACTCTTGACTGAATTTGTCGGCGAAATTTACAAAGCTTTCAAGTCTGCAAATCCAGCTTATCAAGTCACCTTTGATATACCATGGTCTCCCAATTGCATTGACGGACGTTGCTACGAGTTTGACAAACTTGTCAAAGTAACCGATTTTCTCGTCATAATGGCCTATGATGAACGCAGTCAGATTTACAGTGATTGCATTGCTGGGGCCAACTCTGAATACACCACTACCTCCCATGGAATAAGTGCCTATATGAAGCTCGGCATTCAAGCTGACCGCCTAGTGCTAGGTCTACCATGGTATGGCTACGACTACCCATGTCTCGAAATCAATGATGAACATGTTTGTACGATAAAGAAGGTTCCATTCAGAGGTGTTGAATGCAGCGATGCTGCTGGTACTCAGAAACCATATTACATCATACGCGAGCTCATTCGTAACTATACAGCCATTGTGAGGCGAAATGGTGATAAGACTTCTCCGTATTTTGACTACAAGCCAAAAGGTCAGACTCAGGAGCATCAGGTGTGGTATGATGATCCTGATAGTCTTTCTGACAAGTTCTCGTTGGCTCGATCCCTGAAACTGCGTGGAGTGGCGTTTTGGAACTTGGATTCTCTTGACTATTATCCCGTTAGCCCACGTTCCGAGAAGATCACTGCTGAAATGTGGTGGGCACTCGATACTTTCTTTCAAAAGTAATCTTATGCTGAATAGGCTGAATAATGCTAAATGTTTTGCTGTCACATGTACTGTATGCTATGATTTTGCTGCAATTTGCTATACATGGGTGTGTCCGTATTGACTGCGCATGCGCAGTTGTTGCAAGTCCAGCTGTCTGCGATAGAGCAGCTGTGCGCGCAAGGGAGAAAATGGCAAGGGACCAGCATCGTCCCAGTCTCTCAGTTCAACATAAAGGACCATTTTCTAAGTTTTGGAAGGGTGTTAAACTCTGTGTGCCGCTGATATGGGACTGCATCATCTGTGCTTCCATAGCCGTGTCCACTTTTCTCGTCATTTTCCAACTAACATTTGACGCTGGGCTGCTCTGGCAATGGGGCATTGTCTACCTGGCAGATCTCCTCTATTGCGTCCACATTGCTCTGCGCTTTGTGAGAGGCTTTCAGAAGAAGGGAGAAGTGATTACCAACAAAAAGAAGATTGCTTTGAACTACGTTCGCACGTCTTTTTTCCCAGACCTCATCTCTGTGCTGCCGTTGGAAGTTTTCTGCCTGGCATCTGGCAACTATGTCTATGTTGCAGCCTTTCTTAGACTCAATCGCTGCATTAGATGCTACAGAGTATGGACTTTCCTAAGTAAGTCACAAACTTCACAAATATTTTTGCTCAAAATTGAATAATTGTTATGGTTTTTTTTATTATTTATTCATTTATTTCCGAACAGCTGCTAAAGAGAAGGAGCTGGGAACAAACACCATGTTCTTGATGAGTTTGCGGTTTGTATTTTTGACCGGTCTGAGTATTCACGTCATTGCTGGAGTGTGGTACTCTCTGTCTTGTTACAACGTGGAGGACGACAGAGCTCTGGAGAGGAGTGGGATATGCAAGACCAACACATGGGTGCAATACACAGGTAGGGGTAGCATATACAGTGGCATTTGAATGCAACTCCCTTGTACGATTATTTGTGTGTATGGATAATGTTAAACTAGATCTATGTTTGTGAAGGAGCACTTGATTCAATGAATGAAATGGTATCACTTCAGTATGAGAAAATAGCTAACTATGATTGCAGTGTTGTGTGAATTTCTTCTTTGTTTTCTCTATAGATGTCAACATGAACCAGGCTTCTCTGTTTCAGAGATACATTGTTGCACTGTATTGGGCTTCAACCACCATCACAAGTGTTGGGTACGTCAGCTTATCATCCATTTAGAAGTTTATCTCAAACAATGACTTTATCAATATACTGTGCCCATTTTGCAGTTATGGAGATATTCTTCCTAGCACCTCCCTGGAGAAATGGCTCTCCACTCTCCTCATGCTGTGGGGAGTGATTCTCTTTGGCTACATCCTCGGTGAGCTCGCCTCCATGCTGACCAATGCTGATGCCCAGAGAGCGAGGTACATCCATCGTCTCAACACCATCAGAGACCACCTCAAGGAGACTGGAATCAGCGAGTCACTCAAGAAGAAAGTTGTAGGATACTATGAATACTTGGTGAGATTATTTAGTACAAGACCAGCTTTAAATTTACTATTTTGTTTGTCTGTGACCTTTGTACTTTAGTGGAAGAGGAACAAGGGGAAAGGAGCTACAGAATTGATGGATGAGTTGCCACTGGCGTTTCAAGCTGAGCTGTCTTTGGAGTCCTACCAGTCAATGATTGCAAGAGTAAGTAAAATGCACTCATTTTGATATACCATTTGACTGCTGCCAATCCTTGTACAGTCTTCGTTGTTTGATAGAGCACCAGAAGAGTTTATGAGGATGTTGTCACTGGTGGTCAAACACATGCTCTACCTTCCACAGCAAGTAAGAAAGACACACTTGTTACAATGTATTATGCATAATATATCTTTATCTGATAATAGTAGTTTTTTTCAATGTGAATACTTTTATTCTGTAGGTGATCCTAAAGAAAGGTGATATTGGTCATCACATGTACTGCATCAGTAAGGGAGAGGTGGAGGTCCTTGAGGATGAAGACTCACCACCTGTCGCAGTTTTGAAAGAGGGAGATCTTTTTGGAGAGGTAACATTTTTGTCTGCTTTATATATGAAGAAAATTTAATGATCATTGTGTTTGTGCTCTTTTCAGATCAACTTGGTATATGGGGTGCCCAGTAGTGGGATAGTGAGAGCGAAGACTCATTGCGATATTCTTCTCCTCTCTAAGACTGATGTACAACACATCTTGCAACATTTTCCAGAAGGTAAATTATTCTTTAGCTAATGTATCATAAGACCCATACCATTTATCATTGTTTGATTGATTTCAGTTGGTAGGCACATGAAAGAGGACATCAAGAATCGTTGTGATGTGGCCTTTCAAGCAGACAAGCTAACTGCTAGTAGCTTGAGCACCCTCGTTGCTGACCAAAGTGTTCGAACCAAGTCTCTGCACCACCATCACCACCACCACCCTCCAACTAACAGGGAGAGAAGAAGTGACGCATCTAGGTAGGATCTGTGGTAACTCTGAATGTATGCTTTGCAGTAAAGAATGTGTATTAAATGATTTATTTCCTCCGAAAAGGTTTTGTGGAAATCTTTTGTCCAAGAAGGCCATCATTCCTGGATCAAAATTTGCAACCATTTGGGACATTTTTATCATCCTAGTCATTCTCTTCATCACTTGTGTCTACTCCTATCAGGTGAGGCAATGATGAGAGATTCTTGAAATCAGTCTTGTATTTTTTTACTTTCCATCATTTTTCTAGGCTGGATTCTCTCGATTCAAGCCCAGTGTTAGCTATGGAGCTAGTGCAGTTGGACTGGCAATGTACAGCCTCACTTACCTGCTGGATTTGATCCTCCTTGGCGACATCTTTGTGTCTATGAAGAGAGCTATAGTCACCCCGACTGGTAAACTAGTCATAAGAATAAGGAGTGTAGGAATGGGCAGCGTGTAAAAAGTAATGAAACAAGACAAGTTGGAATTTCAGCACATGACTACTAGGTCTTCATTTTTTTTTAATACCCAAGTCTTAAATGTCACATTGACTGCCTGTATGCTTATATTTAATTCATTCCACTGCCTATTATTATTATTATTATTATGTCATTTACATGCCACAGTAGGCACAACAAAATGATAAAGAAAATAAAAAATAAAAAAGCTCAGGTAAAGAAAAAGAATTAACAAAACACAGCGTACACTATATAGCCAAATGATTAATAGAACCATGCATTAAATTTGACTCAGCCAACTTATGTTCTCTGCGAGTGACGTTAAAGCTTCATGCTGGAGGTCTGAAAATAAAGTATACAGTCATGTGCTAAAATTCAGAGACTTGCCTTGTTGTGACTGTTAAGATGCTGTTTGCTACTTGCAGTTAATAGTAACAGTTATTATTTATGTGCCGAAATTGAGACCCATTATCCTAAAGTAGTAAAAATTTTTAAAAAATAAGCAGTGTAGGAATGGGTAGTGCTGTAAAAAGTATTGGAACAAGGAATGGTCTCAATTTCGGCACATGACTACTTCATTTTCAGTTTTGATCCCTCATAGCTAATTGTTATAAAGTTAAATGCTATAAAGAATGATCTGTACTTGAATATCACATTTTATCACGTTAAATGTAATGGTTCAAATTTTTGCCATTCTGCTAAAAAGTTGGATAAAGCATATAGCTGCATGGCAGGATTAGATTGATTACTGGCCCAGACCTGGATACAAAAAATGAAGTAGTCATGTGCCGAAATTGAGACCATTCCTTGTTCCAATACTTTTTACAGCACTACCCATTCCTACACTGCTTATTTTTTAAAATTTTTTACTACTTGTTCATTCACTTTTTTCAACACTACAGTGTGGAGACAATCAGAGACTGGTTAGTCCCTACAAAAAGCTTGAGTTATCTGAGTAGCAGCTATATTGTCTGCAAGAGCAGCTAACGCGCATGCGCATTAAATGCCACGTGGATAAATGACCTTTGGACTCTACCTAAAAGATGGCTACATTGAAGTACATGAATTTATACTCTAAGTTTCAAAGCTCTCTAGTTTTTGTTTAGGCTTATTTGTGTTGAAAACGGGTATAAAGGAATGTTACAGTAGTACCTATGAAAAGAACTTACTTTGTACTGTCAAAGTCGGCTCAACACATTAATTCTGGTTCTCTGGAAATGCTTTTCAAGTAAGTCAGTTAGGAAGTAAGTAAGTTGTGGCTTCCCACTAGCGCTCTCTACGAGCGCTGAGGAAAGTTTTTGTGAGTGTTAGGCCTTGCATGCAATTAGTAATCTGTCAGTGAGGGCCTCTGTGCAAGTTTGAAGACTTAATTTTGTTTTTCTAGATTTTTATAGTGCATGATCAACATTTTGTATTGTGTCTATGGGACAGTTGGCCCATTCCTACTATACGTACTACCGTACATATGATAAATTATAATGCGCATGCGCATCCAGTGTACTTGAAAGCAGTAGCTCATGCTTTTTGTAGAGACTGCAGTCTCTAATAGCTTATACTCCATTTCAGTTGAGCACCTTAGTGTTGAAAAAAGGGAACAAACAAGTATATATAGTAAAAATTTCATAAAAATTAGCAGTGTAGGAATGGGCAGTGCTGCAAAAAGAAAGGAAACAAGGCTGGGACTTTAAATTTCGCCACATGACTACTTCATTTTCAAAGTTTTCCAAGCTCACATAGGTTGCCTGTATACCTTCTAAGACTTAATTGGAATCAGAATTTTAATCATGATTCTACAATTATTATAATATCAATGGACATATTTATTTTATATGACTGGATACATGAGGAATCGAAAATGAAAATGAAGTAGTCATTTGCCGAAATTTAAAGTCCCAGCCTTGTTTCCTTCCTTTTTGCAGCACTGCCCATTCCTACACTGCTATTTTTTATGAAATTTTTACTATACTTGTTATATTATAGACTGATCTGCTCTACTCCAGCTACGAAGCTGGCCAAGATGAATCTCACTTTCCCAATCCTCAAAAGTTTGATCCAGACAGATGGGCCAGAACTAATGATGATGACAGGAGTGCCTTTGCTTTCTTGCCCTTTGGGTTTGGTCCACGAGCCTGTTATGGTATGCACATGTACATTAGATTATGATATAAACGCTATATATATTTTGTGATTTTTGCATGTATACTAACTTCCAATTGTATACTCATCTTGTAACTCAACATGTAAATACAATACATCATCAATGCATACAGCTAATAATAGTCACAGTCTATAAGCCTACACTAACATCACTGAACTTTACCTTAAGGTTACGGGGTACATTCTGTTATAAATATTTAATGAGCAAGAATAAAAAGTTTCTTTTTGGCAAATTACTGCAGCAATTTCCTGCCAAATTTTAAACAACAGCTTAGACAGTTATTCTTTTTATCTTTCTGGCCTAAACAGCGAAAAGACAACCTCAGCAGGCTTACTACACTCAGAGATACAAACAGAAAGCGTATGAGGCAAAATTTTTTGGCGACGGTCAGTTTATTTCAAGAGCCTGGCAACGTTCCAGATCGACTATGGGAGCGTTAGACGCTTACTTCCAACTCTCTGCAGGGACAGATCTATTCGGTTGGCTTCTCTTTCTTATAGTATGAAAAAAATGGTAGCTCAAACTTACTTCTTGTCGTGATTCTGCAGCAGAAGCGAAGACAAAAGCTGCCGTTTCTCTGTCGTTGAACGTGCTGTCAAATTTCTTTTTAGATCTGGCCCTGCCCACATACAATCCGCTTAAAAAGAGCCACTTTATACGGTCACATGCACGCGGAATACTTTGGAAAAAAAACTGATGCCAAAAAATCATGCCAACAGTTTTGCACAAGTTGCGGTTTGCTCCGCACTAAATAACTACGCATACTCATTAAAATATTCATGAGCAAACGGTAGCCCGTAACCTTAACATAGTTTAGATTTCAGTTCACAGTTCAATTCCTTATACCAATTTAATGCTTTTCATTTATATATATATATATATACATAATGATTATAGGTAAACGATTGGCTGAATTAGAAATGAAACTAATTCTGTTACAGGTATGATATTTCAGTAGTTTTTAGTTCATTTCTATATAATAAACAATCCATGCAATAAAGTTGACAACTGTTTGCTTGTGTCATTGGGAAGAATTAATGTGAGGTCAATGGTCTATAGCTACTTGGATTAATTTGTCCCTTATAAGAATAATTGAGTATTGCCTGCTCAGTTGAATAGGCATCCAGTTGATGTCTGTGAGTATATTGATTTCACAGTGGGACATGTATACATCACCTACTCACATGATTCTTATGTAGTGCATGATGAATGCAATGGCTTATTGTCACATTTGGTAGCAGCGCATGCATGCAGATGTGCAGTTCAAAAAGGACTGTTTGGCAGATTAATTTACTATTGTTTTTCAATCCTTATACCAAAACAGCCAATCCCCCAATATGAAAATAATCATTATTTGCCAAATTTTTGTGCAATAAGGAATTTGAATAGTATATGTGTTTTTGAGATGCTGCATGACGAATCCTGCCTGCAGAAACTCATACCTATACATACACACACACATGTATATCGATGTGATATATATATAGTAATAATGCATCAGTATATATACAAAAGCAAGGAGTGTAGCAAGCACATGCCATTAATTTTTTAATATATATATATATATATATATAATTGTTACAGTATTAATATGCAGTCATAATACATTTATTTTACTAATATATAAATACAAGATGGTCCGTTACTTCAAAATGGAGACGTATGAGAATAATTTGGAAACAGTTGAGTACACTATCAAAAGACCAGCTGGTAAGATTCCATTGAAACTGATGAACCGAACTGGATAACTGTATAATCATAAACATGTATTAACTGTCTATAATAATTATAGTTGGCAGTCTGGATACTGCATGCAGTGAACAATATAATAATAATTATTATAATTTTTGTGTTATGGTAGTAAAGTGTGTTGAATATAGAACATGCATATATGTCTCATAGTATTCAGTGTTGATGAAACCTGTAATTCTTTGATAATAACTACCGTATAGCCGAAAATATTGATGGGGATTTTAATTTGACGGTTCGACGGTCAAAGTCCAAATCCGTAATCATCAAATTTAAAATCGTTAATATTTTTATTTTACGTTCTGCGGAGCAAAGTGAAACCGTCAAATTTCAAGTTTTGACCGTCAATATTTCCGGCTATACGGTATGCTAATTAAATAGTACATGACATCGTATATCTATAAACATCCAAATTCCTTACACACTCTAACAGCCATTCCATCTTGTTTGCGTTATTTTACGATTTAGCCATTCCTGTGTCTCATTACATTTCTAATGTTGTTTTTATTTGTCACTTTGTTCTCATTTTTCCATATTTCTACAAATTACATTTGAGTTGGTGTGTGTAGCTAGCTATTGCCGTGGAGCTAGTAGTCTGGCAAGCCAGACTCACTGAGCCAGTAGCAGGCTGCTGTGAGCTGGTGACTCAGTCACTAGTCATGCAGTTGTCACTGTAGCCTGCTTGATACTGAAGTGAAATACACATCTCAGTCTGGGGGCATTTGGAGGGAGGAGCTGTATCATAAGATTTACTATATGTTATGATAATCAAAGTCCTGATTCATCTCTGCGTTAGGGAGATGCTGAGCTGGGACCATGAAAGTTCGAAATTTTATTACGTAAAACGGATCACGTGCCCCATGGATAACGTTCTAATGGTTAGTGTGTTTTCTATTTATAAAATTTTACCAAAAAAAGGAATTTTTTTGCTCTGCTTGATCTAGGGACAGCCTGCATGGTAACACTGCTTCCGGTATACCATCGTAGTGTTTGTGTGCAGAACAAGACGTGACAAGATGATGCAGTACCTTCGTTATTGTCTACGCTTTCTAAGTAAACCCCTAGACATACCCGCAGCATTATTCCGAACATCTACTACAGTTCCATCTGCTCAGAAATCGAACCAAGACGGGTTGGATCATGTGAAACCTTTTAGCGCTATCCCCGGACCCAAACCACTACCAGTTGTTGGAAATATACTGGAGTTGTTTAAACACATCCATGGACTAGAGGACTACTACAGAGAATGTTTTATGAAATATGGAGATATATTCAAGTATCAAGTACCAGGTTTGTGAGTTAACTAGGTGCCTGCACGCTAGAGTGCCAGTAAATCCGGATACTATAAACAGGCAATACAAAATCAATAGGAAAGTATACGGACTACCGTGTCTCGAGACACTTTGTAGCGCGAAATAGAGTCACGGTTCCATTGACTACGGTATATTTAGCTTAGTATACGGACCCGGGCCTAGAGGCACAGCGTTCCCGCTATGCATGCCAAGTTGCCAACTCAGTGATGAAGTATACTGTGACCTGACGTACATGACGTAACCATTAAAATCTTCAGGGCACAGGCCAGCCAGTTTTGTTGCTTGCAAGTGTCTTAGTCTAGCTCGTGAAGCCAGACCCTCACACTTTTTCCGCCCAACAAACCGGGCGCTACACAGTGAGGTCAGGTTTCATGCCTGTTGATAGTCCGGCATTAGCCAGCTCCTTGCATGCATGCGGAAAAGGTGCTGGTCTCAATCAACCCCAGCACTTTCGTGTCGCCCAGGCCAGGAATGCCATACATGTCCAGTAATGCCAGTCAAAGGTCTTAAGTGTTCAAATTGGAATTTTCATAGCAGCTGCTATACTAGAAACCTAAATTTGCTGGCTTCAATATCACTCCTGTACTTATGTCACGCAATAATTAAATTCCTGTGGTTTTGAGCATTTGCAAGGTTTTGAAAAAGCAGTTTTGTATGGACAAGAATTTAGAGAAGACGGCTGATTGGAACAAGGAAAGGCCCTCCTGCATGTGTTTTGTACGACTGTTGGAGATCAGCATGGTGTAGAAGATCGGGGTGTCTGAATTCGGTGGAGTGGAGTGGAGCAGTGGATTATACTGGAATGGATTACTGGACTGGAGTACTGGAGTGATAGAATCCGTATAATATCTAGCCACATTTGCTTTCCTTTATATACACTTGCAGAAGCTCATTGATCGTTGTTTCTACAGACTGTTAGTCTTTAGTCTGTTTGTTATACCTTAAGGTAAAGGTCGTCTAGATAGCTAATATGTTACAGCCATATAGCTAGCTAACTGTGCATGTGTACAAGTCTTGCGTTGGACTGGCGCAGTGTATGTGAATTTTGTTCCATCAAGCTGAACGTAGGGTATCATCCAACAAAATAGGGTCATCTATGCTTCCAGAATACATACCGTTTGGTATGCTCATCCAAGCAATGGTCCACTGGCCGGTACTGTCCATGAGGACAGGTTTCCTGTAAAACTTCTCCCAGCCTGGAGACAAATATAGGTTAGTGTATAAATTATACATCAGCGATTTGTCTGATTTACGTTTGTTCATATCTTTTGGGTTGTTCTCACTAATATAGTCGCTTTGTTGAATTTCAGAGGCTGGTCCCATGCATATAATCAGGCTCTCCTATACGTAAGCTTTTTTTCCTCTTTTTTTCCTTTTTACTTTTTAAACGCTTAAAGTCTCATTCTCAATCAGTGTTCGTCATAAGATATTTTAATTGTGACTGTAGGTATGAGGTATATCATCCAGCAACAAAGTCAAAGACAGTAATGCTGAAAGCATTAGTTTGTATATGCTGTCCAACTACTCCCTGTTCACACAGAGCTTCTAAAAAAAGAATGAACATATATTGGCTAACTGCAATTTTTATTGCAAGACTCTAATCTTTATTTTATGTACAAACACATTAGTATGAAAAGTTGGGAAATTGGTAAAGGTCATCTATTCTAGATGTTGCCTGCAACACTCCAGTGCTCCAGTCCAGTATTCCATTCCAGTAATCCACCGCTCCACTCCACTCCACTGAATTCAGACACCCAGAAGATCGAGCTTCATGTTGATTCTAGGCTGGAAAGTGCATGGTAAAATGAGTAGAGCCATGGGTGAGCCAAGTCTTAGCTATTTCTTGGCTTTAAAATCCCTAGACCAGGGGCGGATTTAGGGGGGGGGTTCAGGGGGTTACAACCCCCCCAAAACGAGTCAACTGTGTTGGAAATTTTGTACTCATGCTCAGCTAAATTATGTAATAAATTGTTTCTACTGCCGCTGAAGCTTAGTTTATAGGCAGAAATAAATATATTTAGCGTTTTAGCGCCAGCCTCAAAGCCTGGACGGCTACGTGGATACTTACCTCGCTGAGAAATCGCTGCTAACGGTGTACTTTGAACTAAACGGGCGTGGCTGGCCACGTTTTGGGGGCGGGGCTACGTTAATTTGTGGGCGTGGCTACTTAAAAATTTTCGCCGTGCTTCGCATTATTTACAACCCCAGTAATCTCAGAATCCTGGATCCGCCCCTGTAGACTATGTAAATGTGTTAAAACTGTTGCTATATATTATATCCCGGACATGCCCCTAGTTTTACTTCTGGTGCATACCTGATCTTGTACCATACAGCAACAGAAATCTGTTGTAACTGGGGCCAATCGGATTGCCAAATGATTCATAGAGGTTGTACACTGGAAGTAAAACTAAGGGCGTGTCCCTTAGCAACAGAGACAATTTGCCATGTGTGAGGGCAAGTTGACCATGCACCGTATGTCAGTAATACAAAACAGCAACTTTTGTAGCATGCTTTTTTGTCTTATTTGCTCACCTTGGTGCTCGATCAACAGTTGGATGGCATAAAGAGAAGCTATATTTTTGTCCAAGCTCTTGAAAAACTAGCAGATATCCACCGTTGCTTCAGCTCAGCAGAGCAAAATATTATAATTCAGAGAAAAATCAATTATAATGTGGCAGCTGCCAATTGCAAAATGCCCTCAAACATGGTGGCTTCCAGTCTTTGACCACGTCCTATGCATAACCTCTAGTTAACTGCTTGTTCAGGATCTAGGAGCAAGTCCCGTGATGCCTAGTCTAAGAGTTACAAGACACGTTAATATCTATTTGCCATCATTTGCAGCTATATAGGATTGCAGCTTCACTAAGCTAAGAGTCTCTCAAAGTTAATTTTTGTTCTCTTTTTCCTCTAGAAAATGCCGGTTTGTGTCTTACTTTTAGGACGCTTTTATGAATGCACAGCATGACGTAATCATTTTGCAAGTGTGAGGGTCTGGCTTCGTGAGACTATAGGGATGTCTTGCCTTGAAGATCCAGCTCAGTAAAATTGTATGCCAGCATAATTATATTGGCAAAAAATGTTCACTCATTTATGACAGGTGGCTCTACAGTGGTGTTCAAGGACCCAAATGCTCTGGAGATGGTGTTGAGAGCAGAAGGGAAATATCCAAAAAGAGACTTGGTTACAGGACCAAGGCTAAAGTGGATTATTGATAGTGGAATGAAACTTTCTTGTCCTTTTGCATTTGAGTGAGTGTAGTATAATAGTAGCCTTGTCCCCAGGCTCCCCTTTGACCTTTCACTCATGGAAAATAAAAGGAGCAGAGGAGGTACAACACAAGTGTGCCTTTGCTGAGCTATAGCAAGCAGGTATACATGGTTAACTTTCATTGTAAAGTATTGCAGTCACATGATTGGAATGCAATAACAGACTTGCCAGTTCAGCAAAGGCATACTCATGTCGTACCTCCTCTGGAGAAGGGGAGCCTGGTATCCGAGATTATATGGGGATAGTACAGGGTAGAATGGTGAAAATTGCACGTGGGCATAATGTAGTGCAGTCAATGACTCTGCATGCCTACTTTTGGCATCAGTTATCAGACTGCTGCTACCTAGTCTTGTGCCCAGCAGCCCCTTTTCTCCTTTTATATTAATTCTGAGGAGAGAGGGGTCAGAAGACTCTCTCTAGCTAAGTTGCTAGATATTTAGAATTGAAGTTGATAGTCCTTTTCCACACAGTCAATTTTTTGGAATCCACAGCTTACCTTTAAAAAATTCTGGCTGTGTTGAAAATTTAATAGTCTCGCTGTCCAGCAAGTCTGCCCAGTGCTGAGGAGAGATCCTGGAAATGAGGCTAAATAAAGTGAACACTCCTGCATAAGTCTCAGTGCACTCAACTAGAATGCACTCTGAACTACACAATAAAACATTCATATATACAACCCAAAGAACCATTATAATTATACTGTAGTGAAACTTCACTATGTAACAAGGCCCAGCTATGCAAATTAGGTGTTAGTCAAGCACAATCTACAGTGTATATTAAATTCCAACCTACAATCAAGAGCTGTGGCCAGACAATAATCTCTGAAAAACTCAGTTTACACCAGAAATTGATTGAATGCCCGTAAAACTTGATGATGAACAATTAAAAACTACATGCACACAACTGCATTGTTATACAAAGTATTATCTCACTAAATTTAAAATAATAATTATAATCAATTCAGTTACTTACCTATCCAAGCACAAGCAGCAAAGCCAACAGAGCCAAGACTCTTATTTCTAGGTAACACACACTATACTGGGCGTTATTGATGGATGTATAGTCTCAAAGCTAAGAAGCTAAAAAGCCTCCGATCTATAGAGTTACCCGCATTCTTCAGATAAATTAAATCTAGTTATAAATGGACAGACATGTAAGGTCAAAAGAGGGCCTTCCTTACTGTGAGTGCACATGCATCTTTCAAAAACAGTGCACTGCATGATATTACGTCATATATACTCATCAATGTGCACACATGTGCTAATTACTGCTAGTTTGATTAGTGCCTGCTCAGCAGTCAACATGACTGTCGTACCTCCTCTGCTGTGAGTGTAAGGTCAAAGGGGGCCTTCCTTACTGTGAATATATAATATCAAAGTAGACGGGGCTAGATTTACATGCCACAGCTTATAGTCAGTGAAGTCATGCAGATCCTGCAATGTGTGCTTCACTGCATGCTGGTGCCCAACCCTCGGCCCACTCAACCAGCACATTATAGTATATGTATGCACTGTAGTACTGATGTATCGTAAGAGGTAATGACAGTTAGGTCAAACTCTAAGCAAATGTATCATATCAGTACTGAGCCAGAGAATAGCCAGCCATTACTGGTTAAGGCAAACCGAGGTAGACTAAAATCTCAAGAAAAATAAATTCAGTTAGTCTAAGAGTATACTTGAGTTCTCTAAGTGTGAAAAAATAAGAACAAGTTACAACACTTGAACTGGCATGGAAATGTTATGAGACACAGGAATGGCCAAATGATAAAAAAAAACAAGATGAAATGCTTCTTAGAGTGTGTGAAGAATTCTTCCTGTAGACAAAAAGAGGACTCGATGTAGCAAAAAGAGTCTTAGCCACAGAACTCCCTCTCCCCCACAACCTACCCATGTTGTCTAAGATTACATAAATGCCTTTCATTGCCAGCTCAGTAATACTAATATTAAATGCATGTACTCTAGCATTATATGAGATTTAAAAGATGCTATTGTGATGAAAGGGTCACAATCAGGTTTTACCGACTTTCTTGTATACATTCTATAGTGATGGTCCTGAGTGGAAGAGGAAGCGAGCTGCTATTGGAAAACAAACTCTTCCAAAAGTTGTCTACTCCTACATCCCTGGAATGAATGATATTCTCTATCGTTTCACTGACTACCTTGAGTCATCTCTAGATGAGGAGGGAAGACTGGATGACTTGGCCCATCCTACTAGAATGCTACTAGTGGAATGTATGTTACCAGGAGTTTATGATCTTATTAGCTAGTGAGCTTCACAATGCTCATAAGCTCCTAGTGTTACTATTGTTATGTTTATCCACTTTAAAGAGTTGTGGACGTGACCATTGTGCCCATACATGCATATCATACATATGGTAGTACATATAGTAGGAATGGGCTGACTGTCCCATTGACACAATACAAAATGTTCATGCTTATAAACTTTCAGGGAAAGAAAGCTAAGGCTTCAAGTGCATTTAACCTCCCCCAGACAGTTTGCTTACTGTTACAGTATTAACCAAGAAAACAGGCCGCAGAAAGTTTCCAGAGCACTCTGGAGAGAGAGAGAGCGCTGGTAAGAAGCCACAAGAGTGCAATTTTGCTCTCCCATTCCTTCCTTCCTTCCTTAACTGACATTACTTTAACATGATTTCCAGACAAACAAAAGGCAATGAGCCAACTTTGACCATATATAGTGGGACTTCATTTCATGCACAGTACATCCTTTTCGATTCGTTAGCTGGCGAAAAGGCAGCAAACAAAATCTAGGCAGTTTTGAAACTCTCGATATAAAATACTGTACTTTTTATTTAGCCTATTGATGTAGGTAAAGGTTGTCAATAGACCACATGGTTGCATGCTTATAGTGCGCATGCGCATCAAATGTACACTTCTGCTTTTTGTAGAGACTGACTAGTCTCTGCTGTGTGATTGTCTCCATGCAATTGAGCACCTTACGTAGTGTTTCAAAAGTGAATGAACAAGTAATAAAATGCTATAAAAATGAGGAGTGTAGGAATGGGCAGTGTGGTAAAAAGCAATGAAACAAGACAAGTCTCTGAATTTTGGCACATGACTACTTCATTTTTTGTCCCCAACTCTAGCTCATACGCTACTATGTATACCTACATTCCATATGCTTGTTACTTTATCTAAATTAATCAAGTGATTGCTTACATTGACTCATTAGCCAAATGGCTAACAATATATCATTGAATGGTGGAATTCGAACTTGCAATTGACTCATGAAAATGAAGTAGTCATGTGCCGAAATTCAGAGACTTGCCTTGTTTCATTGCTTTTTACCACACTGCCCATTCCTACACTTCTCATTTTTATAAATTTTTTACTACTTGCGTAATATAATATATCATCTTAAAATAGTTATAGTTACATCAAAGGCATGGCCAATAATTTTACATTTAATTTTCATTATAGATTACTTTTCTCTTTGTATATACAGTATCTGGAAAGTTTGTGTTTGGTGCTGACATCCGTGCTGTTGATCAACCTAGTGAAGATGGTCTTAAACTGGCTGAGTCTGTGTCTACTCTCTTGACCAGTCTTATTGAGTTAATAGTCAATCCTCCACTGTTCAAGTTGTTTCCAACAAAAGTCTACAGAAGAGTTGTGGGTGCATATCAGGTATGTACATGGATAAGTACCATAATAATTAAATACGTTTTAATCTTTTTATGTTTAATCTTGGTATATACTTTACCATGGTAATTGCTGAGCGCCTTAGCACAAGGTATGTAACCAGAATATCATTGCGGCATTTTAATCCTTTGTTATGATGCTTAATTGGTTGTTACTTTCACAATTTTTGGCCCTACACGACTTCTACATTTGAATTTGATGACCTTTAACGATCGATGTCAATGAACATGTGCATGCAAGCGCTATTGAGAGCACGCACAGAGCACAGCCACTGGAGTACTCACTCAGACTGGTTGCCGTACTTGAAATTCCTCTGGCTAGTACCAGAAGAGGTGAGAGTTTAATACTAGCCTGCCACTGTGATTCTTGCAGAATGATCATGATTACCAGCAATCACCTGCATGACAATAAGCAGTCTGCTAAATATGCGTGATGAAATTTCCCTGCATTCAGTGTACTACTAGTGACTTCTAGGTTTAGTATAAAAATTAATGGTCAGCAAAGCTCAAGCATAAAAATAATGTCAATATAGCAGTTTTTGGAGATGACGTGTATAAGTATTACCCATGATACTCTACACTCAGCCTTGATATAATATGGTACGGTTTGAAATGGGTATAATATCCCTTATTGAGTATAGCTTCACTTTATTAGTAAGAAATCCGTCACAACTTAATTTGCTTCTTTTCTCGCTTCAAACTATATATATATACAATCAAATTGACTACTGTCATAGCATTATGGCATTTACATAGTATAACTCCTTTGTTGTTGTTGCATGCTAAGTTATTTTATCACTGGACCAGTATAATTGACTTCTGTTTCTAAAAGGCACCAGGAAAAGAGCCAATCAAAGAACAGCTCACTACTCCTTGTTGTAAACGAAAAAAAAATTTGTACATGGAGAAACACAATTTGGATTCTTCACATGTTAAGTACTATACTGTATAGTGGGAAAGTGTATAGTGATCCATGAAAACCCCGCGAAGGTTATTCCCCATGAAACTCTCCCAATATACGGTACTAGTCAAGTCACTCAAAAAACTGATTACCAAACAAAATAGGATAGTTAATTATCTTGATCTTTAATACATTAACAGTTTATAGATGATCTAGCACTATTTTTCTACCAAAATAGGATAGACATCCCTCTTCGTCTCTGATATTCTTTTTTTCTTTACTGTACTCTCTGAGTCATATTCATCCACGGATATCACTCAATTATACTAGAAATACAGTACACTGCCCACAATCCTTTGATATATGACTGCATGTAATGAGCAATAAATAGTTCAAATAGTTCGTGTACTAATAATTATTATGAGCTGATTATATTATTAGTATACTGTGAATAAACTGACACATGTCAAGGTACTTATTGTTGCATAAACTGCATGCATGCATTGAAAAATGTTAAGTATGATTAATCTCCTGTTCACAGGGAATGATGGATGTTGGTTCAAAGTATGCCAATGAGGTTATTCAGCGTGTTGAAGCGGGTGAAGAGAGTGAAGTACCAGGACTACTGGAGCAATGGCTGAGAGAGGGAAAGCTGACAAAGGAAGAATACATCTCACAATCAGCTGACATGTTTAGTGCTGGAGTTGACACTGTAAGCATGTTGTGTGTGTGTGTGTGTGTGTGTGTGTGTGTGTGTGTGTGTGTGTGCGTGTTTGCCATTGCCTAGCAACCAATATTAAGTTTTTAAAGCTAATTGCCGGTCACAGGGGGTCAATGGCAAATGAACTAGTTGCATGCCCTTATATAGTGTGCAGCACTTGACCATGCATTGAATGCCCCCATACACCTATAAAGGAACTGTGTCACTATATATAGTCGATTAAAATAGAAATCTCTGTAAATCCTTAGATTGAGATATATGCACAGGCAATGATCGTCATAAACATAAACTACATTTAAACAGCGGAAAGGACGTACGACAGACAAATATATAGAAAATTTCGTCGTTGACCACACTAGTCTAAGCACACACAGGAAAACAACTATACCACTATAACTCTATGCCGGGGGTTATAGGATCCTTTGTCCCTTCCGTGTTCTATGTAATGTTCGTGCAGCCCCACCCCCGTATCGTACATTCCCCATCAATCATAGTATTTAAGCCTCATTATTTTCTGTTAACACCATATTCACTAATGATGGTCTGCTGAACAGTAGCGACCGAAACGTCTGAATTAAAAGTTTCATAATTGACTAAGTGAAATAAGTACAAGATGAATCAATCGAGTTATAGGATATTCTACAGTGTAGTACTATTCTTAAGGTGCACTAGTAAGCGTTTCAGTATAAAATCTTGAAATATTACTGGTGCTTAGTAACTTCCAACACATACACACACACACACACACACACACACACACACACACACACACATCATGCAATCATGCAGACAGCTAATCAAGGAGTGTTCACAATATTTGAAGTAGCCAAAAGACCTGAGGTTCAAGAAAGGCTCTATGCTGAGATCAAGTCAGTCCTTGGTGACTCCAGACACCCCACTGCTGAACAGCTGGCAGCAATGCCCTACCTCAAAGGATGTATCCTGGAATCAATGAGGTATGTATGTAGATACATGCAAGCACTGAATGAGGACTTCTTTATTAATTTTAGCTCCTTTACCTTAACATCTCTTTAGACTACCAATATAACTATATAGTTAAGAAAATATTGACAGTTATTGGGTGTTTAAACATGCATCTCTTATTAAATTATCAAGTTTAAATTAAAATTTGCCAAATTAGTTGAGGCGAGAGAAAGCAAGGGTTACATGTTCTTGCAATTGGACAAAATCTAATGATATGGTCTCAAGTTGAGCTTACATCCATCTCTAAATTCTAGTCAGTGTTATTTTGATGCACTTCTTAGCTGAACCACGTGGATAGATGACCTTTGAACTTTACCTACAAAGATGGCTGCATTACACTAAGTTTCAAAGCTTTCTAGTTTTTATTTAGGCCTATTAACTAGATGAAAAAGAGTATCAAGGAATGTAGTACCCATGAAAAGGACTTGCCTTATACTGTTAAAGTTGGCTCAACAGATTCTGGTTGTCTGAAAATCCTTTTCAAGTGAGTCAGTTAGGAAGTACGTAAGTATATGTTCGAAGAACAAAAATGGCACTATTGTGGCTTCCCACTAGTACTCTGTTCTAGTGTTGAGAAAGTTTTTGTGAGTTTTTTTTAATTTTTTTTAATTTTTTTTATTTTTTTTTTTTTTATAATAGTTCTGTAAATAATGACAATGTATATAGAGCAGTATACGATCAACAGTAAAATCATATATGTATATGGTAGTATAGTAGGAATGGGCCGAATGTCCCATGGACACAATACAATTAAAATGTTGGTCTCTATAAAAATCTAGTCAAACAAAATTAAACCTTCAAAGTTGCTCAGAGGCCGGCTCTCACTCGCAGATTACCAACTGCATGCAAGGCCTAAAATGTACACCCTATTGGGTCGGCCTACACTGCACATGTAGTCAATTGTATGTGCAAATTTAACCAATCAATTAACTGCTTTTCAGAATTTTAGATTAGTACATAATTATGCTATTATATACATCTTCATGCAAGAATAATACACAAGTTTTGGCTGTTTTGAAGCTTCAAAGAAGTCGACTTGACTCAAGTCTTTGTAGACAGCAAGCACTTGAAAATACTGGGCATGCAGCATGTGCTCCACTTATAGACTGGTTAAGTTTCTGCTAGCTGACTCACTACCTTGTTCGCAAGTTTCTTTGCAAAGAAGTTAATTCAACTAGTGTAGCTCCCCACTATCCAGTGTTTACAAAACAAAACAGTGCAATTGTTTCTAAACAGCTTCATTGAATTATCAACGGTTTCATATTCTACTAAGTTTTAGTTTCACCAAAGTTATATAGCTATAGCTATGAAGGTAGTTGCATGGATTTCATTTCAGTGGCTCCAACTTTTTATGGCTAGCTATGAAGGCAGTTGGATTTCATTTCAGTGGCTCCAACTTTGGTGACAAAGAAGTAATGAAATATATAATATATACTGCCATGCATGTATATTATCATGAACTTGCTGGGAACAATCAACTAACTTAAGTGCTTGTGAGTCATGCTAGGTAAATTTGTGAACTCAAAACAACTTTCCATATTGAGGGTTTTTTACTGTCTTAATCTAGGTGATTAATTGGCATATGTGTTTGTATTCCGCACATGCAAGTAAAAATTAAAGTAATATGTGCAAATAATTATAACTTACTCCAATAATGCAGGTTGCGTCCAACTCTTCACGTAGGTAGTAGCAGAATTCTCAGCCATGACACAAGTATATTGGGATATCATATTGCAGCAAAGGTATACATGACATTGTGCTTATGGTATAGGTATATACATTATCTGGCTTACCTTTGTAATAGTTAGATCACGGGCAAGAGGGATCTATGACATATAATGCACTGAAGCTTGAGGGTGCTTGCGCCCGAGGGCTGAGGTCATTGTATGCCATAGAGCCCAAGTGTGTGTCATCTGACTAGTTTAGATCCCTCGAGCAATGTTTACATGCATGGTTACCTACAGGCGCCGCTCCTTGGTTACCTGCTTTCTATAAAAGGGTACTCATAGTTACAGTTGCATACAAAAGTCAGAAAAATCGTTTGCTTGGCTGTTCAGTGGTTGTTTCTTACTTCAAGCTTCTCATTTTCGGGCCGCGACTGACCATAGCGCCACACTTGAACTTTTGCAACTGGAAATGGTCGTTTACTGATTGATAGCTGGACACACTGGACTTTATAATTAAGTTGCTGAATGAGCAGCAAATTTTGACAAGCTACGTATATATACTAGTGAAGTGAAGCTAGCTAAAGCACTAGTGAAAGCAGCAGTACTTTTGTTGACACAAACTGAAGCTTGAAATAGTCACTGGGACTCAGAGAGAGTTGTTTGTCTGCCAAAATACTTGGCAAGTAGAAACATGCCTCATTTGCATATTAGATCAATTAGTGCATACCCTACAGCAATGTATATGCACTGTGGTCAGTGCAATATGGCTTATAAACCACATGCATAGCAACAACCTAGCAACGGGATCTACATGTAAATGGATCTTAAATGGTGACCAGGCATTTGTTATGTGCATATAAAGAAACTAATAACAGGCAGAAAGAGGTTCGGATTTTTAGAAATTAACTACTTACACTGTTTGTGTTTACATTGATGGAGTTCCAAAATTTGCAAACCATATCAGCTTATTGGATTTTATTTCCGGGAGAGAACAAAATTTAATGCTATCATAATTTTATATAATATCAGCACACATTAGTGTTTTATGTATCATATTGCTAGCTGTGATTACTAAAGAGTATATATAATAATTATAATAATTTACATCATTAATTATTGCTTGCATGAAGACTCAGATTCTATACTCTAACTGTGAGGCTGGTAGAAACAAGGACATCTTCCCCGATCCTGAAACCTTTGATCCTGACAGATGGGCAAGAACTAGTGATGATGACAGAAGTGCCTTTGCTTTCTTGCCCTTCGGGTATGGTCCACGAGCCTGTTATGGTAGGTATGCATGCTTATGATAGCATTGTGTGATACATTGCACCCACCAATAGCAGATATTTATTCTATGTTTACTTACCTTTACTACAGGTTTTAATTCTTGTGTTAATATTGATTGCTTTAGTATACTCTATAATGTAGGCTATACCATAAATCCAGAAATTTGCGCATATAGAAATGTTAACGTTTTATTTTTCCACGTCATCTATTTTTCGCAGTGTATAGTGAAAGAAATACATGCACGTAGGAATGGGTTGTTATCGGGAGACAAAGGACCCTGTATACTATGACATGATGAAGACTGAAAATGAAGTAGTCATGTGCTGAAATTCAGAGTCTTGGCTTGTTTCATTACTTTTTTTGGCACTGCCCATTCCTACACTGTTAATTTTATAAAATTCTTACTACTTGTGTATAGTAAGAATGAGTCGACTGTCCCGTGCATAGACATGATAAAAGTGTTTAGGAATAAAGCCTCCCTATAGCTCGGATAGTTTTCTATAGCTGCATGCACCAACCAAACTCATTCCTAAATGACAAGCTTGAACACGATTTCCAGACGAACAAAAGGCATTCAGCCAACTTTGACTGTACAGTGCATGTATATAACTTGATTTCATCCAAACTACATCTTTTATACTCATTTTTTGCCTAAAAGCTACATAACAAACTGAATAGTATTTTGAAGATAGAAAGTGACAGTTTAGCTTTTTTTAGGAAATGTTAGGGTTTTTTTTAGTGTTAAGATCAGAGTAGTGTTAATGCGTTTGATACATGTGAATACAGGATATCCTCTGGACTGTGAAAAGAGTCACATGTTCTGATTCATCTGTTTGCCTAGGAAGTATAGTTCTTTTAGTATGTAAATGCACTAAGACCTTGTGGTTATCTGGTAGCAAGTTGTGTGTGTATCATTGAGTTAAAACGATCAATGCATGTGAACTAAGGAACATCAAGTTACCACACAAACAAAATCTAGGCAACTTTAAAACTCAGTACTGTATTTTCATGTAGCCATCTTGATGTACGTAAAAGGTCATCATCAATAATGCGCATGCACATGAAAGTAGCTAGCAGCTCATGCTTTTTGTAGAGACTGCATGACCAGTCTAGCTCTGGGAGCTATAGTCCATTACAATTGAGTACCTTAGTGTTTAAAAAAAGTGAACAAGCAAGTAGTAAACTTTCATAAAAAAATAGCAGTGTAGGAATGGGCAGTGCTGTAAAAAAAGGAAGGAAACAAAGCAGGACTTTAAGGCCCCATTTACATGGATGCATTTTGTTTGAAAATGAATATTTTTATATGCATTTCCTGCTTGCGTTCACACGAAAACACTCAAAACGCAAACCGGAAACTCAACGTTTTTAAAACGCAATTCAAAGTGGAGCATTTTGAAAATGATACGTTTTGCTCATCGTGTAAACGGCAAAAACGTAACTGAAAACAGAAATGCTTGGCCTTTATAGCTAGTTAGTACCTCTGTTTGAGCTTCTTTTGGTCTTAATAGTATAATTTCATCGTCTTGTTGAGTTTTTCTTGTTCAAAAGCGAGTCTTTTCTTGTCTCTGTGAAATTTTTGCTGATTCAAAAGTTATCACTTGCGCACTGTACGTGACGTCGTATGATGTAGTTCATTGGAAAATGTATTCGTTTAAATGCAAATCCAAACATAGTTTGTTTTCCAAGAGAAAACAAAAACGCATCCAAAATGCATCCGTGTAAACGTGGCCTTAATTTGCACAATAGTACTTCCCTTTTTGTTATTCCAAAGTTTTGGCAAGCTCATGACACATAGGTTGCCTGTATACTTTCTAATTCATTTGAATAATTCAAGACTTAATCGGAATCAGAATTTCAAGTTTATTATGTATTATGACATGTGTATGTAATGGATACTAAAAATGAGGTAGTCATGTGCCAAATTTAAGTCCTGCCTTGTTTCCTTCCTTATTACAGCAATTTTTACTACTTGTAGTACAAGTAGTAAAAATTTCAAAAAAAAAAAATAGTGTAGGAATTGGCAGTGCGGTAAAAAGTATATTGGAACAAGGCATGTCTCAATTTCGGCACATGACTACTTCATTTTATTCTTAATCCCTCATTATATGAAACCTCAGTGTTATAAATGCAATGATCTTGTACAATGCTTATTATTGCAAATTCCTACTAATCAGTCAGCTAAGCAGTGGAGTAAACTATTGCAGACAGATAACTTGAACTGGACTGCCAGCCAAGAGTTGGGCATGAAAATTTTAAATAATGTGCCGAAATTGAGACATGCCTTGTTCCAATACTTTTTACCACACTGCCCATTCCTACACTTCTTATTTTTACTATATGTGCAACTACATTATGCTGGAAAAGGCTAATGTGAATGTGCGTAAATAATGCCACGTGGATAGATAATGATCTTTGAACTCTACCTACAAAGATGGCTGCATTGTAGTATATAAATTTATACACTAAGTTTCAAAGCTTTCTAGTTTTTGTTTAGGCCTGTTTAAGATGAAAACAAGTATCAAGGAGTGTAGTACCCATGAAAAGAACTTCTTTGTGCTGTCAAAGTTGGCTCAACACATTCTAGTTCTCCGTACGGAAATTCTTTTCAACTTGAGTAAGTCAGTTAGGAAGTAAGTAAATATGTACATTAGGAGAACAAAAATGGCACTATTGTGTCTTCCCACTAGTTGCAGTTGGTAATCTGTCAGTGAGAGCCTCTGAGCAACTTTGAAGGCTTAATTTTGTTTGACTCTAGATTTTTATATAGTGGCCAACATTTTGTATTGTGTCTATGGGACAGTTAATTGACCCATTCCTACAATACGTACTACCGTACGTAAGATATAGTCCCTCCCTCTCTGTCAAGTTTACAGTAGAGTAGTAGAGTAGGAGGTAAACAGGCCTTTTGACTTTGATGATTTTTATGGAAAATATACCCAGCCTCCTAAACCAGGCCCTCCCTGCTATGCCTAGCACTTATTGCTAAGCGCAGGGAGGACCTATAGTCTCCAAAATCATGCACATGAGTTACATGTAGTACGTCACAAAAAGTGCACATGGGCAGAAAGCTGTTTGATGGTTTAATCGACCACTCAAAATTAGCTAGCGCTACGGATGCACTCACAAGTCCAGGCAAAAAAATGTTGCAAACAGTTTAGAAATGTAGCACTTGTGTTCTATAAGACTTTGAATGTAGCTTGTTTTAGCTTAGTATAGGCTTATTTTGCACCGTCTATGGCCAGGAAAACTCTGTCACAGACTACTCGTGTATTTACATGTACAGCCGCATAGGAAGGCCAGCACTCCAGCAAGAACAAAGGTAGGTACAGATACTAATGAAAGCATCAATGGTGCACAACCCTCGGCACACTCTAACAACTATAGTTATGCATATGATTAATGCCACTGCTATCCAATTCAATGGCTTAATTCATCACACCCACTGCATAAAACTCGGAAGACTTTGAGTACGAAATTACTGACTGAAGATTTAGTCTCACCACAAATGCATAGAGTCACATTAATTTTTATGGCAGCCCCTTTTCAAATGTGCTTCAAATTTTAAGACTGTGCATTAACTAAGTTTAAAATTAACTAGGTTAATTCTTACAAAGGTGCTTTTTTGTTAAGAAAAAAAGTCTTATGTTGATTCACTGGAACCAACCCAAATAATGTTTTGTGAATCAACTATCATGACTATGGCTACCCTGTGCAGGCTACATTTACAACAGCCACACAAAGCTTACTAGGTAACGCCTGCGGATTTCAAGTGTTGAAAATGAGGAAGCCACTTGTGTTATCAATAAATACTGCACCCTGCACTGTAGAAGCATATAGTTCAAACTATATATGGCATGTTTGTCAGACCTACTGATGGCCATGCAGACTGAAAAGATGGAAAACTTGGCCAAGCTTAATAACTGTGTCATTCAATGCTTATACTACTAAGTGAATGTGTAAGCAGTTAGATAGTGCTAATAAACTCTAAGCTCCATTTAATACCTTACATGAAAGTCAACTCCTTGTTCCCTGTTCTGGCCAACGGCATAGACTAAACAGAGTAGAATCAGTCCAGCTGAACTGATCCGGCAGTCAACTGTATTTCTATAAATAACGCACAGTACACGTGGTCTATTGTAGGTGTGACTAAAATATTTGGGGTGTGGCCTCAAAGCCAAATGCTCAGAGAAGCTGGAAAAGCCTCAGATCTCAGGAACTACAGGTTTTTATTGAATGCTACATGTAATTTTTTTAGATAATCACGATTAATCACTATTAGCATGTCGATTTTGGCAAGTAGAACTGTTGTTCTTGAGATATAGTGTGAACAAACAAATGGACTGACAGACAGACAAAACGACTACTATAACCCTCAACGCGCATGCGCACGCCGAGGGTTAATCACAGCCATTTACAAGTAAATTTGTACTGTACTTACGTTTATACACTTGGAACAAGCTTGTCATCGATCTATGTTGAATTGTGCTGTGAGTTGCGTGGGCAGGGCTACATGCACATAGGCTTTCTTACTCGACCTGCCCACATATGCAAATTGCTGTTCTAGCATGGTTCTACCCTTGACTTCACTCATGTAATTTCAGTAGAAACCAGGCCCTCCCCGTGCTTGGCAATAAGCATAGTTGGGATAGTGGGAAGGGACTGGTTTATGAGACTAGAAAATACCCGCTGATTATTTTAACGATTCGGACTATATCCTTTGATCTCAGGTAGAAGGTTTGCTGAGTTGGAATTGAAGCTATTACTATCACAGGTATCATTATAAGCAAATTTGTGTGTGTCTGTGTGTGTGTGTATGTATGTAACGGAAGGTCACTGGAAGTGATGCGACCTCGAGCTAAAATGCTACTTTTTCTCTTGACTGTGAAAAATTCAAACTATGAAAAGATTAGTGTGCCTAGAGAGCTAGCTTAGATAGTCCAAGCCTAATGTAGAATGGCAGACGCTACAAGTATGGCTGATTTTCTTTGAGATTGCTGACAAGGCTTACCAGTGGCATCCGTATTCATCAAAGAGAAGCCAATCTTTCACAAAAAAAGCATAGCGAGGGGAGAACTTTTGCTTCTAAAAGTCTGCTTCTCTGTCACTGTACACGAAACACAGCTAGCCAGATAACAAGTTTCTTTGCGAGCTGATTGCAAAAATGGCTGAAGTTGGAAAAGGGTCATCCGTGACATCACGTACTGAGGTAAATTTCACATTTGCTGAGCTGGCCAAATTGCAGAGAGGAGCAGTACATGCATGCATGGTTACCTTTCACTGCATGCCCAGTTATTACTATGCCGATTCCTGTGCTTGCATGCATCTAGCAGCAAACATCAGTAAGCTTCATGCACAAGCAAGGAGCATAACGAGGGAAGCGAGCCATGCATACTCCTCTATGTATTATACTTTAAAAAATGCATAATAATTATAGTCACCCTATTATTGCTGGATAATGTTTCTATAATATAGATGGTCCGTAACTTCAAAATGGAGATAGATCAGAATTATAAAGAGATGAAGACGATTGAGGGTACTGTCACAAGGCCTGCTGGAAAGGTTCCTCTGGTAATGTTTAAAAGGTCTTAAACAGTATTAATTATTATGAATGTAAAAACTTTTGAAAGTCTGTAACACCTCTCCAATGATAACGGTTTTACTCTGTATATAGTTATTTTTGTGTTAGGTGTATTTAGGTGTTCTTTTTTGATCCCAGGCCTCATTGTGTTAAATTTGTGTCAATCTTGTGACATTGTGTGTTTTGTGTGTCTCAGTCTGATCACAATAATATTTTTTCTGTTGAAACAGTCATTTGTAGTTTGATCTCCTTTCAAATTGTTTTATAAGCATTTATTAAGCAATTGTCTGCATGGGAACCCATGCAACTTTCTTTAATTTGATAAACTCTTCTGATCCACGACTTTCTTACTGCACAGGCACTATATAGGTTTGTGCAGGGTGGGCAAACACTTGCATAATGTTAAGTGCATGGGTGGTTTTACCTAATCATTTTCCATTCAGTAAACAATGCCACATGTTATCAAATTGTCACAAATCCAAGTATTGTCTTCTTGAATGGATGCTACAGAATTCACTAAGCCCATAATATTAGCTATTATAGCCAGCATCATTCATAAAGTGGACCAGAAAAATTCAATACTGAATACCTGATTACTTGATGTGACTATATAAGTATATCATACGTACGGTAGTACGTATAGTAGGAATGGGTCGACTGTCCCATAGACACAATACAAAATGTTTATCACCATAAAAATCTAGCAAGACAAAGTTAAACCTTCAAACTTGCTCAGAAGCTCTCTCAGACAGATTAACAAACGCTTGCATGGCCTAAAACTCACAGAAGCTTTCATAAGCACTCGTAGCGAGCGCTAGTTAGAAGCTACACCCACGCAATTTTGTTCTCACTTACTTACTTACTTACTAACTGACTTACTTGAAAGCGATTTCCAGAGAAACAAAAGACGTTGAGCTTGTTTTGACTACACAGAACAACTTTTTCTCATCTGGACTAGTGCCTTTTACACTCGCTTTCTGCCCAAATGTGTTAAAACAAGAGCTAGAAAGCTTTAAAACTTAGTATATAAATTCATACACTTCAATGCAGCCATAGATATTATACACTACTATCTATGATGCAGCCATCTTTTGTAGGTAGAGGTCAAAGGTCGTTATCTATCCACGTGGCATTTAATGCGCATGCGCATTAGCCTAATAGTACTGCTACTCAAGCTTTTTGTAAGGACTTACTAAGTCCCTGATATAGTCTTCTCACTTTAGTGTTGAAAAAAGTGAATGAACAAGTATAGTAAAAATTTCATAAAAATTAACAGTGTAGGAATGGGCAGTGCAGTAAAAAGTAAGGAAACAAGGCATGCCGCAATTTCGGCACATGACTACTTCATTTTTTATGCTCAAGTAGAGTATTGAGGATTGACTAAAACAACTTTGCCTAGATTGCCTGCTTATATACTTTGCCCCACTTAGCTAGCTAACAGAAGTTCCACACCTCAATTAATCCATCGGCACTCCCTGTCAGTATACTCCAACCATAAGGTGGCACACTCTGCAGCATACTGATTGGCATGCATGATCTATGAATTCAAACCATTATTTTATCCAGGCATGTACAACATTGTTTGAAGCATATCAATATTTATTTTCATGGACAGGATGTATGAGGAATCAAAAATGAAAATGAAGTAGTCATGTGCCGAAATTGCGGCATGCCTTGTTTCCTTACTTTTTACTGCACTGCCCATTCCTACACTGTTAATTTTTATGAAATTTTTACTATACTTGTACATACTATCACCCTCAGTGAATGACTATAACTGTCTTACTCTAACCTGTGTTGACAGAGATGGGTCTCTTTAGAAAGAACACTGTCTGTTTCCAGTGAGTGGTCACCTCCTGGGCCCCTGTGCTCAAGTAGAACGGGTAGCTTACATTATCAAACCCAATGTCAAAGTATCCCACTATAGCCTAGGAATGATATCATCATGATGTAATACCATTATTGTAATGATGATGTAATGGTAAGACTCACATGACAGTCAGTGTCGTGTTGTATCGTTAGAGAAAAAGGAGCCTCAAAATCAAGATCACTGACCTTCACCTTGGTCAGGTCAAACTTCTAGAAATAGCAAATACACACAAAAAATTACTGATTGATTTCACATGCATGAGTGATTGAGCCAATTAATTATTACTAGCATATAGCTACAAATTTTCATGACACAATATTTTGATGAATTTGTGATTGGACCGTAATTATTATATACACACAAAAAAAAGTTATTCACGTGATAAAATCTTAGCCTGGCATATCTCCCTCCAATAATTGATAAAATAAATAAATGAGTAAGTACTTCTCTACCTAAATACAAGCATGGCTGCCAAAGCATATAGCTACAGTTTAGTCTGTAATCTATGTTTGATATAATCATGTGACTTTCTCTATTGATGCAGTACAAAAAATGCAATATTTGTCTCACCTTAACAGTGTCTGAGGAAGAGATGAGGGAGTAAGGATCAACAGCCTCTACACAAGCCTCTCTCAGAACATCTTCTCTCATACAACTCATCTTTAAACCTGCACAATTCCAAATAGAATTACCAAAATAACAGTGAAAATTTAATGCTAAACCTACTCTATCATAATATATTTACGTATAGTGTGTGATTGTAGTCATACCATAAACATTGTCCCAGAATTTGACCTTTGATTCAAACACATGTTTGTTTCCCATGGCAACCAGACTCACACTACAGCTGTTGGGAAAGACTGAAAAACAAAGGAATGATGAATCACAATATGTTATGACCATGCAGTGATAGAAACACTCTTGATTGTCAATAATGTGACTGTCAGGGGTCTATGTCATTACCCTCATACCATTGGCAGTGTCCTTCAGCAGTGTGTCTCTGGCAAAGAGAACAGAATCCAACATGGACTCAAAGAGAAGGAAATAGCCCTGCAGTTAGAGAGACAACACACACATCAATGGAAATCTAAAATGTAAAAATCTTGTTCTTATACCATCCATTCTGAAATTATTATGTCCACTTTTTCTGGCAATTTCACTTCTTCGATTTTTCCTTTAATTAGAGTAATACGATCCTCCAATTGATTCTCTCTGTATATACACACAATTAACAATTATATCACTATGACATCACCAACAATGACATCATTATGACATCACCTCACAATATCCATAGCCTTGTATACGATATTGGACTGGTCCACCCCATACACTCTCTTGGCACCTGCCTTTGCTGCAAACATGGACAGGACACCAGTTCCACATCCAACGTCCAAGACCACCTTATCGCGGAACAGATCACTGTTCTTCTCAATGAACAGTTTGTACACTTCAGTCCTGGCTTCGTCCTAAAGGGGGTGTGGCAAGAGGTGTGGTGAAATGACGTAAGACTACCAATGATTTAAGATGAGGTATGACACAAGTGTGCCTTTGGTAAACTGGCAAGTCTGGTAATTAGATTCCAGTCATGAGCTCATGCTATGCTTAACATGTATCTAAATTTTGTAAGCTATTAAGATCCAACGTTTTGAAATTTGGGGGTGTTCAGCAAAAGAGTATTTTACCCCAACAAGCCAGTTATTATATTAGAGCAAATTAAACCAACACAATCTGATCATAAACAATCATTTCATGATCCACAGCACCTATCCTGGCTGGCTGACCTTTAGCATGGTCTCATGGATGGAGTAGTGAGTGTAAGAGCTGAAGTAGGACTCCTCCACTAGGAGACCTTCTTTTACTTCTTCCTTTGATGAGCGATGGTCGTCATCAGAGAGGAGACTCTGGACTGTGAATCTGGTAAAGAGGGAGGGAGGGAGAAGGAGAGAGAGAGAGAGAGAGAGAGAGAGAGAGAGAGAGAGAGAGAGAGAGAGAGAGAGAGAGAGAGAGAGAGAGAGAGAGAGA
>CAXIPT010000005.1:4269155-4310453 GCA_964030475.1 Tethya wilhelma | reverse complement strand
TGTGTGTGTGTGTGTGTGTGTGTGTGTGTGTGTGTGTGTGTGTGTGTGTGTACGTGTGTGTGTGTGTGTGTGTGTGCATTTGTTTTACCATTGCTAGCAACCAAATCTTTTATTATCCTAATTACTAGTTACTGGCTGGGTAAATGTGACAGTAGAATACACAGCTACACACAGGAGGCCAAAATCACTGCATGCTCTTACAGCACCTGACCATGCGTTGAGTGGCCCCCATGCACTTAATGGTCATGCAACTATAATGTGTTTGTGTGTTTCGAAGTGAGTGCATGGTTTAAATATCCATTGTATGGTTGCAGTCCAGGCTCATGGACCCAGCTAATATGTATTTGATTGTAGTCTTTTTTCTCCCACAACTTTGTACAGCTGTTAGTCCAGCTCCTCCAACCACTGTGGAACCACAGCTGATTGTTGTGAGAGGAAAAAGTAGGTGCAAGCACACTTCAAATTTCACACGATCAATAATAATTAATGATATCATGTTGTCTTGTACACATACATCTATGGCATAATTGCATGCATGACATATTGTATTAATATTCCACAGGTTATGGTAAAACAGAGTTGGGTGTCCTAAAGAAGAATGAGGCTCAAATCAAAGGATCATTTGCTTATCTTGTTGCTCAAGTGTTAACCATGCTGTTAGAACTTCCTATCAAGATAGAGGTGTTTCATACTTTCATGTCGAGTCTTTTTCCTGAAATTGCTGAACAGTTGCCACCGTCTATCTCTAAAATGTTTAACTTTGTTTCTAGCAAAAAATTGTGGAGCTACACCAACCATTCACCAGTAGAGAGTGTAGCTGAGAAATATTTGAGTCATGATTTAAGGACTGAGCCATTAGTTGACGAGTACACCACTCAGCTGGCTGGCTATTATGCAACAACTAGCCTTGTAGATTACATCGCTCTTTGTAAGGATAGAGAGAGTGTTAAGAACAAAGATGCTGTAGCTATAGATGAAGCTTGTCTTGAGGAAGTTTCAGTAAAACTAGAAATTCCCTTCACAAATGAAACTCTTGAATATGTCAATAAACTTTGGAAGTCTCTAGCTAAAGTATTTCGCCTACCATCAGTGACCTGTCTTCTCTTGCGAGTTGTTGATGGATCTCTAGTCATCACATGGGGTGTCCCCCCTCATCAGGCTGACATTATTAGAAAGACTATTAAGGAACAAAAAGAACAGTATGTAAAAGATGATGATGGGTTCCTTGTTAGACCTGTAGACTTCCTTATAACGAAATTCATCCGTGAAATCAAAATAAAAGGAGAAGTTGTGTATTTTGATGTTAAGGTAATCATTATCCTATAGCTTGTATGAATGTGTCACTATACCTTTGTTGTTATTTATGACTGGTGTGGCAGTGTGGGTTATTGTGATAATTATCTGTTAAAATTGTTTGTTTGCTCATCATAGATGTGTCTACTTGAAGAAAAGATCATGGAAGGAGATGCTGAGGAGGTGGAGAGACTCTTAAAGAAATTACGAATGAAAGAAGTTTCTGAATATTGTTGGAGTGTGGATACTGTCCAAGTCCTACTGGACCATGGGTTTCCAGTTGATGGAAGAGATAAGGTGAGATCACAACCTTGATAATACTCTGAGTTCTGAGCTTGTGGTAATGGCTAGTCAATCATTGACAAGCTCTCTCAATTTGATGCAATGATTACTTCACATACAGGATGGCAGGACACTACTGATGTTAGCAAGCTCCATGGGAAGAACTGATGTTGTGGAGTTACTGCTAGAGAATGGTGCTGATGTAAATGCAAGAAATGAAGTGAGTCATTAATAATATCACAAGTAGTAAAAATTTACAAAAAATAAGTAGTGTAGGAATGGGCAGTGCGGTAAAAAGTATTGGAACAAGGCATGTCTCAATTTCGGCACATGACTACTTCATTTATCCTCAGTGTCGCGAATGCAATGATTTGTACAATAGTATAATACCACAGCTTATTATTGCATTCAATTCAGTTCAATTTCAGTTCCTACTAATCAGTTGGCCAAGTAGTTGACTATACAACAGACAGGTAACTTAAATTGGACTGCTGGCCAGGCAAAAGTTGGGTATAAAAAATGAAGTAGTCATGTGCCGAAATTGAGACATGCCTTGTTCCAATACTTTTTACCGCACTGCCCATTCCTACACTACTTATTTTTTTGAAATTTTTACTACTTGTTCATTCACTTTTTTCAACACTACAGTGTGGAGACTATTAGAGACTGGTTAGTCCCTACAAAAAGCTTGAGTGGCAGCTACATGCACTGCATTCTGCTGGAGAGGCTAATGCGCATGCGCATATAATAATGCCACGTGGATAGATAATGATGACCTTTGAACTCTCAAAGAAGGCTGCATTGTAGTACGTGAATTTATACACTAAGTTTCAAAGCTTTCCAGTTTTTGTTTAGGCATGTTTATGATCAAAACGAGTATCAAGGAATGTAGTACCCATGAAAAGAACTTACTTTGTGCTGTCAAAGTTGGCTCAACACATTCTGGTTCTCTGGAAATCGTTTTCAAGTAAGTCAGNGTGAATTCCAGTTGTTAAGCTTATCAATAGTAGTAGAAATCTCTTCAGTGAGTAAGTCGTTTTGGTCTGTGACTGTGTATTATCAACCATCGATCAAAATAGTCATGATGTGATTTTCTATTACTTTTACAAGCTTTATTCTACAAGTTGGTTTCACTTTTATTACTAGATTTGTCTATGAAAGACTGCAGCGATATGGTATGGTGGCTTCTTTATATAATCTGCTTTGCTAAAGCCCTAGTAATATTGGGGTTACCTATAGAATCTGATGTAATTGTGCATAATTTATTATAATGCTATTTTCTTAGGTATGCACCATCATACGCATGACTAGCTTGGTGTGTGATGTGAAACTATGTATGTAATTGTGCATTCATGCTATATCCCTGCTGTTTGAGGAGTTGTGTGTTTGTTTTCACACGCACACATATTAGTTGCATGACCCTTGTAAGTGGAGGGCATTTGATGCATGGTCGAGTGCCCCCATTTAAATTAAGGGCAAGAAACTAGTTTGTTAATTTGCCATTCACCCCTGTGACCCCTAGCTACTCTATTGTCGCCTCCATCCATCTAGTANGGGGGTTGTGCTGCTTGGTCCTAATCGCAAACTAATCACTTTTACATGAAAATATTACTCATCAAAAATTTCTAGCTATATGGTAATTATATAGTTGCTCATGCAAAATTTTGTGCCGTAATGAAACATTCATATCTTAATAACTGAAGGGCTGAGTGGAAAAATGGGATATAACTAACATAAGTGTACTTTTGAGATAATTAAGGTTAAGTTACAAAGCTGTTTTTATATAGGTACTGGTCTACAATGAAGGCACCAAGGTGCTTAACCCTTGGTGCCCTACCAATACAATACATTGTCACCCATGACAATCTAACTACTAAGTAGTACGTTGAACAGTGGGCCCAGCAGAGGATACTAGCTACAGTTATAATAACTGTGGATAATGCCCCGGCGGACCGGGAGGCTGGCACTGGCCGCAGACTGACTGGCTACACAGATATTGGTCATTATATTATACCATGAACAATAATCTGATTGTCTATATATTAACTGCAAAGATATAGTCAGAGTATACGTACTACCACTGTACTAGCTGGCAAGTTCACATAACATGACTCAGTGATTCATCAATCTATCACTGATCAGCTCTGTCATGCCTTAGATTCAAAACATGGGCTTATAATATGCAAAACAGCATGGTTAATAAGAGTATAGTGTTTTTGCTTGCTAAAGTTTACCTACAAAGTAAGTTACTACGGTTGCCCCTCAACTCCTTCTGCCAAGTGAAACTGTAGTCTGGAGTATCCAGACCCTTTACACGCGTGCTAAAGCTAGTATTTTTAGCGCGCGTGTAAAGGGTCTGGATACTCCAGACTAGTGAAACTGGGTATCCTCATCAATTCTAAATAACGCACACTAAGAAATGGGCGTGATTAGCAGGTGTGGCCTTGAAGCTTAGCGTAGCCTCGTACCCAGGCCACTCCCAGTTTTTGCTGTGTTATATACACGCAGAAAAACGGGAGGGCCTGGGAGGTAAAATCACGTGAATGACGTCACGTACATCCGGATCCGGTCCGTATAACTGTTAACCACAGATCTAGATATGGTATATATACCGGTATGATACATGTACACAAGGCCCTCAGAGGAGGTCCGACATCCGCGGGTTAATTGCAGACCATTTCTAAATTAAAATGATCACGTGATTCACGTTTCCTGGTCTTGAAATCAGACGCTACTGCTTGAAAATAAGCTAAGTTTTGTTCTCTTCCTTGTTACTTCGCTAGATAAGTTGCTTAGAGGGCAAGACAACCCTTTGGAAAGGGCTAAAAGCTTAGATAAGTGCAAGTACAGAGACCCGGAAATAATATCACGTGATCGTCGAGGACCTGCAATTAACCCGCGGATGTCGGACCTCCTCTGCGAGGCACTAGCTACTCGTGGATGCCACGTGTTTTCTGGATCTGGAGAGAAAGAGCTGGCTAGGTTTTGTTTTTGCCACTGACCAGAGAAGGGTCTAATAGCGTGTACAGCGATTTTTTTCTATCAATTCAACCAAACAAGTGTACAGACTACAGACTAGTACAGTCAAGCCTTCGCTAAGTAATCGAGTCTAAATCCATTGAGCTGGTTTCTGAAGTTCTGAAATCGAAGTAGAAGTCTGGAAACCGGAAGGGAAGGAGAAATTTAAAACAAAATAGTATTTGTGTATGTTCAAAGTTAGGGTTCGCTTACGGTTCGTATCTGATATATTAATTTTTAATACGTGACGTCATTCACATGATTTTACCTCCCAGGCCAGGCCCTCCTGCGTGCAAAAACTGGGAGTGGCCTGGGTACGAGGCTAGCTTAGCGCTCAGAGAGGCTCAAAAGCCTCAGATCTCAGGAACTACCAGGTTTTGTTGAATGCTACGTGTAAGTTTTTTAGATAATATCGATTATTTTACCTTGGTGTGCCGCTTTTGAAGACTGGGCCTTCCGTTCTTGAGATATAGAGTGCAGAAAAAATCTGTCAGACAGACAGATAGACATACAAAACGACTACCGTAACCCTTGCTGCGCATGCGCGCACCAAGGGTTAATCACCACTATGCTTACATAAACATTTGTCTTACTCTTGTAAAAGCAATGTGCAATAATAACTGACAGTACCTACTACTAACAGTGTATTATACTAGACAGATGAAAGCATCTTTGGGGCTAGCCTGAGCGCTTATATGTGGTGCGTGGTGTATATATATAGGTGGAAGAATAGATGTCTAATGTGGGTTCGTAATTTTCTGGATGAAACCTAAAGTAGTTTTCTAATTGACAATCCGATTATTTTGATTTTCAATGCCTTTCTCTCTCAGGCATTGCTGTTGTTGATAAGCCAAATCTCTTTTTCTACACCTTAAAGTCTCCTTTCTTTGCCATCAGCCGTTTCTTTTGCTATGTGTTCTCTGTACAGTTCCGTGCAAGGCATTTTTCCATGATCGCAGACCTGTAAAGCTTTTGAGTAAAAATCTCGTTGACGTATCAGACGTACACGTGCAACTTAGCAGTATATTGTGCAATCAATTTAAATATTACAATACCACACATACACCTTCGAATTCAACTAATTCGAATATATGGAAAGTGTCCACCGTGTACAGACAGAAATTTGACCAGTTATAAGACTATGTGGGTCTCGCTCAGGCTCACCCCAATTAATTTCCAATACAATTACAATGGCTAGTACAAAGTACAATTTTCTTTAGTCTTCGTCTGAGTCTACAGAGTCTTCAGTAGATACTAAATTAAAATAGAACTGCCTGCTCTCAAGTGGTAGAAAGAGGATCATTGCTTACGTCCTTTTAAGTATATACGAATATCTCTTACATTTTAACCATGCAGATGTGTTTCTCCTTGTCCAAAATTCATCCATGGCAGAGTGCTTTACTGATCAAGACTTTGTTCTTGTCAGTGTCTGTCTTTCTATGTGTAAACTGTTGGGTTAGTGGAGTAAAATCGTGACTTTGATCTATCCATATGTATGACATTAAATGGATGCCTTGGGCAAGTTTCACTTACAATTTTCTCCCGATCTCCTGGTACAAACATACGAGCATTATAAAGTCACAATCATTGGGAAGGTATAAGTATGACCTCGAACTAAGTATTTGTGATCTATTTGTTCAAATCGAGAAAGAAGCTGCTTACTCCAAAAGCAAATCATCTGGAAATTTTTATTCTGCCCAAAACAACTATCAGAATACACTGCCAGCTTTTTGATAGAGGCAGGAAGTGTGTCAAGGTAGGAATTTCATCTGCGCCCCTACTAGCAACAGATTCATTCCACATGTTTGCATCACCAGTGGTGGCAGTGTGCATGGACACCAAAGTTATAAAACCTACAACTGTCGTGAATAGAACATTTATATTGATCCATGGGTGAGAGTAGGAACAGGTAGGTTTTGCATGAGGTCAAATGTGCATAAGTGAGTGCACTGATGAAGACACTTGTGTTAGTGTTGAAATGTTTGCCTTTATAAAGAGTTCATTGACTATTAAGTGTAATCATTTAGATAACCAAGTATCAGTGAGTGGTCTGCATGATGTTGTTTTTGTTGCTTCAGCATCAGAACGTAATTGTTGATAACCTTGGCTTGCCATTTCTTGGTCAGTAGATAATTCAGTTTGCTTCTCAAAACGTTCATCCTCATTTGTAGAGGCTCATATAGCTGTGTTGAGTAGGTCGCATGTTTCGCACATATCACTTCGTAAATATCCAAGGCTTAAGTTGAACTCTTTATCAAATATTTTTTGGTAAAGCCATTTCTTTACTACTGCCTCAGCTCCACTTGGTGGTTCATACTTTTCCTGATAGAGTAGATACATTCGAGAAATGCTAAGACCTTCGTCAAGATACTCACGTTTCAAATTTGACGAACGAGAATAGTGGCTTCTCCTACAGGGAAATGACTTAATATACTCATGAACTTTGTTTTTTTTGCTTCCTCTCATCTGAGATTGCATGTGGTCAACTTGTGTGCTTGCCATGCTTGTCATCTGCAATTCTAAGAAACCATGCATCTGTTATTTTGGTTACAAGACCTTCCACATGGCGTTTACCAATTACATTGTATATCACAGGGTTTTTTTTTTGCAGACTTGTTTGTGACTATAGGAGCATTTGCATGTAATTTTGACTTGTTGCTTACACTTTTTGTCTCCTTTATATGTAGTGTAGCTTTCACCTTTAACTTTGGCTAGTTTTCTTTTCTTTCTTGTCCACTATTTCTCTTGTCGCAAGCGCTTTCTTCCGCACCTTGATTTGCTAGGTCCAGCTTCTCCAATCTCGGCAGTACTGCTACTGTCCATCTTTAGCTTTCTTACTTTTGAATCTCGAGCACACACGTATTCAGAAGTATGCTCACGTGCAGTTAGTTATTATGTAATATCACATGAGCTAGCATTGAAATTTGACCCCTCAAATCACCGCTAAGACCAAAGTCACGCAGGAAATGGATCGGTATACAGATAGCAGGCAGTTGTAAGTTTCATATAATATTATCCCTTTTTCCACTCACCCCTTGAACTATATTTTGTATACAATACTTGTATTATTATACTGTGGAGGTTATTAATTTTGATTAGACATGTGACAGTACCTAGGCTGTTGTGCATACACAAATATACAGTAGAGAAGGTCATGTTCCTAAACGCTATGTTCAAAGAGTGACAAAGCAAATGTAAGTGATTTTTATTATGTAAATTCAGCTTGGTTCTATTGGATTGTTACACTGAAATCTTATCATGATCAGGCTAGATTTTACAGCTTTGGGTAGAACGGATAATACAATTTGAAGTGAATATTGGCCCCGAATGCATGCAGTGTGGTACAAATGTAGCTTTCATGTTGTTAATTACACATGCATGGGGCACTGATTAATTAATCATCAAATTTATTAATCTTAGATTCTATGAGCTACAAATTGTGCATCAAATGGCATATGGATTACATTACACTATATTATTATCAGTAATAGAATGATGATATTATCTTTTGCAGCTGGTATTTCCCTTTCTTGACCAGGGAAAATGCTATACTTATTCTCAAATCAGAGGTATTATGTATATTTTGTGTGTGGATCACGATTGTGTGTATTATATTATTATGATAAGAGCTAATCTATATGCGAAAAATATGTAGCCATGTATAACCCATTTTTAAATTATCAATATTATTGTCATTGAAGTTTCACATGTCATACTAAATTACACATATTCAAGTACTTTGATTTGTCTTATCCCTTACAAAACTCAATGTGATAAACTCATGCACACATGCATTAAAATATTTTCAGGGAAAGGATGGTGTTTTTCTTGTAAGGAACTCTATTCAGCCTGGACGATGTAATGTATCTTTGTGGTAAGTGCATAATATCATACGTACGGTAGTACGTATAGTAGGAATGGGCCACATGTCTCATAGACCCAATACAAAATGTTTATCACCATTAAAATCTAACAAAACAAAGTTAAGCGCTCAAACTTGCTCAAAGGCTCTCCCCAACAGATTACCAACTGCATGAAGGGCCTGAAGCTCACAGAAACTTCCTTGGGAACTCATAGAGAGCACTAGTGGGAAGCCACAACAGTGCCGTTTTTGTTCTCCTAACGTACTTACTTACGTACTAACTGACTTACTTGAACACGATTTCCAGAGAACCAGAAAGTGTAGAGCCAACTTTGACAGCACTAGGTAAGTCCTTTTCAAGGGAACTGCGTTCCTTGATACTCGTTTTCATCACAAATAAGCCTAAACAAAAACTAGAAAGCTTTGAAACTTAGCATATAAATTCATGTACTTCAACGTAGCAGTCTTCCTGTAGGTAAAGTTCAAAGGTCATTCATTATCTCTCCACGTGGCATTAAACGCGCATGCGCATTAGTTACTCTAGCATTACAATGCATGTAGCTGCTACTCAAGCTTTTTGTAGGGACTAACCAGTCTCTAACAGTCTTCACACTGTAGTGTTGAAAAAAGTGAATGAACAAGTAGCAAAAATTTCAAAAAAATAAGCAGTGTAGGAATGGGCAGTGCTGTAAAAAGTATGGGAACAAGGCATGTCTCAATTTCGGGCACATGACTACTTCATTTTTTTGTGTGTGTTCAAGTCTTGGCCAATATAATCTAATCCTGCCTGTGCATGCTATACCACTATTTAGCTAAGTGATAAGATTTGGAACCATTAGTATGTGATACTGTTGCTTAGCTGATAAACTTCATCTACAGATAATAATTCTGGAACCATTTACGACCAAAAATGAAAATGAAGTAGTCATGTGCCCGAAATTGAGACATGCCTTGTTCCCATACTTTTTACAGCACTGCATGCCCATTCCTACACTGCTTATTTTTTTGAAATTTTTGCTACTTGTGTATAATCATGTCATTGCTGAGCGCCTTAGCGCGAGGCATCTAATCGTGACGTATGGCTCAGTTTGCCAGAAAGTGTTTTATATTATTAAAAAATATAACAAAATGGCTGACAGTGCCAGCATCAGATTTGCAGTTCTAGCCTGAGAGCATGACTACACTAGGCTAGAGGATATTGGAGTCCCATTGCCAGTCTGCTTGCAACTACAATAGTTGCAGTTTAAGATGGACCAAGCTCACTGGACTGCAAAGCAGTCTGTTGCAGGATTTTCAGTTTCATTTTTCTGGCCAGCTCTGAATTCTGCCACCAAAGTTTTCAAAGCAAAGAAAAGGAAAAGGAAGCTAAATGAGAACTCTTCATCCAAGCAAGCCTCGACTATTCATCCATCTATTGTCAAAAAATCAGAGACAACTTCACCACATAATGTTCTGTCTAGTACTCACCCACAATCCTCTGACTCTCTTGTGCCTGCCACATTGTCCACCGGTCATCAACTCCAAAAAGGAGCATTAATTCCCAGATGCCATAGCCTCTCAGATTGCAAGAATATCTGTTATGAGCACCGTGACAATACTGCTGGAGTGAATTTTTAAACATGCAGCTGATGGGACACATGGTTGGATGCCAGTTGTGAGGAAAAGAGGAAACACATCAAATATGACGGCTATCAATCTCAGAGTGAATCAAGCAGTAATAGTTGTGGCAGTGAGCTGGATATCTCGTGTGCAAAATCAATTGAATTTGAGGTGAGAGATTGAACACCCGGATTGAAAATCTATCGAAGAGGCCCTCCAATGTGGACCCCTATTAAAGCTTCAAATTCAGCTGTGGCTAACAAAACTAGATCTAAAACTTCTACGTACCAGTATTTAGATTAGACTTATTTGTACATATATTTCTTAAGTTATACAGGCTGTTGGTTAATTCCAGCTGACCTTCAACACAAACCGCGTAATGTCTTAGCCCTATGGACGCAGTGAGCGTATAATATTATGTACGCTCAATTTCTTTGCTTTGAATTTCACGGCGAGCATATAATATTATATACGCTCAATGAGTACTAACCAGTATGAGTACTAACCAGACTAACCAGTCTCTAATAGTTTCCACACTGTAGTGTTGAAAAAAGGGAATGAACAAGTAGTAAAAATTTCAAAAAAATGAAAAGTGTAGGAATGGCCCGAATGGGCAGTGCGTTAAAAAGTATTGGAACAAGGCATGTCTCAATTTCGGCACATGACTACTTCATTTTTATGCCCAACTCTTGGCTGGAAGTGTTTGTTTAGGCCTATATATATTTGTGATGAAAACGAATATCTAGGAATGTAGTACCCATGAACCAGACTTACTTTGTGCTGTCAAAGTTGGTTCGGCACATTCCGGTTCTTTGGAAATCCTTTTCAAGTAAGTCAGGGAAGGAAGTACTGTAGAGAACAAAAATGGCAGTATTGTGGCTTTCCACTAGTGCTCTCTACGAGTGCTGAAGAAACTTTTTGTGAGCTTTAGGCCTTGCATGCATGCAGTTGGTAATCTGTCAGTGAGAGCCTCTGACTAACTTTGAAGGTTTAATTTCGTTTGACTAGACTTTTATAGTGACCAACATTTTGTATTGTGTCTATGGGACAGTCGGCCCATTCCTACTATACGTACTACTGTACGTACTATGATACCTTTGTATAGGTATAAGGGTGTAGCAAGACATTATCCCATAAAAGAAGATGAAGTAACAAAGAAGTATTATCTCTCAGAGAGCAATAAGTTTGATACTATGGATGATCTGATTCATTATCACAAGTTTAGTCGTGGGGGTCTAGTGTGCAGATTGAAAAGGATCCCTTCAATTCTGGCACCAGCTTCATCTCAACCACTCTTTGGTACATTACTTGTCCATACATGTTATTCACTTGAACTGCTATGCATGTACATGCACACAATAATTATAGATAAAGAATGGGAGATAAGTAGACTTGATGTGGTGTTTGGTCAAGAACTATCAAAGGGAACCTTAGGGGTATGTACAATTGCTAAATATGTACTTTCACTTTTAAGGTTACAGGCTACTGTTTGCTCATGAATATGTTAATAACACAAGTAGTTATTTTAGTACGGAGCAAACTACAACTTGTGCCAAACTGTTGGCATATTTTTTTGGCGTCAGTTTTTTTTCCAAAGTAGTGTGTGTGACCATATAAAGTGTCTCTTTTTAACCTGATTGTATTTGGGTAGGGCCAGATCTAAAAAGAAATTTGACAGCACATTCAACGACAGAGAAACGGCAGCTTTTGTCTTCGCTTCTGTTCAGAATCATGACAAGAAGTAAGTTAGAGCTATCATTTTATTCATACTATGACAAAGAGAAGCCAACCGAATAGATCTGGCCCTGCAGAGAGTTGGAAATAAGCGTCTAACGCTTCCATACTCGATCTGGAATGTTGCCTCTTGAAATAAACTGATGGCAAAATTTTTTGGCTACTCTTTCTGTTAGTATCTCTGAGCGTAGTAAGCATGCTAAGGTTGTCTTTTCGCTGTTTAGCCCTGAAAGTTAAAAAGAATAACTGTCTAAGCTATTGTTTAATATTTGGCAGGAAATTGCTACATAATTTGCCAAAAAGAAACTTTTATTCTTGCTCCATAACAATGTACCCCGTAACCTTAAAGAAGGGGTGAGAACCAGAGTGGCCTAACCCACAATCCCCTGAACTTTGAAATTGCAGGCTTAAAATTGTATTTCAGAGTAATTTCCCACGTTTAATTATTGGATAGGCCACCTGCTTCTTGACCCTTCAAATTTATTTTTGATTTATTTTTGACTCAATATGTATGTATTTATTACAGTAAAACTAGTATACATACATAATTATACCTGACTCATGAATAAACAATGTCATACTAGAAAACTATATCAGGCAAGTGGAAGAGTAAGGATGCTATCATTATCGTAAAGAACAGCAGAATAGATGAATACGAATTCATGGAACCAGCAAATGTCATGAAGTAAGCCAAAATCTTCAGGAAAGAATAATACATAATTATAAAATCATCCTGAATGAGGCAAAAATGTTGCGAAAATGTGAACTTTCACTAAAACTAAGATAAAACTATAAAACTTTGCGAAGTAATATTCAAACTCTAACTCTTTCCTATATATGTCCCATTGATAATTTCACAGCAAATCCTAGTAACTTTTTGGCCATTCACATATACCGTATGGCCGGTTATTTTGGCGAGAATTAAATTTGGCGAAAGGGAGCTCAAACGATATTGGCGAACATTAATTTTGGCGAGTGAAACTTTGAAAGTGCATTACGTAATATGGCGAGGTTAGTAGCTACGCCTTCTTTTTGTTTTTCTTTTAGTAAATAGATTGGACAAAGCTTTTTCNAGTGACTTTAGCCATGAGTGGACCAAAGATCACAGTTGAACAGCTGGAGAAACTGAATACAAGGGAGAATGCTGCCATAGCTTACAGAGGCAAAGTCTATGATGTTACAGGTTTCCTGGACAAGCATCCTGGTGGTTCAGACAAGCTGTTGCTAGTTGCTGGAAAAGATGTGACCGGATATTTTGACAGCTACCATAAAAAGAGCATTAGGGGTCTTATTCCTCACAAGTGCAAGTATCTTGGTGAGCTGGAGGATGCAAATGCTGTCCCTAAATTCCACGAGAAGGATGAATTCTATGAAACTCTTGAAGAAAGATTTCTCAACTACTTCAAAACGAATAACATTGATCCGAAAATTCACATCCCGTATTTCTGTTTTGCTGCTGCAGTTATCTTAGCAACACCTTTCCTTTGGTATCTGGCAGTCCTTTCTGTCCACTTGGGTTACTCCCCATTTGTAAGCTGCTGCCTGACCCTTCTGTATGGGTGGATGATAGCACAAGTGACATTCTTTGCCCATGAGACAACGCATTTCCTCTGGACCCACAAGCCATGGGTTTGGAACATGTCATCGATGATCATTGCTTCGTTGCAGGGTTTCTCAGGATATGTATGGAGCTACGAACATGTCTTTGGGCATCATACATACCCAAACCATAGTGGTCTTGATCCAGATATGGCGACCCAGGATGTTGATGTTCGACGAATCAAACCGTTTCAAAACTGGCTGCCACACTACCGCTTTCAGCACATCTACTTACCTTTATTTTACGTGTTTATAGGAACCAGACAAAAATTATTAGACTTTTATTCACTTTTAGTTTTGAGGAAGTTTGACATCACTTTCAACAAACCATCTGTGACTGACCTCCTTGAGTTTACAATAACTAAAGCTATCCATATTTATTACCGGTTCATACTACCGTACTCTTACATCTCCATCACCTCGCTTCTGCTACTCAATGTAGTAGCAGAGATAGTTATGGGGTTTTTACTCGGGACATTTTCTCAAGTGAGCCACATCAATGCCGACGTCGATTATACCAACTTTGAAAATGTAGTTTCAATTTCCGAACCCGTAACATGGTCACAGATGCAAATATCTGCTACCATGGATTATGCTACTGATAGTCATCTGTGGAACGTGCTAACTGGTGGATTGAATTGCCAAGTTTGCCATCATTTGTTTCCCCAGATATTGTCCATCTATTTCGTAGATCTTGCTCCTATCATGAAACAGACGTGCATGGAATTCGGAGTTAAGTACAACTATCACAACAGCTTCTGGGAGGCATGGTGTTCTCACATCAAACATTTAAAGATTCTGGGTCAAGTTAAGTATGAATGACAGCCACAATAAACAAGAGTACATAATCTGATTATGTACTCTTGTAATTATTAATATGTAAGTTAGTAATAATTATTAATGATTATTATTTTATATATACTAAGAGGTAGTCTTGAGTTGTGTGCTGGTCTATAGCTGAACTTGTCATACAACTGATAGTAGCATGGTATACGTAATGTAGCTAACCAAATCGCAATTTGCTGATGTGTATATATTAAATTTCAATACAATTATAATTTTAATGACAGATAATGTTAATCTATATAGCACAGTAGTTAAACATTAATATTGTGATAATCCTTTGAACTCTTTAGAACTCTTTAGTAATTATTTTACTTGTATTGATGTTTACCTTCTATCTTAGAGTACTTCCTGTTAATCACACTTTTAGAATTAATTAGGTATGATATGTGGTATATATCTCTTTTTCACTTTGTGCTATAGAATGCTTAGCTTTATGTCAGTTAATGTGTAGACAGGATGTGTGTGACTTTAGAATGTTCTAGATGTTCTCCTTTTTGTATTTTGTATCTTTTTGCAACTACTCTAAGCTGTTCTTGTATTTCGTCTTGGCATTTGGATACTAAAAGAAGTTGTTAAAGCCCTTACCACTCACGATATTACAAATATTGGATAATTTGTGAACTAATAAGTTGCACATCCATATCTCTGAATCAACTTCCAGCTAGTTATATGATTCTGCATAGCCTCGTCACTCGCGCATGCGCAGACCACGGCCGGCCACATGATAACCTTTGCGCCCGCTGGTGGATCTCGGCAAAGATCTTTCCAATCAGCATTCCAGAGTCTGCAAACTAATAATAATTAATACAAAGGTCAAGTGTGTCCTGGAACACGAGCCTCTCGGAAGCTCTGTCTCCAAACTGAAGGCTTGGGCCTAACCATTCTAACATTGTCACGAGCAAGTACTACTGAGCAAGCACTGAAACCACTNTGTAAACCAAAATCCATTCCTAATTATTATAGTTTTTGTGTCGCCGGAGGTAGCAATCAGCTCTGACATGCATAAGATGATAACGTGTCCATATGTCAAGTCTAACCTTGTAGTTGTTGCAGTAGATGAGGCCTATTGCATCACAGATTGGTTAGTGCCATGTTTATAGTGTTGCCATTTGTTTTTTGATAGCTATATTCCTCTCTTTTTTGTCATGAACTGTAGGGGTCATGATTTTAGGCAGTAATTCTTGAAGTTGGGTGGACTCAGAGCATTAACTAGTGTGCCATTTATGGCTCTGACGGCGACTGCATCGATTGATACACAGACAGCGATCTGTGAATCACTACATTTGGTAGAACCTTCTGTCATTTGCCAAAGTGTAGATAGGCCGAATATTTATCTCTCTGTCAGCCCAATGAAAAGCATTACAGTAAGTTTAGCATTTTGTACATTTTCAAGTTACTCATGTTGTATTGCATTGTTCCACTACATGATAAAATGACTTGAGTGCATTGACATTTTTGCTTTCGCTGTCAAGATCTGCCGATATCCCAAAGACGTTGATATATACCACAACCAAGAATACAGCTTGTGAAATTTATTTGTACCTCAATGTTCATGCTCACAACAAAACATACGTTGCCATGTACCATGCTTCTCTTACAAATGCCACTAAGCTAGCTGTGCAGAGAGGTTTTCGAGAAGTGAATACTATCCGTTGTGTTGTGGCTACTGTTGCATTTGGGATTGTAAGATATATGGTATACAGGCAGTTTTAGAATTAATGCTGTATTGCAATGTTCTGGATATGGTATGGACATCCCAGATGTTGACCTTGTGCTCATGTATGGTGCCCCTGAGAATATGAATAGTTTACACCAGGTACAGGAGGTGTATTGTAGGTGAGCTGTGTTGTACATACTGTTATTTGCATGTAGCTATGTGGACGTGCTGGTCGAAGAGGTGGACAGGCACGAGCTCATGTGTTTTATAACTTGCGTCAAAAAAAGATCAATGATGAAGTTAAGAAGTACTGCAATGAGAAGAAAAATTGTCGAAGAAGAACATTGTTATCTACAGTTGGCTCTGATTTCGACAGAGGACCTTTCTGACAATCCTCTCACAGGCACGTCTCCATCCATTTACTGTATTTATGTAATCAGCTTCAAATTTGTACCCACGTCTTTCCATGAACTTGGCCATAGAGGAAGACAAAAGCCGTTCTGCATCTTGCACACTTTGTTTCCTAGCACCCACCATTGCTGAATATGTTAAGTTTGCCTGTTCATCAGATAATACCTCGGTTCGAGGCTACAAATCATAAAAAAAACAAAAACAAGTGGAATGGCTGTTAGAGTGTATTCAGAATCCTTCTATGGGCTGCATATAATAGTCTTTTTACTGTGTCAAGTCCTTCATTTTGCCAACAGCAGTGGCGGATCCAGGGGGGGGTTCAAGGGTTCCACGGAACCCCCCTTTCAGCTGAGATCTCGCATTATAATTAACTGTGCAGACTGGAAAAGGCCAAAATGGAACCCTCCTTTCAACTTAAAAATACTAAAAGCAACTCAGAATCACGCTGAATATTAGTCTTTTATGAAAGATATAGAGTTTCTGTCTCTTTCTTACCGTTTTTTTCTTCCATTCAGTCTTTTTTGGCAAAATATTAGCTTCATGAGCGCTAAAGGGGCGGGGCTGTTGCGACCGAAAGTGGGCGTGGCTACGTAAAAATTTTTCATTAGAACCCCCCTATTCAATTTCCTAGATCCGCCACTGAACAGGAAGAATTCTTTGCACACTCTAACAGCCTTTGCTTTCTTTTTTATGATTTGGCCATTCCTGTGTCTCATTACATTTTTAATGTTTTTATTCTTGTTTGCTCTCATTTTTTCATAATTCTATCAATAAGTTTGTGCCTCGTGTATCAGTGTGCGATGGTGTCCGACTGATGGTACATGTCCCAGTGCCAGCTTACTGAATTTGCAGGACCTGGCATCACTGCAGGCAGAGCAGTGGCATTACAAAACTTTGTTGCCTTCAGTGCTAAGTTGCTTATTCAATAGTAGCAAGATAGTTATTGAAGAAAGGTAGATAGAGTTCAGATAAGCTGTGGATTCTAAATAACGCACACTTGCCTATGTGGAAAGGGTCGTCAACTTGACTTCCCTAGTAATTCATGAATATGCATGAGTTTAGAAATTAATGGCGGCCATACGGAGAAGGCATTTTTGTCTTGTATCTAGGAAAAACCGATGCCAAAAGCGACTGAAAACAAAGATACCAAGTTTATTCATTCAAGAATCAGCTTCAGAAAGCGAGCAGTCTCTGAGAAAAGCCTTGCCAACATAGAAGAATAAGAAGAAGAAGAAGAAGATGGAGAAAATTGGAGGTTTGGCATAGTTTAGTTTGGTACTTTAGCGATGGTTTTAGGCCATTTTTTAGGCTTGTTAGAAAGAGAATGAGCTAAATAGCAGCTTGAGAAGCCTTTTAGTGCCAAGCGCTCAGTTTTTGCAGAGTTATTCGCGTGAATATTTGTATTGCGCTAATGGGGCATCCGTTACGTGAGAAATTTATATATCCCTATCTTGCATGCTTACTTGGTGTTCTTCTTATCTGGGTCAGGATGTCTATCACTTCACTAACAAACTTCTCATCTTTAACCCTTTAATTACGAATGACGGCTATAAACGTCATTTAATTATTGCATTTGAAATACGATTGACGTCTAAAGACGTCATCGCAACGTTAGCGCGAGCTCTGTAGCTAAGCGAATTAGCATTGAACTTTAAACTTGCTGTGCATTTAGGTAAGGTATCACCCTAGTAAAATACCAAGTTTGAGTTGGAACTGATAAGTAGGTGGGGCTCAACGAGGTCGAGAAGTGCAAAAGGTCACGATCGCCGGGATCGTGACTATACACCCAGTTCATGAACTTTTTCCCACACGCGAACCGATAAAATGTAAGAACCTTCTCCTGGCATCCATGGGTTAAAGTTCCTACCGACAATATTATTAACCCCTTTCATACTCTGAGTGCACAAGCTATGAGCAATGGCTGTATATAAAGCTTTCAAATTGCCTCCTCTCAAATTTACTCAGCCTTCAGTGGCAGATGCAAGACCTATTCACCGAGGAGTTGCTGCTAGAAGTCAAACATCCATTTCCAGTGACGTGTGTGGAAGTTCTGATGATCATGGTGGGCCAAATACTGTGACAAGCATGAGTGATGATCAGATACTACAAGATTCAGAATACTCCTTCAACCATGATATTGAAGGGCCTACATATCATGAACTACAAAGTAAAGCCAGTGTAAGAGGTTGGCAGGAAGTACGCCACAAACTTCTTCGTGCAGCTACTGAATGCAGTGCTATGCCACCGGGACAACTGTGCCTCCTGTGCTCAGGTCTTGCTACTTATCGCTGTCAGAGTTGTGGGCCTCTTGTGTTCTACTGCTATGATTGCTACCGTAGTCAACACAAAAAAGTTAATGTATTCCATACTGCAGAAAAATGGGATGTAAGTGTGTTGAGTCATGGCCTACAGCCGCTAGTAGCTATAGGTCCAGACATGTATAGCTATAGTTTACATGACAGTGTGTTTAATATCTGAGGCTCTGAATGTTCTATATTATGTTATGTTGATGCAGGGTGATCACTATGTACCTTATGACATGGGAGTTCAGCAGATAAATGTTTTACCATTTCATGATTGTTCAAGCAGGAAAACAGTGTTGCTACGCTGCCTTGATGATAATGGTATGTTAAATTAACATGTATAAATGCCATCTCTGAGCTTGCATCACTTACTATATATAATATAATGTGACCTTATAGGAATAGAACATTCCATTGAACTGGTCTGTTGTGGATGTGAAGATGTTGCAGTAACTCTAGTTCGAGCTCAACTATGGCCAGCTTCTCCACAGTACCCAAAGTATGCATTCACATTCAAGCTATTAGATTGGGCTGAATCACTGCTACTGGAGTGCCAGGTAGCACTCAGAGATTTTTGCAATGCCTTATATTTTAGAAGCCCACAGTCCATTGCAAAAGTAAGTGTATACACACTGTATTAGCTGCATGGTTATTAAAAATTGCTTGATAATTAATGATCATGAAATGTATGGTGAATTGTGTACTGTATGTATAGCTATATAATTTTCAATACACATGCAGGGAAGAGATATATATGCAAGTCTTATTGATGCTTTTGAAGAATACAGGTATTCTAGACTCATATATATATATATATACATAATATGATCATATTAATTGTTTGTCAACCAATGAATTTACTAGGTTCTTAAAGCATGAAATACGACATCTCAGCTACTTGTCATCAGATATAAACCCAGGAAATGTCTGTCCAGCTTGCCCCAAAGTATGATATTACTTACATGTGGCTGTGTGCATGCATGCATGCATGATATTGTCAATGTGAATATGTATATACAATAATATTATTATAATATAGACCACTGGCAAGGTGGTATATGCTATTGATGGACTCTTTGGCCTTCCTCGAAAGAAATCTGCTGGTGTTAGTCATAGAACTGCATTTCATGGTGACCATTTTTTCTGTGACCAAAGTGAAGTTGATGAATTTGTCAAAGAATCTCGTCCTGTCAAGGAAACTACCAAGGTATGTATGCATACACATGCACACGAATTGAAATTTACATCGTAAAAAATGTGTACATTGTTAATTGATGCATGTGTTCAATTATTTTATATGTTGTAGGAGTGTAACAATTTTTTAGCTGGAAATACATTGCGTAGCTCTACAAGATATCGAGCACTTGATGAGACAGCCTTATTTGGCTGTGCATGTCGGCATGAATTTCCTGCTATATTTTTAAATCTGAAACATGGAGAGAGGTATATAATTTGAATGCATGCATGGGTTTATACTATAATGACTATAATGTACATACATACATACATACATACATACATACATACACATGCATACATGCATTCAGATTGTCATATGCAATATATCTGATAGACAGAATTGTTGCAAAACACAATGACAAAACAGAAGTTTTTGTCATGTATGATGTAGCTTGCACATTGCAAAAACACCTTAAGGTATGTGTTTATTGTTTTGCTATCCATCTTACCAGATATGTGATATCAAGCACATAATAATATACTTATGAAACAGCTTAGTGGAAGAAATGATGTCTTGGAGCGAATCAGCCTTTGTTTGCCTAGTTTTCACTCGTTTGGTCACAAAGCATCATGTCAGGTTTGACAAATAAATTAAGATATAGTTTGCATCATGATAAATATTTTTCCATCCATAATACAGATGGTCTTCAGTCCACTAAGGTGCAGTGGAATTGGATTAAGTGATGGTGAAGTGATGGAACGTTTGTGGTCCTACCTGAGACGTTTTAGTAGAATGACGAAAGAGATGAGACCTGCCCATCGTGTGGACATCTTGGCTCATGCTTTGATCTACTATGGAATACAGACAAAAAAGAAGATGGGTAAGAGCCTAGCTTGCATGATCATAGGTGCCCTCAGTGACAGGACATAATGTAGTCTGCACTTTCACTATGTATAATTATATGTAGACTGAATTAATGCCTGATTTAGTAGTACAAGACATGTATTAACATTAATTTTTGGTATGCTTTTATAGGTCGGTTGCTTGTCAAAAGATTGAAGAAAGCACTTGAAATGAATTGTGTAGCCAAGGAAACATTTCATAAACTTTCAAATGCTGCAGGTTAAGTCACACATCACCATAATTACTAGTATAATACATATAGCTTCATTCCCAGGCTCCTCCTTCATGAATACCAATACCCTAATAATTTACAGGCAATGAAGTTACTGAAGTAGTAGTGAAGCAATGGATTGATGAAGAACGTAGTCTTGCTACTGATGATTCCTCAACTCTACGTAAGTTTAGCCATGCATGCATGGTGCATCTATAGACTTGGTTAATCAGTCTATATAAAGTATAATCACTGCATGCATTGATTTTATATGCGTGCAGGACTGCTACCACAATGGAAGTGTACCTACTTTTTGATGATTCAATCTTACATGCAACTAAAGTAAGCGTAATTAATCATAAGCCATGCATAACTATTACAATGCACATAAACATTGTATACACGTATATATTTCAACATGCAGAGAGAAGCTTACTCACACTTATATCCCACAAGAAGAGAAGTTGGTTATGTACCAAAGCACTTTAAGGTCAGACTGCATGGCCACCATCCAATAATAGCTTGTAGGCATGCATGCATATGCACAAAGTCATGGCTCATTTCAGTATGTATGCATGTGCATGAGCCTCTAAATCTGATGCATGCAGTCATGAGTTCAGTTCTTGCATAAAAAAATTTTTACCTAATTATTAGGCTTGATAAAGAACTAAAACAAATGGAACAGGAGCATCGTATTACTTGTCGGTGGGCCCCCAATGCTAAAGCATACCTTGAAGCACAGAGTGCAATTTGCAAGGAAAAGGGAGACCAAATTGGGGAGGCTCTGCTGGCAGCATCTAGTAGGAGACAATTCTTACTGAATTTAAAAGCAAAATATGCAGGTATAATTATACAGTTACGTTGATTCTATAGCATGATACATTATATTATAGTATAGTTATGTATATAGCTATACTGTATTTCAAAGTTTGAACTATTGTTACAGATGGCCAAAAGATTGCCAAGAAGCTTTCAAAACAGATAGGGAAGGAAACAAAGAAAGTTAAGGCAATGTTACCCGAGTACAATGCTTGCCAATGTGTTGTCAAAGGTGAAAGCACTACAGAACTTTCACTTCAAGGTGCACTGGATCCTACCATTCTATCAACTGTGTTACAGCCACACTTTACTCACCATAAAAGTAAAAGGGATCTAATAGATGCTTACATCATGATGAAGCGTACATCAGAAGAGATTAACATGCTAAACACGGAAATGAAGAACACCATTGAATACTACAGTGAAAAGAAGAAAATTCTCACAGATACAATTCAATCTTTTGCCAAACAAGCAGATGTTTACTCAAGAGGAGCAGTATCACTTCTTAAGAGCATGCAAATTACAGCAGAGAAACAAGTTGATGATCTAACTGTACTATTTGGTAGAGTGTCAACTCCTCATACTCTGGCAATTAATCGTGATGATATCAACTCTGATTCAAGCTCAGATTCTGATGACTCCAGTAGTGATGATGAGACATGTAATTATGATTGAATGTTTCTCATTATTTTCTGTAATATCTGTTATATACAATGCCATGCACTGGCCTTTTCAAAAATTTATTGCTCACCTATAATTTTTATATAGCTCTTTGCATCATACATTATATTGTTGTTCATTGCATGACATTGTGTATGTAACTTTAACGTACATCTTTGTTGCAAACATTATTTATTATAACATCAGATAGTATACACAATTTTTTAGTTCAAGAATACAACAATGAAAGATAGCCAGCTATAAGCAAATATGTTGATAAATTCATCATGATTGCGCTATCTTCAATGTTTCCTTGCAATCGTCACATATCCAATCTTCATTCTTGTATGATTTGTTCATATCAAGAGAGACACAATCCTTATGGTACCAAATTGGACATCTGTCGCATTGAATCATTGCTCTGCTGGTGTCCTCATTAGGAAGCCTACAAATACAATGTATTTCTACTTCGTGTGTCTTCCGTACCCTACTTCCCAAAGGGACACGTCGTCTTCTTTTTATTGTAGGGAATTGTAACATTCTTCCTTTTTCAAGACAATCAATGAGATGTGGCCGCATCTCCTTGGTGTTCCACTTACAAACTACGGGATCACATCCATGAGCCAATTCAGTGGCACAAGCCAGTGCATAAAGTCCACAATCGTGCAGGTTTGTTTGGCTCTCAATATTCACAATATCAAACTTGACAGATTTAGTTCGTAGTGGAGGTTTGAAAAATGAGCAGATTTGCATCACAATATTGGAACTAACTGTTGCTCCTGGCATACTGTCATACAAACTAACAGTGTTGCAATGGTGTCCTCCATACCCAGGTGCCAGATTGGAACTTGTAATCCAATGAGATTCTGCTACGTTTAAAACTTGCACAAATGCCGTACCAAAAGGAATTGCTGGGAATAATTCTTTTCACTTAGAACACAGGGTGGATTGCCATCCGTACACTTTATCCTTTGTTTGATTCTGTAACAAAGTTTGTGCAGCGTAAATGATTCTATCATTCAACCACTCATTGCTGGACAAAATTTTCAAGTCAGTAGCGAAGAGCTCTAGATGAGGTATCCAATCAGGTGTACTTCGAGCTGGATCTGTAGATTCAACAACAATAGGATTGGCATGTGATTCAGCGGCAGACAAGTGAGACGGGTCAGTGGTGGACGAGTGAGACAGGTCAGTGGTGGACGAGTGAGACGGGTCAGTGGTGGACGAGTGAGACGGGTCAGTGGTGGACGAGTGAGACGGGTCAGTGGCGGACGAGTGAGACTCAGGAGAAAGCAATTTTGCTAAAATAGAATTTGATGCTGAATCAGATGTGATGTCTGTCCGTTTTGTTGTAGATGGTGGCTCTTTGTGCTCACATTCTGTTTTCTTTCTTGAGCATTTTGTAGATTGTTTGGTTGGTTCTTTCTTCCTCTTATCTGTTACCTGTGTATTGTCTTGCGGAAGCAGGGGAGGATTTGCTGCAATGTAAAATGATTTGATATTATGCCATACAATCATAGTTATAATATTGTCCTAAGTTTTTACCAGCAATTATAGTAGCATGCAAATACTCAATCATTTGATGAGAAGAGCAACAGTTAGCAGTTGTGGTACTACAAAATAGCACATCCTCCTCAAAAAAGGCAAAAGAGAATCCAGCGTATCCTAGTTCTTCTAGTTCTGTCAGCTAGAAAAAGAAAAGTGTACATGTATGCATTAATAATTGTACAAATAAGCTTAAATAGTTACACCACAAAATTGGAAGGAGCACAGTATAACACTACAAGTGTGGACAAATTGGAACCGCGGACAGATTGGAATCCTATGCATACTACAAGTGTGGACAGATTGGAACCCTATGCATACCACATGTGTGGACAGATTGGAACCCTATGCATACCACATGTGTGGACAGATTGGAACCCTATGCATACCACATGTGTGGACAGATTGGAACCTTATGCATACCACATGTGTGGACAGATTGGAACCCTATGCATACTACAAGTGTGGACAGATTGGAACCCTATGCATACCACACGTGTGGACAGATTGGAACCCTATGCATACTACCAGTGTGGACAGATTGGGACCCTATGCATACCACATGTGTGGACAGATTGGAACCCTAAGTACACCTCAAGTGTGGACAGATTGGAACCCTACACATACTACAAGTGTGGACATGTTGGAACCCTAAACATATTACAAGTGTGGACAGATTGGAACCCTATGCATACCACACGTGTAGACAGATTGGAACCCTATGCATATTACAAGTGTGGACAGATTGGAACCCTAAGTACACCTCAAGTGTGGACAGATTGGAACCCTACACATACTACAAGTGTGGACAGATTGGAACCCTAAGTACACCTCAAGTGTGGACAGCTTAGCCCTTACGCACCAGTTTCTGTATTTTCTCAAAAGTCTTTTGACCATGTTTTCTGATAGCCTTGACACTCATTGAGCTAACTGACTGTGTTGCACATCGCTCTGACAGTGTAGCTTTCTCTTCTGAACTGATTGAATTGTATGCAAGCTTAGCTGCCTTGTTGAATTCAATCATTCCTTCAGCCATAGCAGTTTTCCCATCTAAAGGAATTGTCACAAGGCAGTGATAAAGTTAACATTGTTCTATAATCATTCAGTAGTGTGCAAGCTCAATTTCAAACTGTAGCATTACCTTGAGTTGATCCAAACTCTTTCATGAATTGCTGCCAAGGTGTTAATTTCTTCTTCTTGGCGACAGGCAATACCTCACTGTCTGATCGTCTTGCATGCTTTAGTCGATAGTTTTTTTTCTTGATCCATCTCTACATAAGTTACGTCATGAGGTTATGTATGCATCTATGATGTACATATAACATACCATCCTGTATATTGTCTGTCTTACCTTCACTTGCTTAGTCGATAATTTGGATTCACCAGCAGCACGATCTATAAAAAATTCATATTGCTTCCCCTCTCCTTTCATCCCAGCTTTATAATAGGCATTTAAAATGCCTGTTTGCTGGTGGGAAAACTTTCGGCTGCTCTTCTTCTTGTCACATTCACATGATTCAGTAGTCTGTGCTGATGAGGAAACTTCTGAAGCATCAGACTGTGAATCACTCTGAGTTTCCATCTAGTTGGCTTTATCTCGGATAGTTTGATGAAGCTGCAGTGAGGGAGATCTGATACTACAGGCCTTCAAGTGTTTAATAGAGAGTTAGACCATAGATAATACAGCAGGCACGCTAATGCAAAAAGGGTTAAACTTTTACTTAGGGAACTTTAACCCATGGATGCCAGGAGAAGGTTCTTACATTTTATCGGTTCGCGTGTGGGAAAAAGTTCATGAAACGGGTGTTTTATTAATAGACATGGCTACACGAGCCTCTCGGAAGCTCTGTCTCCAAACTGAAGGCTTGGGCCTAACCATTCTAACATTGTCACGAGCAAGTACTACTGAGCAAGCACTGAAACCACTGAGCTCTATCCCAGGACCAAAACCTCTTCCATTTGTTGGAAACTTGTTGGAGTTGAAAAGAAACGCTGATAGACTGAGTGATTATTTTGGAGAGTGTTTCAAGAAGTATGGTGATATATTCAAATTTCAAGTGGCAGGTACATTAACCAAATGAATAGTCTAGATCTAGCTAATTTCCTATAACTTTTGAAGTCTGAGTATAAAATTAATCTTGCTGGCCAGACCTTACTGTGAGGGAGAAATAGTCTTGCGTAGCCAGACCCCTTTTCTTTCACCTATATGGCTCTGCGGGAAAAGGGGTCTGGTCTATCACACATGCTAAACTTGTGCAGATGGAATGCAATTATTGCATAACAAGATGGAAAATTTTTCAATTTTTTAGGTGGGGTAAATCTTCTCGAGCCAATTTCTCACTCTTGACGGAGCAGAGTATGGCAGTGTTAGCTGCTCTTGGTTGCCATAATTTGATAAACTATTGAAAAGATCTAAAATAAGAGCCGACGAGTTTTTAGCAAAGACACATAGTTACGCACCTCTCACATTCAAGAACAACACCATGACTTTCATTTTATTTAACGTGCACGGAAGCAATCACAGAGGAATAATTACGTGTTCTGTGATTTCATTGGTCAGGCCAAAATTCCTGGCCTCACCACAAGTTTAGCATGCGTAATAGACCACACCCCTTTTCCCCCAGAGCCATTTAGGCGGAGTGAAAGGGGTCTGGCTACACGAGACTAAGGGAGAAAGAAAATGCCATGGTAATGAGGACTACCTTCACAGTTTTAAGGACTTCATTATTATGTACTAGGAGTGTGGCTCGCTTCGCTTGCCACGCTCCTTGCTTGTGTATGAAGCTTAATTACTGATGTTTACTGCTAGATGCATGCAAGCACAGGCATCTGCATAGTAATAACTGGGCAGTGAAAGGTAACCTTGCATGCATGTACTGCTCCTCTGCAATTTGGCCAGCGCGCTCAGCAATCTCAGTACGTGACGTCACAGAGGACCCTTTTCCAACTTCCGCCATTTTTGCAATCCACTGGCAGAGAAACTCATTATCTGGCTAGCTGTGTTTCGTGTACAGCGACAGAGAAGCAGACTTCTAGAAGCGAAAGCGCTCCCCTCGCTACGCTTTTTTAATGAAAGATTGGCTGCTCTATCACACTTCTTTGTCGGATACGGATGCCACTGGTAAGCCTTGTCATCGATCTCAAGAAAAGTTAGCCATACTTGTAGCACCTGCTATTCTACATTAGGCTTGGACTATCTAAGCTAGCTCTCTAGGCACACTTTTCATAGTTTGAATTTTTCACAATCCAGAGAAAAAGTAGCATTTTAGCTCGAGGTCGCATCACTTCCTGTGCTCTTCCGTTACACATGTACATACACATGGACACACACAACTTTGCTTATAATATGATACTGATCCAAAGTGCTACAATTAACAGTTACTACTCTGTAACATGCAGGCCGCAGTTCAGTGGTGATTAAGGACCCAGATTCTTTGGAAGTGGTGTTGAGAAGAGAAGGGAGATACCCTCAGAGGGACACAATAGTAAACCCAAGGCTAAAGTGGATATATGAAAAGGGAATGAAAACTGCATGTCCAATGGTTTTTGAGTAAGTATATAATTAATGTACCATAGTCATGGAAATATTGGTGAACATTAATTTATTATTCATTTTAATTGGGCAAGTTTGGTCATCGTCCCACCTACAAAAATATTGGTGGTTTGAAAGTTAGTGATTTTTTCCTATGTGCAATACTGTATCATTATGTATATACCTAACCAATAGCATGAAACCATAATTATTCAAATTGCTATTGTAAAAGTTTGACAATATCTGTACCAATTGCCCATGCAATCACTCAATGTTTATAACACCAATATTTCCACGTACAATATAATGTATGAATTCACAATTTAAACTAGTACTTTCATGCACCAAGTATAAGTTTCTGAAAATTGTTCTTCTACGGTTATAATAATTATTATGATATACAGTAGAGTCGGGTTATTAGGCGCACTTCGTTATTAGGTGCACATTCGCTATTAGGCGCATACTGTCTTCTCACACTTACCTTTGATAACAGGCGCAAAGTTTATAAACTAGATGTTCACGTAGTTTTCTAAGCCTGACAGCCATAAACAACGCTTTCTTTCACTACTTGGCCTTCCATTTTACTTAGAAAAGGCAGCTTCTCGCCGCGTTTAGAGCTCTAGCACCGCTAGCGCAATCGATTTCTGCTTGATGACATCATTTATTTGGAGGCGTGGTCATATGTTAGCCCTCGTTATTAGGCGCACCTCATTATTTAGCGCATACTTTTTCACTAATATCCCAATAAGCGCATGTGCTTAATAACCCGACTCTATGGTATAGCTATAATTATTTTGATGGAACATTTGCGAGAAGTAGGAGTATACTTAGTATAAGACTGCATAAGATCCGGAAAATATTCTCAGTCTGGTTAAGATAATTTGCAAATGATATGCACATATCATTAATTAATACTACTGAATAAACATCAATTTGTTTAGATCTTAAACAGGGTGTTTAGATTCTAAACATTTAGAATCCAGACTCAGATTTTTCCAGATCTAAATTAAACATATTGTTCTAAGCAATGTATTTTAATAGTGATGGTCCTGAATGGAAGAAACAGAGAACAGCTCTTGGAAAACAGACTCTTCCTAAAGTTGTCTACTCCTACATCCCTGGACTGAATGACATTCTCTATCGTTTCACTGACTACCTTGAGTCATCTCTAGATGAGGAGGGAAGACTGGATGACCTTGTCCATCCTACTAGAATGCTACTAGTGGAACGTGTGTTGTATTATAATAGATTAAGTACTTCATGCTTTGTTGATGTTGTTGTTTTTGAGAAGTTTTGGTGGAGGGAGGGGGGACAAAAATCTCAACCCCAAATTGTCCTTTGTTCGGTGGTTTAACTGTATTATGCTTAAACATGTATGCCTCTGTAAGATTGTATTACAGATTATGATGATTGTGATTCATTGTTTAATTCTTGTGTATAGTGTCTGGAAAGTTTGTCTATGATGCTGATATCCGTGCTGTTGATCAACCTAGTGAAGATAGTCTAAGACTGCACAATTATATGAATATCATACTCGGCAGTATGACTGAAGTGAGGACTGTGTTGCCTTTGTTCAAAATTTTTCCTACAAAGATGTATCGAAACTTGGTTGAATCCCAAGAGGTATGAACTACTTCTCTAACAGTATGCATGTTTCAATGCATGGTTTCCATAAATGGCCCATTAGATTATATCATAATTCAATGAATATCTATAATGTTTCACAGAAGATTTTGTCCATTGAGCTTGACCCTCCTCCTCCACTGTGAGTGCATGATCGATTTTGTATGACTATGGAATTAATTTGTATTGGTAAACTTGTTAAACAGGGATTACTGGAAATTGGTTCAAAGTACGCTAATGAGGTTATTCAGCGAGTTGAAGCTGGTGAAGAGAGTGAAGTACCCGGACTACTGGAGCAATGGCTGAGAGAGGGGAAGATGACAAAGGAAGAATGCTCCTCCCAGGCAGCTGCTATGTTTGCATCAGGAGTTGACACTGTAAGTCAGTTTGAGCTACCTACCATATAGCCAGAAATATTGACAATACTTTTAATTTGACGGTTCAAATGATGCATGGTCAAGGTTCTAATCTGATCAAATTTAAGTCCACCAATAGTTAATTAGGCTACCAATAATATTATTATACGCATGTACTATTTGCACACGTGGATCATCAAATTTTTATATTAATCAAGTTTACAATCTGCAAAGCAAGTCATAAAATATTTTAATTGTCAATATTTCCAGCTAGCTATAAAGTATGCTTCTTCAATATCTTTGCAGACACCGTGAATTAAAGTGAAATTCTATTTTATACAGACTGCAAATCAAAGAATATTTTTGGTTTTTGACGTAGCCAAACGACCTGAGGTTCAAGAAAGGCTCTATGCTGAGATCAAGTCAGTCCTTGGTGACTCCAGACACCCCACTACTGAGCAGCTGGCAGCAATGCCTTACCTCAAGGGATGTGTCATGGAATCATTCAGGTATATACGTACAAATTTAACATAGTTATTGGTGTCTGCAGAGAGTGCCCTATAGCAAGTGATGCAATTATCCATGGATAATAGTGCACAATATTATGATTTTTGTGCAGCTCACTCTGTCAAATTATGATCTGCAGTCAATGATATGTTTTCTTGCTTATTAATCCCCCAAATTTAACTCACAAACAATTTTCCTGGCTTTACAGTAGTTACCCTACCTCACTTAGCAACAAGGAAGAGCTAGTAAGAGTCCATATAAGAACAATGAATATCATTACGCATGTATGTACAGGACGTCACGTGAAAATATCACATTCCACTCTTACAAATTGTATACCATGACCTAGCTCATACATGCAAGATAGTCGACCCTTCTTAGCTAGAGTATAAATTAGCTTTGATGGACTGTGCAGAAATGAAACAATAATTATACCCGATGATAATATTGGCAGAGATAAAATTTGGTGGATTTCAAAATTCCACATGATTGTGTATTTTATTTGACAATAGCACACACTACAATACATGTATTCTGTATGTGCTGTGCAAAATGACTGTTTGGCAGATTTAATATTCATTTGGCAGTCCTTACCAAAACCACTAATCTGTCAATATTACCAAAGTAATTTTTGTGGTATAATAATATTATGGTAGTTTCTCCTCGATTGCCTGGAGCTTGATAGTACAAATTGAAGTCTTTATAATTCTATATATTCCAAGCCAGAAACAATTTTTTTATTAAGTAGAACATGCCTACTAGGCCATTATGGTAGGTTCACCATATTTCCTATTGCGTCACTTAAAAATTATTCGCACACAGATACGCAGGAACGTTAACGCAACGCATCAAACGTACATTTGGACTAAACTGCGTCAATGTGTTGCATTGCATTGCACCGCCAAATGTGAAAGTATAGCCACTATTAATGCATGGAACAATCTCCCTAGAGATTTACTAGAGTTGGACAGTGACTCTTTTAACATTTTTAAGTGCAATGTCTGCAAACTTGTCTAGTATAACTAAACGTATCACTGTTGGTCCTATTATGTCATTTTTAAATACTCAGGATGCATTTATGTTAAGCTTTTGTGCTTTGTTGTATCCTTGCATTTTGCAAAACTTATTATAGAAAAAAAAAAAAAAAAAAAAAAAATTAGGATGCGTGCAAGAAACAAACTGTCAAAGCAATGTCAGCTAGTACAATAGTTCAAACACAAGCTGCTAGTGTTATGTTGTTAGCTATAATACCAACTTACTGATACTGATACTTTTAGTCAAACATAAACGTAACAAATAAAAAGTGATACTTCTGACATACAGTAGCTAGAGGCTAATGAACATTTCCTTGTTCTATCTTGAAGTTGTGAACCGATATTAATTTTCAGCTCTCAATTTATATAGTGCGAGTAAGTTCGTCAATATTATGGTAGGTTGTACCATCTGTGCTGTGATCAGAGTCCTCATGACTTTGATCAGTATCCAGTAGTTTTTCAAGTAGTTCATGTTGATTATTGTCTTTCTTTTTTTCTGCTGTGTTGGAGTCCACAAATTTCCACCATGGTAATTCCAATCCAACTGCCAATGCTAATGTAGGGCAAACCACTTCAATATAAAATGGGACTAGTTCTAGTATTTCATAAGGGTTTGCTGTACTGCGTTTCAGTTTGAATGGTAGCACTCCAAATGGGATTATGAGAGTACAAGCAATTAGGACATATTGGATTGCTCTAAGTAAAATTCTACTTTTTCTGGTAGTAGCACGTTTATAGCAAAAAGAAAAAGCAGCCTCACATATCTTTATTGCTATCCTCACCATTGCGATAAGACCACCAGCTGCTGCCAGAGCTGTCCCAAAATTAAAAGCAAACTCATAGCATGAGATGACTACTTTTGCACCATCTTGTCTATACTCCTCAACCAGCCTACAGTCTTTAATAGGCGATATACCATAATGGGACGTTCCATTGAACTCTAAATCCAAGAAACAGTCAATGTTTGTATCATCGCAGGTGTTAGATTTAGTCAGTAGGAAAGTATCCCAAAACTGTATTGCAGCATAGGTTGCAAAGGAAGCACCACACAATCCTAGCGACAAAATTTCTTTGTTTTTTACTTCTTTATTTCGAATATATAGGTGGGATCCACTTTCATTAGTAGTAGTTTTCTCTTGCTTGTATTGCAGAAGTCCATCTCCAGGTCCAAATACAGCTGCTGCCATTGAAAATAGAAGTTTGTCATGTTTCTTGCCACGATTTGTGAAGCGTCTGTTACAATATATTAATCCAATTATAAACATTGGAAAAAATAAAACTAATGTTGGAATACTTTCAAGCAAAATATAGGTAAATCTAGAAGTATTTGGTTTTATCATGTTTGCACTGATCACAAAATGGCCAAACACTTGTTGTATAGTTTTTTTAATATGCCATTACTTCATTCATTGATTCTCAATCATTGCATGCTTTACCAATTTTGGACATGTATTGTTATCACTGAATGTTTAAGTTTATTCATTTGGACATGTATTGTTATCATAAGTTTATTCATATGCATCACTCTAATCATGAGTGCCACTCCTCAACTAGGCACTCACTGTGAATTTCCTACTGCAAGCTAATGTATTGTTGTTTATTGTCTCTCTACACTAAAACGGATTGGTGAACGTCACTACCAAATGGTAGTGAAAACCTTGCCACAGGGCTCACCACAAAACAGGTGGTGATGCTCACTACATATTTGTTGATGTGGTGATCGTCACTACTTTCATAAGAATCAATAATACTGGCTTTATATGAACAAAATCAGTCAAAATAACATACAAACCATGACAACTAATCAACTGTCAAGTTTTAGCAGGCAGCACCAGTTCATTTGAATCCATCTTAGCTCTTTCTTGCTTGCATGTTCATACAGACTCTCTTTTTCACCTAATAAAGACAGTGATAGTATGTACTCAACTGCAATACATGAATACAACTTCAGAACTTACCATCAAACTGTTTCTTGTATACAGCTGCTATAGTAAGACCCATTTCTTTGGTCAGGCACGCTAGCGCGCTAGCCTGAGTTAATTGTGTGATCCATAGCTCTGGCAAAAACAACACAATTTGTGAAAAACACTCTAAAATAAGTCTATTACTTTTAGTTCTTACCTTAAACAAGAAAATCCTCTCTCAAACAAGCTGTATTCCAGCACAAAATCTCGATTTCTTCTTGGCAGCTGCTTCTGAACTTTCAAAAATAATTTCTGATGATGTCATACTTTTAGCGATGTGCTTTATTTAGAAAAATAGGTCTGTGGATTTTCTGCTGTTTTCTCACCAAAGTCTTGATTTTGTCAGTGTCTCTAATAACCTAATGATGCTGAATCAAAGTATTAGTTATCCTACCAAGCAAGAAGTCAGTCAAGTCTACGTCTAAAGTCGTGATCGTGGAAAATCACTGAATCAAGCTCTCATGGTGTCTTCGTTGAAATTTACAGTTTCTTGATGAAGCATTAGGTCATTAATACATAGCTAGCTATGATTAGATTAACTACTAGGCTCATTTCACCCTGATTAAAGAGATTTAGCTCCTAGTTCACAAAGTAGTAACCTTCACTACTGTGGCATTGTAGTGAATATTCACTACACTGTAGTGAAAGTAAAATGCGGTGAACATCACTACATTGGTAGTGACGTTCATTACTCCGTTTTTACAGTGAATATATATATATACTACCAGCACGGATATTGTGAACCCGCCTTAAGACATGTTCTAAAATGCTTGTTAATAGTATGGCTTCCCAGGATACAACCTACAATACATACATGTATAGGTTGTCCCCGATTGCTCAAATGGTCAGTATGAGTGATCAATCAAGACATTTCAATACTGGGATATAATATTCCAGCAAAGGTACAGCAATACCATGCATAATTATTTTATATCTCAGAGGTATCAGTTAATCTTTAATCATTTCATGTATGTATGTAGACTGATCTTCTCTACTCCAACTATGAAGCTGGTCAAGATGAAGCTCACTTTCCCAATCCTGAAACCTTTGATCCTGACAGATGGGCCAGAACTAATGATGATGACAGAAGTGCCTTTGCTTTCTTACCTTTTGGGTTTGGTCCACGAGCCTGTTATGGTATGTTCAACGGTAAATATCTTTGTATATAGATCGTGATAAAAGCTTCCCAATTCTTTTTCCTTTCCTTTAGGTAAACGATTTGCTGAATTAGAAATGAAGCTAATTTTGTTGCAGGTATAGTTTGTTGTGACAGATACAAATCACATTATTATTGGAATATGAGCTAGTGTATCTTTCCATTGCACCAGTGGACATGATTATATAGAACCCTGAATATGCATGATTGTATGTATAGGTCCATGGAAGTATATACTACTCTAAAGTAGGCCTATCTCCTAATCTATAGTTGATGCTAATTTGCTAAAAAAAATTGGTTGCTTTTTTGTAAAGCTTGACTCTATAGTTTTCTTCATGGTGCATTCAAGAAACATTCATCATGCCTGCCATGAGTTTTTACACTGCGCTGGCTTGCTATCATTTTTATGTATTGCTAACCTGGTGTTCTAAATAAAACTCAGTACCACTCATTGTACAACCATGCATCTGAGTTGGTGATTCAAAGTAAAATCTTTAAGCAAACTTTACTAGCTAGTCTATTCATGTTCACCTGCATGAGCCTGGCCTGCATGAACTATAGACTAACTTTGTTTGGTCACAATACTTTTCAGTGCTTAAAAATAATATTATAGTCAAGATTTGCTGAAAGACAACGGCTCATGTAACATATTTAACACGAACAGAGTTAAACACAAAAATTATTATTGTCACGGCTTTATAGACGTTCAATTAATTTGTATGATTATTAAATATCAGATGGTGCGTCACTTCAAAATGGAGACATATGAAAATGATTTGGAAAAGGTTGAGTACACTATCAAAAGGCCAGCTGGTAAAGTACCATTGAAACTGATGAACCGAACTGGATAATAATTGCTCAATTATTTACATGAAGTATATATGCATGATTGTACATAAATTATATAACATTACTTTTTCTGTAAAAATTGATCAATTTGCACTATAGCTCTTGACAGCTTAAGGCTAGACAATAACTATCTTTTTTACCATTAAATTATTAATAAATATTATTATAATTATTACAGTGTTTGTTGTGACTGATACAATAATACTTTGTTAACATCATTTGAATTAATTTCTACTCAACTGAGATACATACAATCATTCATTGTGTTCCTGCTCCATCTAGAGAGTCTCTCAGCTCACAGTAGAGTCTCTGGAGTTTAGCATTGCTAGCGATTGACACCAAATAGCTCTTCAATAATGTTTTCTTCTGATGGCCCACCACCATCATGTCTCGACCAGCAGAAGAAGTAAACCCAGAGCAGAACTCTCTCAGTCTCTCCTCCTGGCTCTCCTTCACCAGGTACTCCACGTAGGTCTTAGTCCAGTGCTCATACTCGAATGGCGACTGTAAGCACATGCTCCGTGATATCTGACTCTCAAGGTAACTCAATGTTGACGACTGGCTCTGACTGGCTGAGCTGTTACAACCCAGTTGAGAGAGCATTTCTCCCACAGAGTCTTTACGACTAGACGGCTTCTGGATCTGGGAGAGAGGATGTTCTGTCGAGGCACCAGTATTGAATTCGGGTCTTTGAATTTCTGAGTGCTCACTTTGACTGGATGCTTCCATCCAGACAGACATTCCACTGTGATACATGTAACAACCAGAGCTAGTGGAGAGAACAGGGAGGCCATTCTTAGTCAGGAAACAGTTCTGAAGTCTGAGTTGTTTCTTACTACCACTTTCGAGCAAGTGTCCAAATTCAATGTCCTTCAATACAACTTGCTGGTTTTGAATATCCCAGACACTCAACTTGGCATTCACACTCACAGCCATCATGTAATGACCTTTGACCTCCAGTGAGTGAGGGAGGGAAGGGAGATGAAATCGAGCTAGCAAGAGTCGTCCACTCTGAGACGAATAGACCAACATGGATCTGTCTTTGCACGCTACACATGTGATGAACTGGTTGGCAGAGAGAAGTAGGCCTGTGGATGATGCTGAAACAGCCCATAGCATATCATCACCTTTGCGGCAACATACAGTACTCTTTGAGCGTGAGGGGTTATTGTTCAGTTCAATGAATAGGGGCTCACTCTTAATATCTCCTGCTGATACTTGAAGTGATATTGTATCCTTTTCTTCAGCTGGTGCTAGCACTGCAAGTGAGGTTTGTTTGGCTGAAGAGTGAAGCTGAGTTGCCTTCTGAGGTGTACCCGGCTTTGACGACACACCTGTTGCTGTTCCTAAGTCAGAGGCTTTGCTCTTCTTGACTTTCTTAGCTTTGGGAAGAACTAAGTCAGCCGATTCCAGCTGACGTTTGCTGCTGGATTTTGACTTACTTGGTGAAGAGCCAACCTTTGTTGTGATGATGATCGGCTCAATGGGCTTCTTTGGAGAAAGAGGCTCAAAGCTTATTGGCTTTGGTGGAGGACTATTGATGGGGGCTCTAGACTCAGACTTCAGTGGAGTTGATGTGACCGCTGGTGAACTTTGCCTGGTGACATCCTCCTTGGTACTTGTCTGAGATGTGAATGAAGTGAAAGGAAGGGGAGTGCTTGAGAGAGAGCTAGCTTGGGTGGTGAGGGTGATAGGAGTGATCCTTCGTCGACCATCTTTAGTACGTGTCTCCTTTTGTTGGCTTACTGATGCTTCTTTTGCACTTGAAGAGACGATATTGCCAGACTGTTCCATTTGAGCATCCTTTTCCTCTTTCTTTGTAGAGGTAGGGTTGACTGTCGACCCACCGGCAGTATGTAGTTTGAGCATTTCAGGATCTTCAAAGAGGATTGTGCTTGTGTTTAGACTGGTCTTGCTACTTGACCGCTTCACACCATAGGTAGAAAAGTACAAATCGTCAAATGCTTGTTTCGACAGCGGTACTCCTAGTTCCTTTTCCGAAAACCCAAAGTAAGCAACAGAACCATCGGTGGAACACACAAGCAGCTCGTAGCCATCGGCAGACCAAGAGAGATCGAGAATGGAGTCCTTGAAGAGATCGTGGATGACAATGAGAGGACGTTTGAGACTGGTCAGCCACACCGAGAGAGAGCGATCACGACTACCCATCGCTACACAACCATGATTGTCCCCGCCCCCACTCTTAAGGAACAGATGTGGATTGAAAGAGACCACCTCAACAGCTTTACGATGACCCACAAAGTCCATCCCCGTCTTCCAGTCTCCTCGTTCGATGATCTGAGCAGTTGGACCATCATTGTTGAGTGCATGTGCAGAGACAATGAATTTACCATCGGGTGACCAGCTCAAGCGTAACACGTGTGTTGTACCGCCACATTGTTTGAACGGTTCAGTGATTTGCTTCACCTCTTTCCAGACGCCAGTACGCCATATTCGAAGAGAACGGTCATCAGACTGAGAGGCCAGATACTTGCCAACGGGGTCCCAAGTGACACCCTTTACCAACCCATTGTGCCCGGAAATGATGGAAAGCTTCTGAGGGAGCTCCTTGGCGTTCCAGATAACAATGGTGTTGTCTATGCTACAAGAAGCGAGGTACTTTTGATCAGGAGACCACGAGAGACCTAGGATATCACCATTGTGACCACGGAGCATGTAGACACACCCCCACTGTTCGTGGGTGGTGCCACCAAAGCTTGATTTGACCAACCCTTGGTATTTGATCTGCCATATCATTACAATAGCATCGTCCCCTCCACTGGCTAACCACTTTCCATCAATCGACCATCGTACACTGTTCACACAGCCCAAATGGTTTGCCATTTCACAGAGGGTCTTGGGAGTGTTGGGATTCTTCTCATCAGTTTCACTTCGTACAGGAGACATGTTCCAAACAGTCACAATACCACAGTCTTCACCTTGACCTCCTGTAGCAAACCTAAATATTATTACAGGTGAGAAAGCAAAAATATATTCACCTTTCGAATCAAATACAAAGCAACATAACTTGAAGTTGTGCTGATCATGTATACATATGGCATAGTGTATATTGAATTGAATTGATTTTATCTCAACAAAGAAAGAGTCACACATAGGTTACATGAGTAACCTTATGCAAGGTGCTTTCCCAGAGCAACATAATATAGAGAAAATAAAGCATGAAGGACTAGAAAAGGTACTAAATCACTATAATTTACAAAACACAATTTAACAAAAATATTCCGATTCCTCACCTGGATCCATCTGGATGAATGTCCAATGAAAAAATTGGTTTTCCTTGATGAGAAACCCAGCTTGGCTTTAATAGCTTCATGATGCAGATCAATGTTCTCTTCGTTAGTCTGTCTTCTTGCACCATGCACTATAAATTAGAGCGCACCTAGATCGACCCTTTACCATGCATCCCTCTACTTCTGCCAGTGCGCGAATTCAACATGAGATCAACACGCGCGTTGTTATAAAAATATTTACATGATGGACAATTATGGATAGCTCTAGCAGTACTCAGTTCTTATCTGTGAAGCTAATATTCTCTCATTCATATTTTCAAGAGCAATGCATAGTTTCTCCCAAGAAGCTTGTGCATCTGATTGAATCCACATATCAAGCATTTCATCCCTTTGGCGAGCTTGCCCATACTTGTCATAGTCCAGTCTTATCATATCCAGCTTTGATTTGGGAATCTCCAATAGCAACCCCAGCTTATGCCAATCCACAAGACTCTCTAGAGCACGGGTGACTTGCAGGAGAGTCAGCGACAGCTCATCATAATCAGAGTCTGCATGATGAGATAGAATAAGAACTAGAATGAGCATATAGGCGAACGAATTATTTAAAATTTAAAGAAAAATATATAAGGATAATATGCATACACACTCACGTAAATAAGCAAGCTAAGTGTCTATTCTCACCTTCTATAGAGGGATTTGTTGGTAAAGATCCATAAATGTCAATTTCTTTGTCCTTCCAGATGTCATTGACCTCTTCCAACTCTCCACATACAGAGTTATCCTCTGTACATTGCCACCATTTCTTCCCTGAGGGATCTGGAAGGATATTAGCGGGATGAGGAAAACCTTCTTCACACTGACACAGGATTGCCTCTTCAGTCTGGCAGTCTATGTAGTTGAGGAGATTGGTTGCTCTAGCTAGTGAGACTATCACTGCATTCTTCACCAAGGGGCAAAGCTCTGTGCAAAATGAAGGCGGACTTGATACAATGATCTGAATGAATTCGAATCTGTCTACTAGCGTTACAAATCCTAAATAACCAGGAATAGTGAATTGCACAATGTTTCGGTGTAGACACTTTGGACTGCCATCTCGATGTTGATTCAACTTCCACGGAGCAGGTGTGTTGTTTTCACTGGAGAGAAGAGAAGCGATTGTAAAACAGAACACACCACTCAGAAGACCGTTGGGAAAGTGGAGGATCAGAGGAGGGACCTTGGATTTGCAGTCGGTTATGTGCTTTTCAACCTCTTCAGGTTCAATGGTGTGCAAGAGACAGGGCATAAAGTACTCCTGCTCTTCCTGGTCATTCTTCTGAAAGTCAGCGATGACTAGAAGGGCTCGAAAGAGAGTGAGCAAGTGGTCAACAGTGAAGACACCGGGGGAGTAGTGAGATGGAAATGCTGTAAGGATCGCTTCGGTGATCAGACCAAAGTCACGAAACCTCTTCCAGTCTCCCATTCTGGCAGTATGATCATCGGCATTATCTTCCATCAGCTTGTACAAGTGCTCGACAAGCTCTGTTAGTTTGTCAATCACAACTTGAATGCTGCAAAAGACCACGTCAGGCAGGATCTTGGGATAGTAGAAGATGATGTTGAGCTCATCAAGATATTCAAGAGCAGCATCCAAGGCTTCTTCACTGTTCAAGTGGATCCTGTGAGCAGCTTCCAGGCACTCCTTCTTGGTGATGATCTGCCTCTGGAGAATTCGTGCTACCTCCTGCAACTTCAGCTGGAGTACAAACCAACGGAGGGGAATTTTTCTGGCAGTTGGTGAGAAGAGTGTGTTGATGATGTTTCTGATATCTGTGGCTATCTTCTTTTCTTTGTCTCCTGGTGATTTAGCATTGATGCCAAACAGAACTTTATCCATACGATTTCCACAGTAAATCACGTTGTTCTGTAAGGTGAGAGGCTGCAAAATCTTTGCCATTTTTTCTTCCTTTTCTTCTCTGCTTTCTTTACACAGGTCCTCCAGATCTTCATGGGTAGCAACAAACAACATTTTTGGCGATTTATCTTCACTAACGTTGTGCCTGAGTGACTGCAGAGACCGTACAGCACATTTCACATGCTCTTCATTTGTGAGAGGAGATCTAACAGGTTGGGAGAGTGGCATTCCTTGCTCATCAAAATATTCAATGGCTGGCTTCTCAGAGAGAGCTTCACAAAGCTTCTGTACATGAATGTAGAGTGAGGTTTGTCTGAGAAATACTGATACCACCTCTTGGAACTGAGGCTGACCACCAGTATCAGTAATGGAAATCCATCGTCGCTTGAAGTGAATGTCATGACCATTTGTTTGTTCAATCAGTTTAACCAGTTCATCTTCTGTAGCACATGCTCCCTGTAAGATGCTATCTTCTTCTGGCTCTTCATCTGGAACTGAAAGAGGAGGTCCGAACTCATCATCAGTTTTTCCTTGTAGGTCAATTTGGTCTTCAGCTTCAATGAAAGGTGGCCCTTCCTCAGTGCTAGTGACTGACTCTGACTCTGAAGGAGACTCTTCACTGTCATCGGGCTCTAGTGCTGATGCTTCTGGAGCAGACACCTCAGGGGGCATTTCCAACTTCTCATGATCTCTCACTAGATCAGCCAGCAGTGCCTTCAGCTTCATCTCTTCAAGCACATGCCAGATGGCATCTTTGGAATCAGATATGATGGGAATGACGTGAACTGGTCGACGAGCACAAGGCGTACTCTTACGGATGGTTGGAGGCTCTTGACCGAGGAGCATGGCAAGGGTTGAGGTTTTACCAGAGCCAGCTACTCCTGATATCATCATCTTCAACATCTCCAGTGTCACATATCCTTCCCTCATGGCCTCGTCAAAGAGATCCATGGACTGAGCATTATCTGAAAGTAGTGAGATAAGTACGAATGTACATAAACAAAAGCTAATCACTATTTAAGTATATTACCTGCTTCATCAACCGGTAGCTTAGTCTCTGATAAGGAGCCAGGAGCAATTTGTTTCAAGTTTTCAAAAAGTGTGACAAAGGAAGGCCTATGGTTGGCATTCTGCATGTGTGTGATGTGTGTGTGTGAGAATATATGAGTGTAAATGTATGTGTTTGTGGGGAGGGGGGGGGGGGGGGGGG
>CAXIPT010000005.1:4072649-4269128 GCA_964030475.1 Tethya wilhelma | reverse complement strand
TTGGGAGGGCCTTTGTCCACCAATAGATTGAACAGCTAAAAAAAACTAATGGCTGTATTACCAGAGCTATTTTTTTTTATGTTGTGTATTTTTTTCGTAATCAGACGAGCTCCCTGACTGTCATTGCATACCCACAGGTTTCAGTCCCTTTAAGCTCCTGACCTAGCTGTGGCACGCTCTAGTGAGGGTGGGAGCACTCCCATAGGAGTCCGGATATCACATCACACTCAAACAGTATCACATTTTGAGAGAAAAACTCCGAATGTCACAGAACTAGCTATTATGTTCCAGGCGTCTACAAACCAAATAACAACAATAACAATTAATACATACTGAAATTCCTCTCGAGGTATTTTGGTTTGGTACCTGTTTCTTTTACAAAGAATTGAAGAAGCTATCTTGTCAGTGTCATTTCTTAGTTTAACTCCGAACATGTGGCTTTTCTCTGAGCATGCTCAGTAGGCTTATTCTTATAAGAGGATGGGCTGTTATGGCTTAGACACTTACATTAGTGGTTACCTAGTTGGTGTACTATTCATTCACACTGTCACTTCTTACATTACTAGTATGCTATAACAGAAGTCTGCTGTGTGTATGTGTGTGTGCGTGTGTGTGTGTGTGTGTGTGTGCGTGTGTGTATGTGTGTGTGTGTGTGACGTGTGTGTATGAGTGTACATGTGTGTGCGTGCATGTACATGTGTCTCAGATATGTTGCACAATGTCATAAATCATGCAATAATAATGCCCATTGGTAGGCATGCATGGTCTAAAATGCTTGTATCATGGTGCTCAGAATTTTCAATTCTTTCTTGACCACTTTTGAGTATAGTTTAGGCTTGTAAGCTAGCTATATAGTTGATACTTAAGACTTGAGCATGCAAATAATTTTATTATAACAGTTCCTACTCTAAAATCAGACAGCGTTGTCACATGTGCTGTGCTCTTCACATGCATAAACTATGAAAAGTCTGTTAATAGTATGGCTCCTATATTGGACTTACATGCAACCAGCATTTTTCCATAAGAGAATAAACATCTTCTGAACAAAGCTCAGGTCTTGACAACCTGTATCCTGATGGGATCTCAACCAGAATTTGTTTGTTATTCAAGTTGTCATATGGTAGTTTCCCACCAGACCATATCTCCCACAAAAGAATGCCTAAACAAGAAATAATTATTTAGTACCAAGTGTTCATAATAAATCTAAGATAATAATGACTAGATAATATTATACAGAAACTGATGATTACTTAGTATAGATCCAGCTTTATAGGGGGAGAGGAAGATGTGACAAATACAATTATTTACCCCCTCTGATGGTTATATCCGTCAGTAGAAAGTCTAAACCACCCATGCAAAGAAAAATGTAACTATTGTGGTGTACACTGCTATAAAGCACTGTGAACTATTTCAGATGTTTCTTTATTTACAGGTTTTCTTTATAGATCATTGAGAAAAAAGAAAAAAGAATCCAAAAACAAGAATTCGTGCATACTGACAAGCACACTTTCAACATTGATCATTTGCTGGAACTGTTTATCAACCAAGTGCCAAATGTCACCTATGAAATTATCAGGCTCTCTCCATATTTTTTGCTATATAGTTCACGGAGGAGAGAGCCAAGAACAAATAAATTATTTATCAATACTCACCATATGACCATACATCTGACTTGCTACTGAATCTTGAATAAGCAATAACTTCAGGGGCTGCCCATCTTATGGGGAATACGCTTCCCTCACAAGCAGTGTACTGATCATCCAATACAATTCTGGCAAATTAAAAACCAGAAACTTTCACGAGGTTATTTTCACCAACAAAACAATTACGAGCACCCTGCATGAGTGTTCAGAATTTCAAGTTACAATAGTCAAAACATAAGAGTATTATATCTTGACTTCTTCTGGAGTATCTTTTAAGTGCTATAATAGATTCTCGTTACACTGTTCAAAACAGAAAGGTCATACAGCAATACATATATACAAGTAGTAAAAATTTCCAAAAAATAAGTAGTGTAGGAACGGGCAGTGCGGTAAAAAGTATTGTATATTTCCATGCAAGAGTAAACTATACCTTGCATGCAGAGAAGTATTAACATTGCCACATAATTCCATGTTCTTCACATGTATAAACCACAAAAAAACTCTTTTAATAGAAGGCTTCCCAGAATACAAGCATTGTTATGATATACAACGTCATAATTATGCACACACTATACAGACTATTATTACAGGACCATATAAGTGATATATCTATGTACAAAGGTATACAATGAAGTCTGTCATTGCATGCTGCACAATGTTCGTATAGGGCTCTACTCACCAGATCTCTGTGGATGATTTCCTTTGATGCTAGGTACTTCATTGCAGAAGAGATTTGGATGGCTATGTGCAATAGAGTGCTTTCCTCTGCAATTAACTGTGGTCTGTTTCGTATATATTGTAGTAGGGAACCTACAGGGGGCCAATGAACAAAAACAACATGCACAAAGGCCCTAAGTACACATAATTATACTAGGTCAGACATGTTATACAAAAATTGTACATTCTGGAAACACATGCACGTACAAAACACTAAAATTGATTTGCTATCATCTTCCAAATTACTCCAAACCTAACGTAAGTTAATTCACACAAGTATATTTTAGAGACAGCTATAATCTACCTCTGATACCCTAATTTTGAATTGCATGACTTGTATGTCAATCTTTTTATCTTTAGAACAACAGCTTTAGTTGTCATACTCTGCATTTAAGGTGTTTAATTCCACAATCTTATAAGGCACATGTACATGTCACATAATTAGTAACAGCTAGCCTTCAGTGTCAAATGCCCGCTTACCATGCACAAGGTATTCAAACACAATCATCATTTGGAGAGGTTTAAACTTTGTACACACTCCTAACAGCTTCACCAAATTGATGTGAGAAATATTCCTAATTCATGAGTAAACAACTATGCATGACATTTGCAACATTTTACAAAGTTTTAATTATTATTATTACAGTTGGAAAAAGTTACATTATGAGTGAACGGACCAAAAGGTACTAGGATTAGCTGTAAAAATCTTTATTGGACATATTAATGTGGAAAGAGTTTAAATATCAGTTTGCAAAATTTTAATACTATTCGATATCCACTTCTTCAAAGTCACAGCCAAAAGTGTAAGTTCATGTACAATATTTTCCCAACTTTTCTGGTTAATAATTGTATAATTGTATTATAATAATTATTATATTATTCTTTCCTGAAAATCTTGTCTTACTTCATGACATTTGCTGGTTCCATAAAATCATATTCATCTATTCCACTGTTCTTTACGATAATGATAGCATCCTTACTCTTCCACTTGCCTGATATAGTTTTCTGGTATGACATTGTTTATTGATAAGTCAGGTACACTACATAATTTCATTACTACGTATGTACATAGTCGAAGGGCCAAGAATCAGAGTGGCCTATCCAACAATTAAATGTGGGAAATTGCCTGAAAAACCACCAAAAATTATAAAAATCATGGACTCCCTTTTACCAAAATGCTCTGGTTCTCACTCCTTCTTCAAGAGTGCATGCTATATGTATTTAGTATAATAATTATAATTTGAACATACCCCTAAGGTTCCATTTGATAGTTCTCGACCAAACACCAAGTCAAGTTTACTTATCTCCCACTGCTCATCTATATTGTGAGTATAACATTATGTGAGCAAAATAAAACTGCCAAGCGGGAACGATGTACACACAAGTGTATACCTCCTTAAATCTTTTAATACAAGAATTAAAAAAAATGTTACAGCCATTATTGTAACATTTATCATAATTATTACGCTAATAAGTATTCTTGTGATAGTAGTTCAATTAAGCAAATATAGCATGTACAGACAAGCAATGTACCAAATTGTGGTTGAGATGAAGGAGGTGCCAGTATTGAAGGGATCCTTTTCAATCTACATACAAGCCCCCCACCATTAAATTTGTGATAATTGATCAGATCATCCATAGTATCAAACTTATGCCACCCTGTGACATAATACTTCTTTGTAGCTTCATCTTCTTTTATGGGATAATGTCTTGCTACACCCTTGTACCTATACAAAGGTAGAGAGTATGTACAGACTAATAGTAATAACTAGCATCAGGACTATATAGCACAAATAAACTGCAGCATACATATTTTTAATTGAGTTGTGCTGACAGGGTATATCAATGACAAATTCAGAAATGAGTATTCCTATAAAATATTTCAGTTTCCATAAATTTCTGGTTGTTGCGTTGTACGTATTTTTTCTGACTTGTCAGCATTAGAATCTGCATGCCTAGTACAAATCTGGACCCACTACTGATCATGAGCAGCTGCTAAAAGCTGACAATGTAGCCTGAATAATATTATGCTTACCACAAAGACAGTTTACATCGTCCAGGATTACTAGAGTTCCTTACAAGAAAAACACCATCCTTTCCCTGAAAATATTTTAACAAATGCCCACATGAGGTAAACATATTGAGTTTAGTGAGGGATATATGGCAAATTAAAGTACTTGTGCAATATATATGACACAAGACACTTCATTGACAATCATTTTTATTCATGGATTATGCATGCTACCAAGAGTATATAATACCATTATACTCTTGGTCAAGATTTGCTCTTAAATTAATTGTCATAATAACACACAATCACTGACCAACACACGAATATACACAATACCTAGCCTTGTTCCCAGACTTTCCACTTAATTTATTCAATAGATAGAAGGGGAAGCCCTGGGAACAAGGCTATACAATACCTCTGATTTGAGAAGATGTACAGCATTTTCCCTGGTCAAGAAAGGGAAGTACCAGCTGCAAAACATAATATCATCATTCTATAATAATAATGTAGGTACTACTAATTTTATCTATTAATATGCCAATTGATGCACACTTTATAGTTCATAGAATCTAGATTTTGATGAGTATAATTAATCAGTGTCTCGTGTGTAACCAACACAAAAGCTACCGTAGATCAGGTAATTTTGTTTGGTAAAATATTTCAGCCGTTAAATTTTCACGTAGTTTAATTTTTCATCCTTGCGGATGATTCAGCAAAGATCTCCATACAAAATAAATTTTCGCCGAGTCATCGACAAAAATTTTTTAGTGCTGAAAATTTTCCGATCTACGGTACCTATGTGCCACACAGTCACTGCATGCATTCAGGGCCAATATTCACTTCAAATTGCTTCTACTCAAACTGTAAAAGTCTATATAGATCATGATAGTTTTAGAATTTTCAGTGCAACATTCCTACAGAGCTAAGCCGTATTCACACACTGATAAAGATACTTACATTTGCTTTTCCACTCTTCGAACACATCTTTCAGGAATATAGCCTTCTTTACTGTATATTTGTGTATGCACAACAGCCTACTATCACGTCTGATCAAAAAAACCTCCACATACATGCAGTATCATACGCACGGTAGTCTGTATGGAATGAGCCACCTGTCCCATTGGCACAATACAAAATGTTACTGCTTGTAAACTCTCAGAGAAAGAGAAGAAGATAGCTAAAATAGATAAAGATAGCTAAGACTTTAGACATGCCTAGAGGCTTTTCTTAGGGAGTTTTCTAACTGGATGCACCAAGAAAACTGGCAGAAAATTCCTAGAACACTGGCAAGTGCAATTTTGTTTTCTTTCTTTCTCCCTTCCTAACTGATCATGACTTACTTGAACGTGATTTTCAGAGAAACAAAGGCATTGAGCCAACTTTGACTGTACACAGTAACTATATTTCTTCTGAAGTATGTTCTTTGATATTTGTTTACAGTGTAGGAATGGGCAGTGCTGAAAAAGCAATGAAACAAGGCAACACTCCGAACTTCGGCACATGACTACTTCATTTTTTTATGGCCAAATCTTATGATCTAACAAAGATTTTATTTGCATACCTACTGATACTTCATCCCAATTAACTAAGGGATTGCATGCATGACTATTCTAACTCAGAATCAAGACATATCCAAGCAGGAGTCTGCTTATTTTCAGAATTTTCATTTTGCCTACACTGCTTATTTTTACAAAATTTTTACTACTAGCAGCCCCACCTCATAATATTGCGTTATGATCCTGAAACATTTTTCATGGATTGTTGGTAATCCACCAAAACAGCAACAATTGATTTTTATAATACTCAAAAATTCAGTCTAGCTTTATGGTATAATTATAAAGAACACAGTATAAAGTGGTACCCTAATACATTACATTAATGATCTCACCCCATAGCATCTCTTGCTTTCCACTTGAAATCCCAGTGGATAGCTTCAGAAAAATCATTTGTAATGGTGAGCCTTTGAAATTTTGTGATAGGAAGATCCTTAAGTTCTACTCCAGGCCAGTCATACAGTGCTATCACATCAAACTCAATATTTGTTTGTTGGATTTCAATATCAATACCAAAATTGCCGAATTTAGGATAATCATATTCATGTGTTACCTAAATGTGAGCATAGTGTTATGTGTAGTTTGAATGAAAAACTGATGCTTTTGTTAACTATAACTAAAACTAAAACCCTTAATTTTCAGTTAAAGGTATTTTGATAAACAAATTAAAACTATAAACTATTGTTCAAAACAAACAAAAAAAATCTCTGGTCATTCCTGTACTTGAACTGCCTGAACCTTGAGCACACAAATCATCGATCTAAACAGCATGTTTCAAGCTATACATGCATGATGGTGTGCTTGAAGTAAACTAAAAGGGTGTCACAACAACTAACAGAAGCATGTATCAATTAGTAAAACTAAGTAGTTAGCATCACATAATAAAGATTGAAAATCAGTAAAAACAACAGTGTATATGTAGTCTGCCAGTGGCGGGGCTGGGCAGGCTGGCACGCAGGCGGAATATATTTAGGAAGAATAGGTTAATTATACGATTAAACTGTAAAATATGAACATGTATAGCAACTGGACCCCTATACAGCTAGCAATTAAGTTACACGCTGAATGAATATAGTCTGAAATCAACTCACAGGAAGGGTATCAAGAATGACTGATAGTTGATCACGAGGGTATTGAAGAAACGGAGGTAGCTCTTTAGAAAGGGGTTGGGATTGCCTATGGAGATGTGGTACCTTAGGTAACTCTTTTGGAAGGGGTTGGGATGGCCTATGTAGAGGTGGCTCTTTTGGAAGGGGTTGGGATAGCCTATGGACATGTGATTGTTCTTTAGGAAGGGGATGGGACTGCCCACGAATATGTGGCCTTTGAGGTGGTTCCAATGGAAGGGGACGCAACTGCTTCCCAATAAAAGTACAAGTGCATCCCATAGCATGTTTGTGGTTATAATCACAGCAGGGCCACTTATCACCTGTGAACATCCCAGGATGGTAGCGATCACACAGGGAATTCCATTGCTGATGGCGACAATCTGTCAGTGTGATCAGTTGAGCAGATGAGTAATGCACACTCTCTCCGGATCCATTACTAAATCATTGTATTGATAATTATAATGCTCACTTTGTCTCAATTGTGATATCCAATCTTTCTGTTCAAACTCACTTGGTGCTGCAAAGTAGAGTGTGATGGCTCCATGAGCAACCTAAAATACAAATAGATAGTTGGCTGAGTGAAAAACAGCAAAAAAACCCCCCTGAAGTTTATAAATCACCTGAAAAGAATTAGCATAAGCATGAATTGAGCCATCAAAAATTCCATGTAGAGCCTTTTCAATTACTGATATCTTGCAAAGTTCTACCTGCCCCTTCAAACGTCCTTTTGTCTGCAAAAATTAACAGTACAAAGCTGTTATCTCTAAATTCTACATTAGTCATGATCTAGTTGTTGATTAGATGTTTCTGTCTGAAGGCTGGCAACAATAATTATGGCACTCAGCTATATACACAGGTAGCTCACACACACACAGCCCTTATAGCCATAGATTATATAATCTATGCCTTAGCCCTCATACGGTCATACCTCTTTGTTACCATCATATAAAGTGACATAGTACTTCAGAGTGGTTGTAGTGAGAACAAGTATTCTCCTTTTGAACTTGAAACCTCCGCTGAATATCACTTTACCACTCAATATATCCACGCAGCCTTCCTTCACTACTCCTCTCTCTTTACTAGAGAGTTCCGCCATGTATCAATTAAACCAAACCTGGTCCACACACCTACACACCTACACACCAGCAGCCTTATGCATGTTATACATTCCTCCAGATACCAATGAATCGTCATATATAATCTGTATGGCTTCAGGACAATCACACACTCTATTTATAGAACAAAGTGTGGACATGATGAAAGATTTTATAACAACAAACAATAACTTTTAATATTATCAAAAACATTATTTTCATGAGATGTCATCATTCGATCAGTCAATCTTGACAGTGGAGTAAATCTTTCGGACAAAGAAGCTTGTACCAACAAACCCAACAGTACCTGTATAAATCATAGAATAACAAAAAAAACTAACAGTCGTAACTGCTGCATTCAGCAGCTCAAACAATCATCTCACCACACAAGATTCCTAACGAAGCACTTCCAACAGCCATGTAACCAAAATAGAATAGCGTTTGAAACAGGCCATACATTCTTTAAGAAGAATTAAGAATTAAAGATAAATGATGCATGTATATCGTAACTAGTGTATATATACTCACTTGGTTTTGAAGAAGAAGTAGTAAATTGCATAGAGGTAAATGTAGAAGGATATGGAGCCACCAGCACAGAAACTTGTCCATTGCCTGAAGCAAAAAAAAGGATGCATACGTACAGTCATAATACACATCCATGCACAAGAAACGATTGATGTTTCAGACAGCCAAACAATTCACTCAAAACGAGTGAAACTAACTCACATACTTAACACTCACACACATACTCACATTCTCACACACTTCTCCCACACAAAACATTACAATCGGTAATCCTCTGAGTTGAGCAGGAAGTAGGTACAGACTATAGTGACACACACAGTGACCACAATCATGATCACATAGACAAGCAGCATGAATCCAAAGACATAGTAGATCTTGTATTGCCAGAGTGAGGTGAATATGAAGTATCTATAGCCAGAGGAGAGAGGACAGGAAAAAAAAATTATATTGACACAGTCTATAAAACTAACGCTAGTAGTCATAAGCACTAGAAGAATGTACAAATACGTGTGTAGGGTGCGCATCATTATACTATAGTAAAAAATTTTTAAAAAATAAGCATTGTAGGAATGGGTAGTGCTGTAAAAAGTATTGGAACAAGGAATGGTCTCAATTTCGGCACATGACTACTTCATTTTCAGTTTTGATTCCTCATAGCTAATTGTTACAAAGTTAAATACTTTAAAGAGTGATCTGTACTTGAATATCAGATTTTATCACGTTAAATGTAATGGTTCAAATTTTTGCTAAAAAGTTGGATAAAGCATAGCTGGCAGGATTAGATTACTGGCCCAGACCTGGGTACAAAAAATGAAGTAGTCATGTGCCGATAATTGAGACCATTCCTTGTTCCAATACTTTTTACAGCACTAAAAGGAGCATTATTAGCATTACACTGCTTATTTTTTAAAAATTTTTACTACTTGTTCATTCACTTTTTTCAACACTACAGTGTGGAGACAATCAGAGACTGGTTAGTCCCTACAAAAAGCTTGAGTTATCTGAGAAGCAGTTATATTGTCTGCAAGAGCAGCTATAATGCGCATGCGCATTAAATGCCACGTGGATAAATGACCTTTGGACTCTACCTAAGAGATGGCTACATTGAAGTACATGAATTTATACTCTAACTTTTCAAAGCTCTCTTAGACTCTAGTTTTTATTTGTGTTGAAAACGGGTATAAAGGAATGTAGTACCTATGAAAAGAACTTATTTTGTGCTGTCAAAGTTGGCTCAACACATTCTGGTTCTCTGGAAATGCTTTTCAAGTAAGTCAGTTAGGAAGTAAGTTAAATGAACAAAAATGGCACTCTTGTGGCTTCCCACTAGCGCTCTCTACGAGCACTGAGGAAAGTTTTTGTGAGTGTTAGGCCTTGCATGCAATTAGTAATCTGTCAGTGAGAGCCTCTGAGCAAGTTTGAAGACTTAATTTTGTTTTGCTAGATTTTTAAAGTGACCAACATTTTGTATTGTGTCTATGGGACAGTCGGCCCATTCCTACTATACGTACTACCGTACGTATGATATTTATTACCCTACATAATTATTAAGTTCTAAGCTTACATTTCAATGAATATTGAGCCAAACGGTAGCACTCCTCCCAGCAGCACAATAGACCAGGGCTCCATGAACCACTTCTTCTCCGGGATGGGTCTTGGTACAGTATTGATACGACAGGGGTTGTCAGGCTGGCCTGCGATGTTATGACCCAAAATAGTGCCCACCAGATGAAGAGGGAGGATCACAAAGAGACAGATACAAACCACAGCAATCTGAGAGTGTTAGGTGGGAGAACTTTCATTATCAACAATACATTGTTCTATTACTTGAATATCAATAACTTATACTGCATGCATACTGAATAGAAAGCAAATACGACAAGCATTAAATTGAGTAAGTTGCCATTGATGATTTAAATTAGGTGACCCAATTCTAGGACAACCAAGCACGTGCACATAAAATTCACCAATTTGTTGCTGGCCAAATTTAGCCACTATATGGGAATTTACAGTCACTAAAACTGGTACACTATTTACACATCATGATGACTGTATGCAAACATGTCTCTCTGGTATGACTGTACCATAGTAGTGAAGGGGATGGCCCTGGAGGCATGGTAGGCCATGGCCACAAAGTTGACGAGGAAGGCAGTGCTACAGACCAGAGATGGAAAGAGACCAGCCCCAGCTAACATCTGTTTGATCCACTCCTTGCCTGCAGGCCATGCACAGTGTAGATAATAGCAAGTACAGTGAAACATTTCAATAGCCTCTAGTTCAGCTAGTGTAACTAGTACAGTTGGTAAAGATGGTTTTGCTCAAATAAATAAACAAATAAAAAACCTTCCCGTCTTCAACAAACACACAAACTTTCATTAATAAAGTACATGGGTAGTGAAAAACCTGGAGCAACTTTGAAACAAAGTGATTTCATTTTCATTACAGCTATTTCAAACCCCATGTGACATTGGGAATGGAGACTAGGGGACAAGAGACTCACCTCCATACTTTGAGTAGAGTGCTCCTCCAAAGAACCCACCCACAGGAGAGGTGGCAGCATAGAGGAAGATGGCAGTACTAAGGAGAGTGCCTCGTCTACAGGGAGAACAGAATCTTGCTAGTACATGTACAACCACAAACCAATATCCCTCATATGTAGGTGTGGATCTTACTGCATGTAGAGGTGTCCTAGAAGCTCGATGACAATACAGCCGAGAGCCACCGTGGCCAGCTGGTACCCACAGCCGATAAGACTGGAGAAGAAGATTGGGTACTTCGGAGTTCGAAACACATCACCATGGACCTGCTTCCAGCCATACTCATCACCAATGTCCCTCTCCTGGAAGGGAGAGAGAAGTTCATGTGGATGGAAGGATGTATAGCACAGCAGCATCTAAAGCTTGACTGCTATAATTGGGGCGAGCCTGAGCGAGCCCCCTCTTAGTCATGTTGGCAGCTCGCGGTGTCTGTTTGTCTGTCCCGTACGTCTTTCCGCGCATTTCTAAATAGTCTCAATGAAACCGGGGACCGGAAGCTAGCTCGCGCTCGTACGTCAATTCGCGCATTTCCGTATGTTTTAATTTAACGAATTCCCATGAGAAAAGTTGGAGAGAAACACGTGGAGACTTGTCAGAGTTGAGAGAAGCAGTAAAAACGGAACGAAACAGACCAGTCAGCGGCTAGCTGCCAGCGCAGAAGACCATCTTAGACCTGCAATTATAGAGAGCAGCAATGGAGCAAACAATCAAGCAACAAAAGCAAAAAATAGGTCCAGTCTGAGCATAGGTAATCATGGTCTGAGTCAGGGCCATCTTCTGAAGACAGATCAAGCATTACTGTAGCTCTCAAGACATCACTGATGAATGATGGAACAAAAAAAGGAGTAGAGAATAGCTATAGAGCAGGAAAACAAGAGACCAGTTAAAATAGACCATGACAGGACCAGTCCAGCCTCTGTGTGTATGGTAAAACAGCCATAACTGTTGCAGTTGATAGAGTATACAGCAATTCATTATTGCAAGTAGACACATGTTACAGTAGACAGGACCAGATAAAACCAATCAGTTTATCCTGATCTCTGGGCAATTCAATATGAGAGTTGCTCAGCATCTCAAGCCATAGCTCAAACTCATTGATCAACAGATTGATCAACAATAGGTAATCTATTCTAGCTAAAGCAGAGTATCACTAAGTAGCTTGTTCATACAAGTCTACCCAAATTTCGCTCAGGCTCGCCCCACCCATGCTTTGCATGTGCCTAGTATTATTACAAGTAGTAAATATTTCAAAAAAATAAGTAGTGTATGTGCCGAAATTGAGACATGCCTTGTTCCAATACTTTTTACCGCACTGCCCATTCCTTTATGAAAAGCACTTACTTTGTGCTATCAAAGTTGGCTCAACACATTCTGGTTCTCTGGAAAGGCTTTTCAAGTAAGTCAGTTAGGAAGTACGTACGTACGTACGTAAGTACGTACGTAAGTAAGTTAGATGAACAAAAATGGCACTATGGTGGCTTCCCCCCTAGCGCTCTCTACGAGTGCTGAGGAAACTTTTTGCGAGTTTCAAGACTTGTAAGCAGTTGGTAATCTGTTAGTGAGAGCCTCTGAGCAACTCTGAAAGTTTGATTTTGTTTGACTAGATTTTTATGGTGACCAACATTTTGTATTGTGTCTATGGGACAGCCGGCCCATTCCTACTATACGTACTACCGTACATATGATATCTTGTAGGCCACTGCAGGAACAATATTCAAACTGCGTAACGATGAAACTAGAGCATATTCTGAGTATGACAATTGAAGCAGGACATATACCTTAACACCTTCCAAACAAAAACACTGCATTCCATTACAAAGGGTAAACACATAACCATCATTCTGGGCACAATTTCATTACTTAGTGAATGTTAGGAGCAGGCAAAGTGAAGCTGAATACTTTGTTTACATAACCTTGAAACACACACAACAGAGTCATCATTACCAGGTCATCGAGCTCATCGTCACGACTGTAGCGGGCATAGTCCTTGCGGAGTGTCCTCATGAGGATCATGCTGACCAAGCCCACCAGGAAGATGACCATCATGAAGGAGTTGAAGATGGAGAACCAATGGATCTACTCCCAACAAGAAGAGGAGAGAAATAAGAACATAAAGGAAACTATCTTTACATGATACATGTACAGTATACAGTACATGTAGTGGCAATGATAGTGGATACAGATGTCATCATAAAAAATACTTAGCCTATTTAGTAAATTTCTAGTGAGCCAATGCTTAGATACGTACCCTGTGTTGAAAGAAGTTGGGATCAAGATACTTGTTGAATCTCCCAGAGAATGGTATTCTAGACTGCTTCCAGACCACCTGCAGCACATGAGAGAGTGAGAGAAATGAGGAGGAAACCAAACATAGTAACACCGTAAACAAAATAATTCATAATCTCAAATGGTGAACAGTAACTGTAAAAGCTCAACAATTCCCTCTTATTGCAAGAGTACAAACATTCAACTGTACATCCGCATAACACACAACATGTGCAGGCCGTACTGTACTACCTGGTAAGTGAAAGAGAGGGTCATTCCAACTTCCAGCTTTGTTTTACTCTCACTCGTCAAATTAACATCAACAATCTAATCAAGACAATAGAAAACAGGGGCTTCACAAACTTGAAAGGTATGCATCACATAATTAGCAGTGTGGATTATAACAGTCAGTCATTGGCTATTTGCTGTAGACAAGCAGTTATATTAGTCGACCATTTTCAGTTTGCTAGGCCGTATTGGCCGACCTGCACAGGCTAGCATAGCTTCGTTTCCAGGCCTAGCATTTACGAATAAAACAGTGGGTGTGGTTAGAATAATGCATGCAGACTAAGAAGACTAACTGAAGCATTTAGCTTGATCTGTCAAGTTCTTAGACTACGTCTATGAACAAAGTAAGCAACAAAGGTGTATTTCAACATTTCTACACAGGTGGAGAAAAAGAAGGAGTACCTGATCGACTTTTTTCCTAGGAAAGATGCATACAAGTCAGCAAGCACCATCGGTTGAGCTCATTGTGTGCATCTTATAGAAAATTTAAAGGCAAGATTTGTGCTCAAATTTTCCCCTTGCATAGATTGATGGCTCAACAAACACTTAGAGTAAGTATGCATAAATGCTCAAGTGGCTGGACAAATTTACTCAATGTCGGAACAAATTCTAAATGGTCTGACATTTATCCAATCAAATTTGATTACTTATAATCCACACTGTTTAGGCAACCTGTCAAGGTTCATTGTAGCAACAATACAGTGAATCCCAACAGGTATAATGCACCAGGTGTACCTGGTTTCCACTGTAGCCAATATCTAGCTTCTTGTGAGTCCAGAGGTAGTAGTCCTTTCCATCCTCACCACCATCCTCCACCTCTCCCACTATACCTGCAGTAGAGGACAGGAGAACACACCAACACAATGCAACCTCTACATTTAGCAACCCCCTTTTTGAGATGTTGGAATTGTGAAGACTGAATGGGAAGATCATTTGATCATTGACGTTATAGTTATTCATATTTGATCATACCACAAGGAAGGGGGGGAATTAAAACAGAGAGATATATAGGAATATACCTCCAGGGGGGCTGTCTCACTTCTACATCGCAAATGAGCAAACATCCACACAGACATGTGCCTCAATTTGCACAATACCAAGGTAATTTGCAACTTTGAACAGTTTCAGAATGATACAAGTTGGGACACATATCAAACACAAAAGCAACTCCCGGCCATAGCCTTTGCACTAACAAATACCATTCCACATTTCCACTGCCAAGGAGAATTAACATTCACATCAATAGACAGACACTGCCATTAGTCAATTGTGTACCAGGTACACATTCCAATAGTGCTATATACTTACATTCCATATGCACATGCCATAACAAACAACACACCAACACAAGTGTTTCAACTCACCCCAAAATGGTAGATCGTCTGTCAACAGAAAAATCCATGTTCAACCACCACATGTGAAAGAATGAAGACAGACATTAAATTGACCATAATTTTTTTTATTACCTAGTCATTTGAGTAAACTCTACAGAGAATATCAGGTTGCTATTGACAAGTACCACTCACTCACTCACTGGGAATCACAACACTAAAGCCATCATATACAGTACTGTGCTCACCCTACCTATATACATCTGGTACCAGTAGTGGTTCTTGATGGCGTAGGCAAAGGCCTTGAATTTCACGTCCGTCAGTTCAATGCTACAATACTCCTTCTTCATAACAGCATCTACAGAACAAAATACACACACAATCAAAACATACGTACCTGAGACATACAATGGGATGTCATTCCTTGACAACTATCTAATTATCATGTACATTAGTCACACACACACACACACACACACACACACACACACACACACACACACATTGCACTCTAACCTTTGAAGCCTATTTCCAGCCCACTGAACTCCAGCTCCACCCCTTGCAAGGCTTCCCCCATGGTCTCGTGATAATGGCCTATCTCGTGTTGAGGTCCCTTGCAGAATGGAAGTGAGAAATATCGATAGGTCTCTTGTCTGTTGTGATACGGACCAACAGTATTCATCCACAAGACCACTTCTTCATGCTCATCGTACTGAGAGTGAGTATGTGTGTGTGTGTGTGTGTGTGTGTGTGTGTGTGTGTGTGACTAATGTNGTGTGTGTGTGAGTGTTCAAATTATTTTGACACTTACAGTATGACTGTGTTCGTCTGCTAGACACAATGGGCTGCTCCATAGCAACAGTATTAATAACTTGACTCCTATCCTCATGATTAAAATACTACAAAGAAGAGAACAAAAGTATACAGCAAAAAAATTTCCAATTAGTGCCCATTAGCATAGGGGTTTAGGACATTTATTGGCATCCTCAACAGATGAAACAGCAAAATGAGAGCAATAATAGAAAAAATGTTTTAACTATAGCATGTACCTTACAGAATTGTCTTCAACTGACCACCTACGCTCATAGCGACAAGGGAATGTATGGCGCCTTCAATTTTTACCCTCAAAAATGCTGAATCAGCACTTGATGGTGCGCGTTAAATTAAAACTGAAGAGAGAACCACACAGAATATGCAGAACTGCAGAACAGTGAAACTGGAGGGATGCTGATCGTACCATTGAGACTACTACTACTAGCACCACCTGTGATGAACAAGTGACTGAGGTGAGTAACTGTATAGTTAGCCTCCCACCTGGGAATGGTGTCCTCCCACGAAATCAACTATCACGAAATCAACTACCACTAGATCAACTCCCGTGAAAACAATTTCCCACCAAATCAACTCTCTTGAAATCAATTTTCCCACGAAATCAACTCCCTTTTTTTGTATTAATCATGGAAAAACAAGACAGGTTAATAGTTGATGCTGTACACTGAACTCACTCTGTGTGCAATAAAGTAAAGTCTAGGGTCACTTGTGTGCAATAACTTGAAGTATTAAAAGGTCTTAAGGTCGCTTTTGATCTACCTGTCAATAGCTGTCAGTAGCTGTCATGTTGTTTGTATTTAAGCAAGCCAAAATACTGCTGCCAACAAAGTAGCCACTACAATAGGCAACATGAGGAAGCGAGCTCGGGAGGAAACAACAACCATTCCTCAGATATACGATGAAGCATTACAGGTATGCAAGTTAGAAGCTAATACAACCTACATTATATGTATAATTCAATCAATTTGATTTCCCTTTAGCTAAAAGTAACTTCTTCATTTATGTTCATTTTGCAGGAGCTCTCACCGAGTTCAAGTTAGACCAATATGCCAGTGGTGCAAAGCAACCAGCACGCAAGAAGAGATATGTGAAACGCGATGAGCGTATTAGCACATTGTTCGAGAGGTTCCAGAAAGGTGAATATAGCTTTAGCAGCTGTTAGACATCAGAGTGGACTTTAAAGGACTTTAAATAAATGTATATTTACAATATTTTTGCATAATGTTATAAAGTATTCAAAATTTTAAGAGTTGATTTCATGGGAAAATTGATTTCAAGGGAGTTGATTTCGCGGGAGTTGATTTTGCGAGAGTTGATTTCGCGAGAGTTGATCTCGTGGGCCTGAATCCTGGGAATGTACTTGTACAAATACAGATACAGTAAATTGTCTAGTGATTCAGTGAGATTGAGTACTTCAGTTTAAATACTTCTGGTTTTGAAAGTTCTATCATCTCTAACTAAGTGTCACAATTTGATAGTCATGTGATTATATCGGATCATTGATTTGTGTTTAGTAATAGAGTGTTATGTAGTCTGATGTATCCAGACCCTTTACACGCGCTATAGGGTCTGGATACGCCAGACTAGAGTGTTATGTTAGTGTATAGCCTATTAATTGTAAATCAGCACTTGCAATAGGGATACATGTATCGGAGAATTCTGCTCCGTTACTTAGTGTTCAAGTTCTTGCAAGGCAGTAGTGTCAATCAAAAATCCAGACTTGAATACTTTCTCCTACTCATACATTCAATACTTGAGTTGTACACCAAAGGCAGCTAGCTGCTATGTGAACCACATCCCAAAAATTGTCAAAAAAAAAAATGAAAATGCAGATGCTTCATACTTTACTTAAAGGCATTTTAGTGCAGTAGCATGCACTTTGAGATTTATGTATTATGTTATTACAGGTTCCAGTTCTATGTTATCAGCTGCACTGCTTGAATAACTCATTCTTGAAACAATGCACATGTAGATGATGATCCATACAGCTAGGAGATTCCAACATCTCCATGCTCCAAGTGGATAGCATCACATAATTGGGGTTTACGTAACTTAGTGCATAGTTGCTGTGCTATAATGCATTCACATAATGGTTGTTGGTTCACTATCAAGGCTGCATTCACATGATGCAGTTGTTTTGATCTATAAAAGCTGGAAAATCTGCAATATTTCCCAGTAGCTGTTCATTGTAATTGTTGGGATATAACAGTCATTGCAAACAGCGGTTTGTGAGAAGTGAATTGGTCATGAAAAGTCCAATTATTGTGTTTCTCTTTCTTTTTCAACTCATAGTTGTACTGTGTGCAGCTCAGAATTCAAATCAGTATGTTTGCAACACGGCCTACCAACCAAGCAATTATGCAGGACATAAAAATGTGCCTTTTGACTGTGTTGTCCGTATCCCATCTGACTGTCCTCGTTCTTGGAAGGCTGGAGTGACTGCTGGACGATCTGTAGCTGAACCATTGATAGATGTGGACTTTATTAAGTGCATGGAAGGCTTTTCTGAATGTGGCTATGTCCCAATCTTTGAAAAAGATGGTACAGTTGTCGGAAACAGCGGAGTGACAATAGGAATTAGAGTTGATTTGGGATCAAGAGACCCCAGTTCCCTTTCTGCACTTGGAGTTGAAAGGTTCACATTGAACAATTTGGAGCCGTACCTTGGTTTGCAAGCAGACAATGCTTCATGTGCTGCTATTGAATCACCTCTAACATTAACCAATGCTGAAGCAACTTCTCTCTCAGTGGCTGTTAAGAATGAGATAGTCACAAGTATTATTGCTGTGCAGTATAATGCACAGAGGAGTATCAATGCTCTACCTTTCACCTCATTGCCTAGAGGTGTGCGTACAGCAGTAGCTTCTGTTTTCTTCCAATATGGCAGTGAGTCAAGAGTTGCGATGTTCTGGGGTCATGTTACAAGCAACAACTGGGAAGCAGCGATCAGAGAACTTAGGGATTTTGAAGATGGTTTTCCAGTGAGAAGAAATTATGAAGCTGATATTCTCGAGGCAGCTGTAGTTGACTGTAGCCGATCAATAGATGCTGTGTTTTTGCTCGATGAATCAGGCAGCATTAGTATTGGTGACTTTCGATTGAGCTTGGATTTCATAGAAGGAATTATCAACACTTTTCCCGATGAAAACATTGGTGGAGAAAATGGTACTAATTTTGGATTTTCGCTGTTTAGTTCTGAATATAGGTCATCATTTTTCCTCTCTACATATGATTCTAAAGATCAATACTTGTCCGCTGTCAGTAACGTAAGAAGAGTTTCAGGTGGTACACTCTTGGGTGCGGCTCTAACTCAGATCTTGACCGACCAGTTTAATGAATCACGAGGATTAAGGCCTGAAAATCGAGGAATACCACGCATTTTGATTGTATTGACAGATGGAAAGTCGCAAGATTCTGTTGCACTACCAGCTGAAACTATTCGCAATGAGAACATTGTTATCTATGCTATAGGTGTGGGAAATTACGATGAAGATCAGTTGAGAGCCATGGCATCTTCTGAATCACACATCTACACTCTCACTTCATTTCAAAATTTAGCTGACTTTGCTGGTACTCTAACAGCAGCATCTTGTCACGAATCTCGTCCAGTAAATCTTGATATGAAAATCACAGCTAGTGTACAAAAGGATGCCTATCAATACTACAGCTTTGGCGTGAACGAGGGAGAAAATCTAAAGATTGACGTTAATGACACGAGTGGCAGCACTCTTATGTTTGCTTCTCGCGATAATCCACATCCTTTTGAATTTGACAATGTGTTTGGTTTCATGTACTCCACTACTGACAAGACAATCATTATTTCACCTACCAATGAATCGTCAAGTAGTACGAGTTTGAGAAAGAAACGACAAACAACACAAGCTAGTCCACAATTGGGTATCATTTACATCTCAGTGACTGCAGAGACAGAAACTGCTACATTTGTCCTGGAGGCAACTGTGTGTGACCCATCAGAGTGCAGGGAAGGGACCAATGAAGTTGGACCAACTACTATTGAGTCCACCACACAACAACAGACCGAACAGCCTAGTACCACAAGTGAGCCAGAAGAAACAACATGTGATCCGACCATTTGCAATACAAGGGAAGGAACTACTAATAGCATGACAACTAGTACAGGTTCCATAGTCCAAATGTCAATGATACCCTTAATGTTTGGTTTAGTAGTATCTTTCTCTCAAGGAATGCCCATGAGCCTGATGTGATAACTTTGAAATTGAAGATGTGCCTCAATAAAACTAACTTTTTTGATACCTAAATCAAAGATTCATTAAAGAATTGTATAATTGTTATACTATTGTAGTTGTGTGTGCTAAATTACTGACATTACTCAATTGCACCTACAATGTAGTGTAATTGCATGTCATCTTACATGCAATTGCAAGAATACCATGTAATTATGTAACACAATAAATTTACATACCAGGGTGCACTCATGTTGTTACACTAATTTAAAAATTGAAAATTATTACTTTTTGAATAAAATTAAACAATTGTATTATAAATTATACCACGGTACAGAGCAACCAAAATCTGGATTTTGTATACTATAGTAATAATGTAGTTAGTAGCATGCATACATGAACTAATGATCATGATAATCTGCATCAAAATGTGTGTGTGTGTGTGTGTACATGTGTGTGTGTGTGTGTGTGTGTGTGTAATACATGAGTAATGTTAGCTACTCAGCATTTTGTAAGTTAGTTTTCTCATACGAATTATAGACATAAACGCTTGTGGACTAGAGTGGTATATTATATATTATTACAATTTATTATCAGCTCACAATAATAATTATTTAATACGTTAATACAATCGACTAGATTTGAAAACACACACACACACATGAGGGTACCGGTTAGATGGGTAGAGATTCTTGCTTGTTTATATACTAGGAATAAATTATTATGTTTGCTATTGATTGAAACAAGACCAGGAAGACTCTTTGAATGCCATAGCTAAAGGAGTGCGTGATTCAATTAACATCAGTATGCAAAAGCTAATTGTTATCAATAAAGCACTTTGTGAAAACATCATAAGTAAACACTTTCAGTATGCAAAAAATTTACATGTGAACGCTTTAAATTTAATTTTATTATTTCTTAATTTGACACACTATAATGCAATGCTAGCGGCTATCAGTATTACTAACTACTAAAACTAGTCAAGTTCCTTTAAAAATAGTTCATTGTCGCAAATATAAGTACGATAGTACAGTAAGTACAATAGATTATGTTTGTTTAGTACAAACATTTATATATTATGCACTCACCTGCATGCAAGCTAGACTAAGACGTGCAATTGTCATCTTAATGCAATAGCAAGAATATTACTTGTATGTAACCCAATAAATTTACATACCAGTGAGTTGTTAACACCAATTTAAAAATTAATATTTATGATGAGTATTGTTATTATCACTTTCTAACGAAGTAGCGAAGTATAGCGTACATGCACTAATGATCATGATACTCTGCATCAAAATGTGTATATGTGTGTGTGTGTGTATGTATACATGTGTCTAGTACTGTGTAAATATAATACACAAATACTGCAAGCTACTCAGCATTTTGTATATAAGTTAGTTTTACTTGTGGATATGAATTATAGTCATAGATCAAAGGCATGATATAATAGTATTATCAGCTCACAAAAATTAATTTTACATTAATACAATTTGAAAACATACACACATACACACTGCAGCTCAGGTAGAGGTTCTCAAACTTGTATACTAGTTATAATTGCTGTTGCATGCAAATTGCTTGAGACATGGAAGACCAGGACAAGTCTTGGATGCCATAGCATAAGAGATGCATGATTCAATTAACATCAGTATGCAAAAGTTAGTTGTTATCAATAAAACACTTTCAGTATGCAAAAATTTACAAGTAAACACTTTCAGTTTCAAATACTTTTAACTTGACACACTAGTATGCATGCATCATTGATTATTGTTTATCAATGCCAGTGGCAATCAATATTAGCAGTGTATTAGCTACTGAGGCTATAGTCAAGTTCCTCCTTTATCAATAGTTCATTATTGCTTTAGTATAACGTACATATGGATTACGTTTGCTATAACTATAGTCCATGCAACTATTCATACTCTCACCTGCATGCACACATCCAAACACACAATTTATTAGTCTAAATTTCTGCCTCTTTATATATCTCTTATTCACAAAAACAAACTAACAACCAAAACATGTGTACAACTGGGGAACTTGGTGTAAAAAAGATATAATAGCTAGATAGTGCATGTTCCACAAACAAATATTTTGTATGATCGAGGAACTACGTGCTATAACTTTTACAACTGCATATTATAATTATTTGGAGTTAGTGTCATTACTCACTATAAACTAAGCTAAAGAACTAGTTCAAACATATATAATATTATATACAAGATGCCCAAACTGGTTAAAATGGCTTGTACTGCACATTGTGTATACGTAGCCATTGGTCGTTTGCCACTACTAGTAGCTGTTGTATGGTCCTATATAGTGCATGAATTCATAATGGAGAAGATTTCAAGAGCAAAATAATAATTATTATTAATGAATACTGGAGTTATAGCATTTTGGGGGAATTCCTACATTTTCTGTGGATTCCGCAGGTTTGAGTGGGGTACCACTATCTGCATTGTCCTATAGTTATTGTAGTGTATGAGGAAAAAATTCAAAAGCAAATTAAATTATGAATATAATTATTGCAGTAGAAGTATTACCGTGAACTCAGGAGGTGTGAGTGGGGTGCCACTATCTGTATAGTCCTATAATAATTATTATCGTAGTGTATAAGAAAAAAATCAAAAGAAAAATTAAGTATATCATTACAGTAGAAGTATTCATGCATGTAAATTCCTACATTTTCTGTGAACTCAGGAGGTGGGAGTGTTGTAGAAACAATATCAAACGTAATAAAGTTGTTCACTCTTGCATCAGTGGTTGAACTAGCAACAACTGTAAAGGTTATAACTATACCATCTGTAGCATTGTCTGCTAGGTACACCTCTACATTCACTGGTGCATTGCTGTTCTGGAGGAGAACTTGGGTATTTTCTGGATTAACAGAATAGTTAAAAATATCTGTAATAGTTGTATTTTCACCAATAGCTCCAGTTATCACAGTAGTCACTGTCAACTCAAATGCTGATGCCGATCCATTATTGATAAGATTTAATGCAACACTTGTATTTTCCCCTGGTCGGAGAACAACATTACCAGAATTGTCTTCACCTGTATGCATAAATCACAATGTGACTATAATAATGGTACCCTAAACTGTTGACTACATGCAGTCATACATCTATTATACTATACCTAGAGTTAAGCTGATGTTGGTAGACTCAATTGATGTTTCACTGATACGAGAGAAGTTAAACCCACTGGAATCTATTCCAATTAGTTGCACCTGATAGGATTCTTCTGGAGGTATATACTCCACAATAACAGTACTGGTTTCTGCATCTAATTGTGTTATGTTGGTGATGGGAAGCAGAACTGCACCCTGATTATTGATAAGATTTATATTTGTGATTGTTGCATCACCCTGAGATATTCCAAGAATTTCAACCAAAGCAATGATTGGTTCACCTGTGTAAACAGTATCACATGATAATTAAGTTAGTATAGTTCGTTTAATGCCAGTGTTATGCACTGTTATGTCAGTATATTAGTGAACTAATATCTCATACCATTAAGGGATTTTCCACTGACTTCACTGATTCCATAATCATTAGTTGGATCACTTTGGAATAGCATTAATGAAAAAGTCAAGGCACTCACTGCCACAACTTGAATGCTATATGTTCCTGTTGAAGCAATTGTAAGCCTCCACGTGCCTCTTAAACTATTATCAGTGATGTTGATCTGGGCAATAAACAAAGTTGTAGAAGACAATGTGGATCTGTACTGTGGCAAAGTGGTAGCATCTGCACCTATATGTATAAGCACATGAGTATTGTAAATCTGAATATTGATGCAAAAATTTTTGCTGCTTGTATCTATAATTTCTGATTTAGTGAAATTAGCAGTGGAATTATGAACGATCACAAACATTGTTATTTACACATTTTTGAATTACCTCAAACCACAAAATCTAAACAGTAGCAAAATAATTTGCAGATTTAAGTATAATATACCATATTGTTTATAATCATGAGCCCTAGCTTGTTCTTGTCAGAGTGGTAAAATTATGTCTGGTGAGTGAATATTATCTGGAAGTTTCTAATAATTTCTGGTTGTATTATTAATTTGCACTACTTCCTTTGATCTATTATCAGATAACTATATATACATGGCTGTTCTATAGTTTGTACAGTTGTACTATGGTATTTGAGTGTATGCACATTACAACATTATTGTACATCTCCTAGGAGATGGTTGACATATACTTGTATTCTCACATACAAAAGCCTTTTAATTATAATTATACAAGTACTGTATTCTAGTTGGGTATACAGTTTATACAGTAGCAAATGTGTATAATTATAAGTATTACCGATTAGTTTGTCATTACCTCTTCATTATAACAGTAATGTACCATAGCTTAAAGGGTATATGACACGTATAAATTATACTCACTAAACAAATTTTCATTAAAACCAACCTTCAGGAGTAGAGACTGTTGGCACAACACTATCACCACTGATAGAAATGATGATTTCGGTACAAAAAATGTCAACTGGGAAGGCATGTTCCACTGTACCAGATGCAATACTAGATGTACGGAATATAGCAGTGTGTCCTTGTATTGCTGACAAGCTAACAAGTGAACCAAGCTCAGAAATGTCCCCTGTATTGATATTCAGAATTTGCCCACCAGACAGTGTAGCTATCTGTTCATAAACATCCGATTCACTTTGTCTCTTTACGCGACGTCGAGCATACTCCTGTGGTTTGTTGCTTTTCAATTGTTGTGTATCACTCAGTGCTCTACGACGTCTTCCTCCAAATGTGTTCACAAGAGCAAAATACACAGTTATTCTTTTGTTCACAATCAAAGCTAGTGCTTCATTTACAAGGTGTTCATCAGAAGCAGGAGCATCGGTGAACACAAATACTGCTGTACCTGGATCACTAGCCCTGACCGCACGAATAAGAGCTCCAATACTTGGTTCTGGCGTGTCACCTCCACCATTAGCTGTCAACTCTGCTATACCAGAAAGGAAGTTTTCTATGTTTTGAGTTTCGAATATTATCCCAGGATCTAAATTTAAAAAAGGCAAAACAGTGCAATGCAACAATAAAAATACATCTTTATGTACTCATATGAACTCAAAGAGCACTTTCATTATGTGCATGGCCATGCACATAATGACAGCATGCACATTAACCATGGTATAATGATAAATACCCACTATGTATAATATATCATCAAGTTATAACATTATCCTTATGCTTCTTGTTACCTGGGTCATTAAAAGGGACCAAGATGTAACGGACTTGTGTATCAGTACCAAAAGCATTGATTAGATCCTGTCTAATTGTTGGGATTGTTGCTTGGATTTCTGGTAATTCCTCAGACATACTTCCAGTAGTGTCAATTACATAGGCCACACTACTCACTGCAATAGTGGCTTCACTGGTCTCAACTTCATTGTCTTCTTCACTACCCAAGGTTAAACCCAAAAAGCTAGCAAACAGTACATCATCATCAATTTCGTTACGCAGATCCTGCAAAAAGTCAATAGTTGCTTGCACTGAAACTCTAGCAGCAGCATCAAAGAGGTAATGATGTGGAGACCACTTGTTATTTGGGGAGTCTTTATTGATGCCACCCAAAGCAGGAGAGTCACTGAACGAATCTAAAAATCCACCATGGCTACATTTTCCTGCTGGCTTTGCTATGATTTGGTTCTTGTTGTCTCTTTGACCACCATGATATCCACTAGTAAGAAATGTCGTGTCTAGATTGTCATTGCACTCATACACTGAACTTGATTTTGTAGACCCCAACAATTTTGAAATTCGCTCAAACGTATCAACTTTTGTACAATCCCTACAAGTCTGTATTCGTGGACGTGCAATGTTTTCAGGTCTTTCACCTAGCTTTCCAAGTACACGATAAGGAGAATGATTACCATTTTCAATCCAATTAGTATGACTATAAAAGTCCTGTAGAGTGTGGAGTAAGCGTCCTGTTTCTTTTCTAGCAATATCAAAGTTTCTGCTCAAAATGTGAGCAACAGTCAGTTGTCTCTTTTCAACAAGGCGATTCTGTCCAGCTTGAAATTTTTCAGAGTCAAAATGTGCAGCTGCATCAGTTTGTTCCTTGCTATCAACTTCAGCATTACTGTCCATGATGATTTTGGCAGCGTTTTCCAATTCTCTTACTCTAACTTGACGATTTTCTCCATAGTAGGCAAATAAAAGGCGACTCTCATCCAGATCTTGATCATTAAGAGCAGATATTCTTTCTCTGCTTCCATCACTATCAGCAGGATTAGGATTATCCCTCAAAATATCTGCTGCTACAGAAAGAACTGCACTTCTTGTCATACCCTTATGAGTAGTGTAGGAGCTAAACTCTAACGTATATACATTTAGCAGGTGTCTGTGAAGAGTGCTGGGTACAAACCCTTTTGAAGGGTGAACTGCCAATAGCAGCATTAAGAGTGCTGCAGCTGAAAACACCATCAACTTCATTTCTTCTCAGATTGATCAGAAAGTGTCCCTCCGCCGCTCACTGATCAGAATCTAAATACCTGAGCTATCACCGAGGCGTTTGTGTATCACTTTAGATTCATTCAACTGAGAAGTCTACATATTTTGGCACAAAATTGTGAATAGTACATTAAACGGTACGTTACAACCAACATCATTAATTTTGACTTATTCTAGCCCCGCCTATAGCCTCGTTCGATCCCAGGTCCGGCGCCCCAGGCAGTAATTCTTTGGGGGCCTGGAGACGAGGCTAGCCCCCCGCCTATTGTGGTGACGCGCTAATTTTCGATTTTCAGTAAAGAGGCCCGAGGGCCTAGGGGTGGCCTAGGGGTGGCCTGTGAGTATGGCAAGCCAAACATAACAAAACCCCCTACGAAAATTACGACGTCCCCGGAAGCCGTTCTCAGAACGACCTTCTAACTGAGAGCCCGTTCTACAGCAATAAAGCCGTTCTCAGAAAGACCTCCTCACTGAGAGCCCGTTCTACAGTAATAAAGTCGTTCACAGAACGACCTCAAAACAGAGCACGTCCTAGAAAATAAAGCCGCCGTTCAGAAGGTTCCTGGCCAAATACCGCAAAGGTCAAAGGTACATGCCATAACGGATTTACTGCTGAGGCTTCTGCTGCGTATAATCATGCATTGGCAAGGCTAATTCCTGTCTGTATATCCAAAGAACACTGACAGTGACTAACAGCAGCAGCAACAGCAGTGCAATGCTGCTTGTGCTCTTGGAAAGACAAACAAAGGTTGGCAGCTTGCTTTCTGCATGTATAGACTCTCTCTTTCTGCATGTACTAACTCTCTCTATGGTTTTCAATTTGTTAAACATTACGACCTTGCTGATAGTCTCTGTGCTGATTTCATTCGTGGTGCCCGGTCTAATCGACACTGTAACTGTCACTTGGAAGATGGGATATATTTTATGTGTACTGCTTAATTATATCTATATTCTATTATTTAAAATTACTATAACTAATATTTATCTTTAAGAATACTTTGTCTTGTAGCTATGTGTATGCTCCTTTTGTTGGAGTGCTAATATCACAATTACAAATTACAAATAGACCTTTTCCACACGCGCACGCACGGGAAAGTAGCGCGAAACAAGTGGAAGTGACGTTTTTTGACACTATATGACACGTTATGACACGGCCACGCCCATTGGTGGGCAAGCGTACTGGCTGACACTGGAGGCTAAGTTTAGTGCAAGCTCAAGAGCCTTCTACTGGAAATAGAAGCAGCAAGCCAGATAAAATATGGAGAAGGGTCCATACAAACTTCGAATAGCTACAAATCGGAGAAAATAGCACCACATTACGTAAGAAATAGCATGCAAAAGCCACCATGAACTGGACTTACTGGTGTTTCAGATCTATACAAACATTTTGAGTAAGCCAACGAGAGTTCTAGTGAAGTATGAGTTAGTTTACAATTACCTGAGAAGTTGGCTGAAGCATCCTTCCTCACTGAAGTGCTCTTTTCAAGCTTGGCAGTATCACTACTGTACAAATTTGCCCACCAAGGGGCGTGTCCACCGTCACAATTCGTCACAATTCGTCATAACACGTCGTGCATCTCATTAAAAAATCGCTACTGTTGCCGCGTGGAAAAGTCTATACATTTTTTAGTCTGCCTGCATGTGGCTGACTCAGGTCAATGACTTAGTAGTGAGAGTCTCAGGTCAGCTCCTGCCTACAGGCTAGAATTTGAGGTTGGTTGGATGATGAGGTCCGGCATACATTCATGTTGTGCATCATGCTAGCTGTCAGTTGATTGCGCCGAGGCTTATTATTTTTATTATTATTATTATGTGGAATACACGCCACCAAAGGCGCAAAGAAAAAACTACAGTACATAAAATTAATAATAGTAATTAGATATAAGTAAAGGAGAAGAGAATAGCTAGAAAATATTAGTCACAGCACAAATGAGTAATATATGCTTCCTGGTCAGGTGAGGAACCAGCTTGTGATGATCTCACTGCTCGAATATAGTTACCACGATACACATCCTCATTACAATAAACTTTTTGGAGTCTAGGATAAAATTTAATATTATAACCGGGGACCGAGTATGCTGACTGGAGACTGTCCAGAAAGAGATTTCGAATATATGAACTCTGGGATCTGAGCGATCTTTGATAAAAGGCTAAAGAGCGGCGGATAATCTGATTAAAGAGACTGGGTAATCCTGCAGTACAGTGGAGAACGTGTGTGTGACAACGAAAGGGGAGATGCCAAATCTTCCTAAGCGCATTGTTGAAGGAGACTTTCAGAGAAGACAGCTGTGGGCAATTGAGCTGCCACAGACAGGCACCATACAAAGACAAACAGTGGGACTCCATTATGCACCTTGGTGCCTTCATTAAGCCTCGGCGCGTGCGTAGCACGTGCAGAGGATTATGGTAGTCGTTTTGTCCGTCTGTCTGTCTGTCTGTCTGTCCCATCGAAATCTCAAGAAAGGCAGCTCTAGCGATAAAATTGATGGCACTTACGTTCATAAATCTGAATGATCTTGTAAAAGTACATTTTTTGCTGCCCAAAACGATGTTGTTGCTGAGATTTGAGGCTTTTGTGCTCTTTTTAGCGCTTAGCTTCGAGGCCACGCCTATTGATTTAGTGTGCGTTATTTAGAATTCGTGTTAAATTCAGTGATGCTATACTGCATGATGCTGCTCTATGCTGCTGCTGCTGTTAGTCAGTGTTCCTTGGAAAGACAGACAGGGGCTGGCCTGCTTTCTATGTATTAACATGATGATAGTATAGATTTTCAGTCTGTCTGTGGCTGGACATTACTGACTGAGCCTAGCCTCTCCATCAGCTGATCAGGCCAGTGACTCACTCCAGTACTGAGAGACTCAGGTCCAATCTATGTTGCTGCTGCTGACATTTAGTGTTCCTTGGAAAGACAAACAAGGGTTGGTAATGCGTGATTTAGAATCAGTTTTCTTGATACTGAGGCTGAGTACTTATGATCATACACTCTTTTTCATTGCATATGCATATAAGTGCACTAGCTAGCTAAGTGTGCCGAGGCTTGTGCACCAGCGGTGCCTTCATTAATTTTGTTCTCAGATTTGTAGGTCGTCCTGTAGACTGATTGATCAGACTACGTAGTTGCACGTTGATCAGGAAGTGTCCTGTATGCGCATGCGCAATATTTTAGCCCCGCCTATTGTCGTGACGCGCTCTTGTGAAGCTGTGCGTTAAATAAAATTTATGATAAAATTTTCAGTGAAGAGACACATCTGGTGCTTTGATGTCAACGCAAGCTCGTACTCCTCTTAAGCCGCCCCCTCCTCGTGTCAAGTACCACACCAGTGGTGCTGACGAAATTCTGAGACCAACTCTAATGACAGTCAGTGATGGAAGATGTTATCGTAAACTAACAGATGTAGCATTTGGACCAAGAAGGACTGGAACAGAGAGAGGTCTCTACCTCACTACTGACACCACTGAGACTACCAGCACCACCTGTGAGGACCCAGTGACAAGACAACCACTATTCACTGGTATGTGACTTCTGTCTTATTGCAGTGTTTTAAAATACAAATTGAGAAACAGACAGCTACAAGACATGACTGCTTTACCGTAGGCTAATGTGCTTTATTTTCTTTTTTTTCCAGATGATGTATATGATGAGGGTGAAGATATGACACCAGAGATAGAAGGCCTGGAACAAACTCCCAGTGGAAGCTACACTCTTAGGCTGTCTATTCCTCCAGTGTTCTTCAAGTATATTATTGGACAAGGAGGCAAGACCAAGAGTACGGTTGAGAAAGACACAAAATGCAAGATCAGAGTACCAGGGAGAGGAAAGAGTGGAGATATTGGTGAGTGTTTGCTAATATGTTGGTTCAGAAGGTATACCTTTAGGGAGCTGAATCAATGACGCTTGGTTTACCTTCAAACCTACTGGTTTATATACTTTTAGTTGTGGAAGGCCAGACAGTAACGTCAGTTTCTGATGCCAAGAGGAGGTTGGAGATGATTGCTTGGAACAACAGGAACAAAGAGCCCATCACTCATTTCCTCTCCATCCCTCTCAATGTGAAGAATGTGCAGACAAGAGTTCAAACAACAAGTGTTACAATCATGCAAAGATGTGAGTGTAAATTCTGGCAAATTTATGTGCTACATAGCCATACTATAACCATTGATAACTACCGTAAATCGCAAAATTTTCGTGTTAAAAAATTTTTGTATGTTAAATTTTGGTGTCAAATAATTTTCATAGCATCGCCACGTTACGCACACCCACCCACTATTTTGCAATATTTCGTGCGTTTAATTTTTGTACTCTGCAGCAACTACGAAAATTTATCAACTACAAAATTTTCACGATTTACGGTATACATCACTTTTAACATGCTACCATAATAAGTGTTATACTTACAGTACTAATTCATGCCTACAGAAAGAGAGTAACATTTGTAATGATTTATTTCAAGTTGAAGAGAAGCTCCACCTGACTGTAGGTGTCATGAGACTCTTCAGTGAAGATGAAGTGGTAGGACTGTGTTTAATTGTATGCTGTCACTGTGTGTGAGAAGAAGGGAGCCATCTCTCTCATTTCCACTTACAGCTACAGACAAAGGCCAAAGAACTATTCAGAGATTGTGTAATGGAAGCTAGGTACACGAAAAATGTTAGCTGGAACTGCTCTATTAACAATGTCTTCATTACCACACACTAATCCTCTACATGCACATGCAGGGTCCACCTTGGTTCAAAACCAGCTGTGATTTCACTGAAAGGTGTGGAATGTATGAAAGATGATCCATCAGCTGTAGATGTGCTCTATGCACACGTTTCTCTCACTGATTCATCTGACAGGTACATATGTAGGACTGGAAGTATAATGTAACTGTACAACATACTGTAGGATGTTCACTTTCAGTCTCTGTGCTATCTGTTTCCTTGTAGGCTGCAAGCATTTGTTGATGCTGTAGTTCATCAGTTTAGAGAGAAAGCCCCAGAATTGATGCCATTGGAGTTTGAGAGAGAGGAAGTCAAGCTGCATGCAACACTCATGAATTCCAGTTTTCTTCTTGCTGCTGAGTCGGCATCTGTGTATAAGGGAGAGGGAGGTCGTCTTCCCAAGGCTGTACGTCAGTACCTCAAGAAGAAACCCTTTAATGCTACCAAGATCTTTAAAGTAAGTCATGTAGTATACTTTTACATGTGATGATCATTACCAAACCATGTACATTCATAAGTTTGGCCATCTCTATTATTTTGTGGGAAGGGGTTATTGTACATATTAATAGTAACAATCCATAATGTTCTGTACTATACGCCCATGTATGTTTGCATGGGCAGTACAAAACTGTTCCTACTGTTGTAAACATGAGCAATAAAAAACTACATATACAGTGCGACTGCTATTAGTAGTGAACACTGGAAATATATGTATACGTATCTACATACACATCATTTGTATACTAGGATTTTGGTGATTTTGATTTTGGTGAAGTTCCACTAGAAGTGGTTCACTTGTCTCAGCGAGGTGAGGTGGGACCTGATGGATACTATAGGTGTATCAATAAGATTAGTCTGACATCACAACCACACTGACATTGGCCTTGTCTTTGTGTACAACAATATTGCAGTCAAATGTGTGTTTTGTTTGAAACTTCGTGTACTGTACTGTCCATGTACAGTCATGCTATTATGTAGCAGTGTATATCATCCTTTGAAATACCTCTCATAATATCATTGATGATGTGTATCGTGGTGACTCTGTGTGCAACTCAATGTCACATGCACATCAGAGAGGGTTGTGAAAGGCTACTGTTAAAGTTAGCCTACTGTATGTGCATTTGTTGAGTATGCTTATGTGTACTAACTCAATAGTTCTATATATTGTAACAGAAATTATCCGCCTGTTCATTCTTTCTTGTGAACCTGATGTGTCATAACCCCATGATACATACATATGTGCCATCATGAAAATTGTATAATTGTATGTGGCAAGCCATGATTGTCCAGTTACCAGTGAGTACAAATTATTTACGTTGATGGTTTAAGTGATTTCTGACTCGGTATGTATATTTGCTGAACCCTCCTGTAGTACACATATATATAGTACAAAGGTGTTTACAACAAGCTAATTACATGATATCGAGAAATGTGTTACCTTGTTAGTCTCTCTATGTTGGTATGTAACAATTTGTTTTGGTTCCTCAGTATCTCTCTCTCCTCTAGCTGTGTCACTAGAGTTTTTGATAGCACTGTGAAAAGTAAAAAAAAAACAAAAAAAAACACATGAGGCATGTGATCGTGTGCAACCATTAACAACTTACTGTCTAATTTTGTCTCTAGGAAAAGAATCAGTTTCACTAGCTGTTGTGCCTTCATGCCGTGCAGTGGACTGTTGCTGTGATCGTGGCATACTGAGCTGTGATGGGTGTGGGTGTCTCTTGGTTCACTCTCAGAAGAGCTACTGTCTATTCCACATACCTCCCCTGATACTCTAATGGCAGAGTCAGAGCAGTCATCATTGTCCACATGTAGCTCTGAATGAAAGTCAAGTGTATCATTATTCCAACCAAGATGCAGTTCAACATCCTCTGCTAGTTCATGTGATTGTTGCCTTCCAAACTCTAAAGGAGCACTTAGTGTTGGCAATGAAGCTTCTTTAGACACAATGTCATTCAGATGTGCCAAAGTTAAGTTGTTCCCATCTTGAGCATTAGAGTAACTGTGGCCATGTTCTACTGGCGCTGGTGTTAGCATTGAGTCTCTCAGATCTTCTGTTGAACTATCAGAGAGTTCCAAAGTGTAGCACAATTGGTATCTGTTCCCGGTAACACTTCTACTCGGGCTATCATGATCAATTGATTTATGGTTGTGACCTGGAATGGTATCAAACGAATTGGGCAAGGAATCCAAGTCTTGAAACATTGTACTACTGTGTTGTTTGTAAGTGAGCATATCCTTTGTGTAATCATCTTCCATCGACAAGTCACTCCCGCCTAAATCATCACGTGTTAGCTGAGAGAAAATACCAGTTGTACTGACTGTATTACTTGCACGTGTTTCCATTTTACCATTACTGCTCCAAATCACGTTACCCTCATGACTAGTCTCAATGTCGTGAATACTGCTTGTATCACGAGCTCCTAATGTGTCCCTAGTGGACCAATGAGTGTGTTCATTGTCTTCTATGTTGTGCTGTGTTGACAATTTGTTGCCATGTGACGTGTGCTGAGAGTGATCATTGTCATTAATTGATGATGTTTGAGAGTCTCTTCTTGTGTATGGAACATCTTGAGCAGTATTCCTATCCAACTCTCCCGACTGGGTCTGTAATGGTCCATTGTTTGCAAACAATGAAGCCTTGTTCACATTGCTACTGTCACTAGGCAGTGCTGTTGCATTGCTATGGGATCTCACATCAGCATTGTGATGAGATGATCCATTTGTACATTTCTTGTGTCTCCACGCTCGTTGAATTCTGCAGCAAACAGAACACCATGCATTGATTGGGGCATGCATGGATGTCAATCAGCTATTCTCACTGCTGTGGGACAAAAAATTTAATATCTTTGAACACAATTCCAAAGCTAAAGTTGTCCAATAATACCGTATTAAAATATAGTGCTTTAGTTGTGTACTCTGTACCTATATGCCAGTACAACAATACACACATTTATTATGTAAATTCATACCTGGTTGCCATTGTATTCAGCTTTCTCTGTTCATTGTTGGATAGTGTCTTATTGTCATAGATTTCGTGTAACAAACGGTGCCTGTAAATTAGGAGTGTAGTTCATTAACAATAACTAATCAATTTGTCTATACTAGCATAGCCATTTTAACTTGCTTTCTAGTAGAAATTGTGTAGCATTGATACTACAGACCCAATGGCATAGAAAAAATCAGTTTTGTCTACACTGATACTACATTACACCAGCTAACAAACTCAGGCAGGACTGACACAAAGTGCATGTTACATTACTTTTGCTAGATTCACTCAGCCAAGTGGCACTGATTGCATACCTCTCAAGTAAGATTTCTCCTTCCCAAACTTGCAACAACTCTTTCTCTCTTCTTTCTTCCTCTTCCTACCAATCACAAAAGATAGTATATAAAATGAAGGTACATGCCTGCCAGAACCATGGAGGTTTATTACCATCTCAAAAAGTTGAAGCAACTCTCTTGCATATTCTCTCCTAGCTAGATATCCTCTACAGTATGCCTGGATCACCGTGGCTGCTTTGTTTCTGTCCATATTATCGGGATTGTCGACCTGTGATGATCATATCGGCACTGTTTCTAACACTATTAAAGATTTTACACCAGCAAAACTGGGTGGGGCTAGGCTTTAGTTAGTAATCGGTAAGTGGTCATCAAAAAATTTGAATGAAAAAGCGCGCGCAAATGGTCCACGTGTCAGTGTACGCGTGTATACGTATCAAAGAAACTTACTGATGCTGAGGTGATGTCTCTTCCTGCTCAAAAGAAACCTCGTCTTTCTCTCTCTACTCCATCTGATGTTGACCCTCTACACGAGGTAATTGAGTCAATTAAAGATGGTACTGAGCTGAGTAAATTTTACCAGCTTCAATTCGAAGGCCATCTTCTGGAAACTTTCAAAGCTCGCCTAACCCGGAAAGAAGTGCCCATTGGATTCTCCCCGCTGGTAGAAGCAGTCAAAAGTAAACGCACTGACGTTCTCAGCTACATTTTGCGCAACTTCCCCACGAATATTGAACAAGAAGCCCAGCAAAAAAAGTGTCGGCAACCCACCCCAGCATCAGCACTGTGGATTGCTGCTAGCCTTGGAGATATTGAAAGTGTCAAGTTGTTGATTTCTAAAGGAGCAGATATTGAGCATACATGCGGTAATCCTAGAGTTAGTCCATTGTGGGAAGCTGTAAGCTGTGGGCACTACGATGTAGCCGAGTATCTACTAAAGTTGAATGCGGATATTGAAAATCCCCGAAATAATGAAACGACTCCGTTAATTAAAGCTGTCTACCAAGAAAACGAGAAGATGGTAGAGCTTTTGATCGAGAAAGGTGCGAATGTTAACGCCAAAGGATACAATGGAGACTCTCCACTTCACGCTAGCACATCCTGTGAAATTTCAAAGATCCTCATTAAGGCTGGTGCAAAAAACACTGCTAACGATTTTGGTGTGACTGCAATCATGAAGGCTGCCAAATGTGATAATTCCTCACTGTTGGAAATCATGATCAGTTCCTTCGACTGTAGTCCACAGGAGCTATACGATTGCTATTGTCTTCAGGCTGCAATAATGATGCAGTATACAGAGAGTCTTGATCGAACTGCACCTCTTATTCATGCTGCTGTTACAGTACGCATGTCAAATCCTGATCTATTTTCCAGTCTACCTCCAGCGAATGAAATTTATGGTGGCATCCAAGAACCAGCAACTCTGACTGACTATGCAGCTATAGTGCAGAGCCAGAGCAAGACAAGAGCCTACTTCACCTGCGCCATTTACTGTGAACGTATCCTTGGACAAAACCATAGTGACACAATGTTTGCCATCAATGACTGTTTGTATGATACACGACAACATCAGATGTACGATGATTGTATCCAGTTCTGCTACAGATTACTTGCCTATAGGCCTATAAATGATGGTATTGACACTTGCTTTGAAAGTCACATTATTCTTGTTGTGGAGTCGGTTGCAGATATGGTGAGGTATGGCTTCACTCCTCAGATGCAGCCTCTGCTTCAAAGTGCACTGAAAGTGTTCAAGAAGGATGAGGAAAAGGATGAGTACACAGTCAGCTGTATTGTTCGACTTCTAGCTCTGTGGATAAAAGTGGCTGAAGAATCTGTAGGCAGTCACAAGCGAGCTGAGGAACATGCACAAATAGCTAATACCATTCAAGAACTTATTTGTGCTACTGGAAACCACGGTGCTTCCATCCTAGTTGACTGTATTGTGGATGTTTCAGAGAATAAGGAAAGACTTTTCAATGTCGATATTCCACTGGAGAGAGTTCTCACTTTATTCCTGGATCTTGGTTGCCCAATTCATTGTGAAGACAGAGAAGGAAATTTCCCCCTTCACTTAGCTGTTCAGCTAATGGACGATGCTGTTGTGGCCTGTGTGAGAACCTTGTTGGAGTATGGTGCTCATATTGATGCTGTGAATTATGACAATGAAACAGCAATTGATATCATTTGCAATCACCCTGAGCAAATCGACCCTGACAATCGAGATAATATATTAAAGGAAATAAGGTCATTGCAGAGGCAGCAAATTTCCCTCCAGTGTTTGGCTGCTCGTGCCATCAGTTATCACAGACTAGAGTACGGAAATGTACTCCCCACCCACTTGGTTACGTTTGTCTCCTGGCATTCTAGTGAACGCTGACTTTACACAAGTTTCAACATTCAAGATATGCAGTAAAACTTGATTTCTCCTTCATGTTCCAATTTAATCTTTAAATAATAGTTGTCATTGTGTGGTTAGTGTATATGTGACTGTCCACTTCTTCCTTTTTGAGGGTATAATTCTTGTTTCAGAGAAAGAGTTCGCCATATGCCTATACTCTTCATGTTTTATGATACCTAAGATGATTGTGGACTTGTAAGGCCCAACACATGTGCATGTGTCATGTTTTCGTCTAGAAAACCTGTCTAATGGACTCACTTGTTTAAGAGTCCCCCTTTTTCAGGAGTATTATTATTCATCTGGGCTATAAGTGCTAAGTATTGCTAGCAATCGTTGACGACCACAGGCTTCTCTCTGACCTATATATTGTCCCAATTTTGTCAATGGCTTGTGGTATTCTTCATCTCACCACCTAAATGGGTGGGAAAAGGAGAAGGCAGAGGAGCTGCTCCTACAGCCTTTTGTCCTCCTCCGCCTGCCATTGCTCTCATGATCAGCACAGTAAGCCCACTGGGCACTGAATCCATTGCAGCTACTACAAGAACTGACTCAGAACTGCTCATAAGCAAAGTAATGCACGGCTTTAATGCCTTATCGATAAGTTTTGATATGTCTTCTATAGTGATATATATGGCCTATGAGGGGGGAAATAATATACCTATAGTCAATTATGCATGCACATAGTGCATGCATATACAGTGGCCAAAATATTAAAATTGGCGGATTTATATTAATTTTGACGATTTGAACTCAATCCTAAATCACCAACAATATTTCCGGCTATACGGTAGAACTATTGTAATCAGCAAAAAAAGGGTTTTCAATTTCAAATGATATATAGATTGTCATATTTTATTCAAATACATGAGAAACAGAATTGCTTTGATTTAGAGCACCTGAAAACCCTACTGAATCAAAATGTACAGTGAGAATTGTCATATATATGATTGTGGTCCAAGTCAGGCCTACTTGTCCAAACTATNATTTTCGATTCTGTGTCTGCAATCTTTCTGCATGTCTGGCCAAAACAAAGCACAAAACAAAAGTGACTATCACAAAAGCTGTCAGGAAGTACATCATCTCTTAGCACACAAAAATGACTTGAACTAGTTTTTTTCAAGCGTTTCTTCTCTTCTGTCCTGTTCGTGGTCGCTCCCAGGAAACTTTGAAAAGCTATAACTAACCTGAATTACGTAGATTAGTACGTCACTCACACGATTACTGGTACCATGTATAAAGATCGACATGTTCTAATTCAATTGAATAGAACAACTACAGCAGCTATTGGATTCGGTTGTATTTGAGTACCTTTTTAGCCATTGTAAGCACACAGTTTGTGCATAGAGAGTCAAATTTGTTCAGTAGGTGTACTTTGATGTGTATAATGAGGTGTGTGTGTCATTTGGTTCTGGCGATAAAATTTTGGTGTCATCGTCACATGAGATACGAGTTCTACAGCAGCTATTGGATTTGGTTGTATTTGAGTACCTTTTTAGCCATTGTAAGCACACAGTTTGTGCATAGACAGTCAAATTTGTTCAGTAGGTGTACTTTGATGTGTATAATGAGGTCTGTGTGTCATTTGGTTCTGGCGATAAAGTTTTGGTGTCATCGTCACATGAGATACGAGTTCTACAGCAGCTATTGGATTCGGTTGTATTTGAGTACCTTTTTAGCCATTGTAAGCACACAGTTTGTGCATAGAGAGTCAAATTTGTTCAGTAGGTGTACTTTGATGTGTATAATGAGGTGTGTGTGTCATTTGGTTGTGGCGACTCAATTTTAGTTCTGTCGTCAAGTGATATACGAGCTACATAGCCGATATTGAATTGGGTTCACATGGAGTAGCTTTTAGAGCCATGTGACCACATAGTTTGTAGTTGTTGGCTAAAATTACACCAGTGTGTTTGTCTTAATGTGTATAGAGACCTGAGGGTGGTGGTTGGACCTGTCGACTCAATTTTAGTGCTGTTGTCAGGTGATATGAGCTAGGGTGTTGGTTGGACCTCTCGACTCAGCCCATTCATTTCAATTAGTTATGTCATATGTTGTAATAGCTATTCCTGTCACTAACTTAATGAGCCACTCATATTAAGGTCAGTGGAATTTGTGTGTGATCATGTGAGATTACAGCAAGCTAGCAACTNTTCCTTGACACTCGCTTTCATCATAAATAGGCCTAAACAAAAACTAGAAAGCTTTGAAACTTAGTGTATAAATTCACGTACTTCAATGCAGCCATCTTTGTAGGTAGAGTTCAAAAGTCATCTATCCACGTGTGCGCATGCGCATTAGCCTCTTCCAGCATAATGTAGTGCATGTATTGCTGCTACTCAAGCTTTTTGTACGGACTAACCAGTCTCTAATAGTCTCCACACTGTAGTGTTGAAAAAAGTGAATGAACAAGTAGTAAAAATTTCAAAAAAATAAGCAGTGTAGGAATGGGCAGTGCATTAAAAAGTATCGGAACAAGGCAGGGTCTCAATTTCGGCACATGACTACTTCATTTTTATGCCCAACTCTTGGCCGGCAGTCCAGTTTAAGTTATATACCTGTCTGTTATAGTTTACTCTATTGCTTTAGTAGCCAAGTGATTAGCTACACTACTGAGAAATTTGAACCAATGCAATGAATAAGCTACGATACTATTATACGATCATCACAACACAACACTGAAAATCCATATCAAGGATCAAGAATATAAATGAAGTAGTCATGTGCCGAAATTGAGACCCTGCCTTGTTCCGATACTTTTTAATGCACTGCCCATTCCTACACTGCTTATTTTTTTGAAATTTTTACTACTTGTAAAACATTAGGTGTGTTGATGATCAATATTAACACACTGTGTGTTATTTTAACCCATGTGCTGGAGCTGATCAGCACACTATTTTTTTTCTGTGTACTGAAGTGGATATACCATTTGAATCTTTTCAGTGTGTTGAATTCTATTGTAAAGGACACATGCAGTTTTTGTCTATTGCTCACAGACTCCAATATCAAAGCTTCTATTATGGCCTTTTTTTGATATTTTAGCATATTATTCGTTGATGATTTGTCGTACAAAAAATAATTAGTACCATTGTAATTAGCATGGACTTTCAAATGGCATATAGGCATATAGATTAAGTGAATTGGAACAGATATAGATCGATCTGCATTACTAACTACATTCACTTGACATTATAATGTGTTCTTAAGTACCTCATTTGCAGATAATGTATGTAATCCAGGAATATCATGACAATACTTGATATACTTAGCACAATTACAAATCCGGCATTGGCTAGAAAGAATGTCAAGGAGCAATTGGTTGTTGCTCCTGTATCTCTGAGGACAGAGATTCTTCAAAAAGGCCATGTTGGTGTGCTGTAAGGGTACTTTCTAGTACACAAGGATTCGGTGGAGCACATGTGCACCAGAAATTGTGGTGAGTGTACAGTTGTGTCTGGTACTGGGAAGATTTAAAAGCCTCCCCTTAAACCTATCCCTGTACAAAGACCATTCTAAGTCTGGGGGGTAGATATTATGGAGATGCCTATAACAGCTTCGGAGAACAAATACTGCATTGTGTTCCAAGATTGCATGCCTTGGCCTTTAGTATTCACAACCTCTGATCAGAAGCCTGCAGAAATTGTTTGCTTACTAGCTGAGGAGCTTATTCCTGTATTCGGAATTCCAGAAACTCTTCTTTCCAATAGAAGAGCCAATTTTCTCTCGAATCTGATGTTAGAGTGTGCAACTGTCCACCAAAACTCCCCAATGGTTTGACAAAACAAGCATTGTTCTGGACAAATACCAAGAGAGATAAGCAGTCAGTTAGGACCATTGCTAGCTCCCAGAATTCAGATCAGAGAGGTGCTGAACCACAGATGTGTGAGTAGTCTGGACATCAATTCAGTTACTGAAGATACCCTCTCTGAAGTCGAAGAGTCTAATAAAGAAGAGCAGAGATTCATTGCACTAGATAGAAGTAATGCTAAGTACTCTCTTCATCCAAAAGTCTCACGTCCAAATCAACTCACCATGCAAAGTTAAAGCTTGGGACGAGCTTCCAAGAGGAGGAGGTAATGTATTGAATTAGAACAGACATTGAGTAATAATAATAACTATTAATGTAGTGTTATGTAATTTGCATGTGACTCTAATCTGCATGTGTGCTGATATGTATAATTATTGAGTAAACTTATGTTGATGATTGAAGTATTTGAGTCTTACGTATTATTGAGATTGGATTTATGCTAAATTCAATCACTAATTAATATGCATGACATCACCATAGTGACCTGATTTTAACATATGAAGAACTGGAATATAATCTTTACTTCATCTGTTGCCCCTTCAGATGATGAATATTCATTTTTTCATGAATAATTCAATTTCTGGAACACTTAGAAGGCTTCCTTGGTTTTCACACTTTAATTGTATCTTCATATACTACATTTTTGTCTAAGGGCTTAACCAGTAGGCTTTCCGTTCCTTAAATTATTGTTGCTATGTATTGTATAAGCCATAATCCCCTAACCACAGGGAATTATACATTGCTGCAGGGCATGCACTAATAGATGAAATGCAAGTGAGCTCATAGTACTGAGTATCAACAAAAGGGGGTGGCCTGGTGGCTTGTTCACCATTGACTCTGACAGGCGGTTCAAGTCCCTCCAGTACCACATGTATTTTCTCTTGCGAGCTCTTGCCTAGGAGTCAACTCAGCTCTAGCCCAAAAATGAGGAGGTGAATTTCACCGCATCCTTAGGAGGGGATGTAAAGCCGTCGGTCCCAGGGACCTGCATTCATTAGCCCTAGGCTATTTGTAGGCCCTCGTTAGCCACAATTGTGGTAAACCCGAAGGGGCACTTAAAAAAACAAAACTTGATGCTTTTAGCATGAAAAAAAGATTAGTGTATGTCTTTCTTGAGTCAGTGACCAATACAAACCTCGGTTTGTACTGAAAAACACTAGGTGCTGTCACTGATGATTGCTGCTCTAGCTGCCAGTAAGTTTAGCCCGGCCCTTTCATTTTCTTGTTCTCGAGTCCTAGACTGAGAGACCATTACAAAGTTTGTACTGAAAAATGCTAGGTGCTGTCATTGCTGCTCTATAGCTGCCAGTGTTTCAGCTCACCATATCATTTTCTCGTCGTTGAGGCCTCAGTTCTAGGTAGCTAGATGTAGCTATCCGTGAACGACCACCAGTTGTGGCAAAATGTCCAAGCAAAAAGGGTGACCTTGAAATCAAAGAAGAAAATACCAGCAGTGGACACAATTTCACTACTTTTGAACTAAATACACTGTAACTATGAGACCATTCTTTTTCGCTTTGGTTGTCAAGCAAGCGCTGACCAATAGTAAGACGTTTTATTTCCCGCTTGTAACGTGGGATTTAAACTAGTTAAAGCACGTGCGCACTCGTGATCTATGGCATATAATGCCCTCAGGTTATGGGACATTATATGCCATATCCCTCGTGCTCGTGCTTTAACTATTACATAAATAGCCGGGAGACATTTTCTATCTAGAGCACACCAGCCAAGAACTTCATCAGTGCTGTATCTCACACATAATTATTTTAAACACGTAGCCCTTAGACAAATTTGTCCGTAACTAGTGATATGAATATTTTAATCACTGAAGCCTTCTAAGTGCTCCACCTAATTTATTATATATAAATCATTAATCATTCGCATACGATAAGTCACATGACATAAAGAGTAATGTCTACATAAAGCAGACACTTGAGGCATTATATGTATATGCATTTCCATGGTAATAGCACAATTCGTTATGATTTTATTTCAACTTCCTTTCTAAAAATTGGGTACCCAGTCCTTAATGCACCTAAGATGCAGAAGAATTGCATTTCCATAGTTGTTGTTGATGGGAAACTTTCAGCCCTTTATGGGCTTGGATTTCCCTTCCTACCATGCAAGCTGAAGGTCTAAAACTATGTGACGCCTCTTGGGACATTAGACAGTCTTGTACGGGTCTCTCTGTAAGTTATTCCTGGTCTTGCTGCACGCTGAGACTGATAAAACTTCAGATTATGTTACAAACCCGCCTGGTAGCAAGAAAAAGAGGAGACGAAGAAAAGGGAGAAGGAATTCGAGTATACAAAGACACCTTATCCACATATAAGTGGTTCCGCGCTACTACTGTACTTAGATGCCAATCTTCCATCTTCTCAACCCATTTCCAGGCCTGGGAACGAGGCTACTCAACCTCCTTGACTCTGCTAATGAGGTCAAGCAATCTGAAGACAACAGTGACACAGCTAATCATTCAAAGAATGTCATTGATGAAGGAATGAAGGAGGAACAGCTTGTTATTAGTGAGCCTGAAATGTGGCAAGCTAAGAGAATGAGTTTAATATTGATCTTTCAAATGATGTTTTCTATCATGAACTGGATAACAATTCCCCTGGTGTGTGTGTTCAGAGTGAGGATGCATAGGTGCCAACCTCAAGCTAAAATCCCAGGACATTAAAATCGCACATGCAAAAATTGTAAGCCACACCCCTGACATGCCCATTAATTGCTTAAGTGCAAAGTGCAAAATAAATTCTAGTGTTGCGAGCGCTTCAGAAAAGCACTTGCTTTTTTAGGTAGATTTGGGACAGCATAGAGCTATATTTTGAGAAAAACGGTTGTATTTTTCTGGGAAAAGTGCACTTTTGTCTAACATTTCAGGTAAATTTGGATTTCCGGGCGGGACACGGGACAGAGGCTTCAACTATCCTGAGAGTTCCCGGACAGAGGATGGGGAGCTTTTGGTCAAGATTTCAAGGTTATCAGTGAGAGCTGTTTCTGACAGTGAGGATGTCTCTGAGTCTAGTAGTGATGAAGTTCTGTTATTATATCTCTGATTAAATCGATTTCCTTTGAGAGGAGGCTCTCTGGAACTCCTGGTTTTAAGATTGAGACCACTGGCTCTAATACTGGTAGTGAATCATAGGCCCTGCAAACTTGATCACATTCGAAGATCTCTTCGCAAGCTAGCTAGTTTGTTGTTTCTTTATCACCATGAATCTTATACAAATATCTTTCAGGTACATTGTTTGTTAGAAAAAGCACCTGAAAAGTATATAAATCATAGTATACAGCAACTTTACTGTGAGTACAACAGGCTAAAACAGTGGAAACATACAATGATTGATGTGCTACTGCCCAGCCATTCTTGGCATCGTTGGGTGCTGCTACCTTCTGCATGGTGCCTTGAGAGAATTCTTTGATGCAGCAGAGCATGTAGAATGCTGTCCTTGCAGTTATTTGAAATTTTAATAAACTCTAATAATGCAATAGTAATAATAATTATTACAGATGATGAAAGTGGTATTCTTATATTCACAAGTACAAAAAACATTGGAAATGTAATGAGACACAGGAATGGCTAAATCGTAAAAAGAACGCAAACAAGATGGAATGGCTGTTAAGAGTGTGTGCAGAATTCTTCCTGTATGGGCTGCATTTAACAATCTCCTTATTGAGTCTCTTNGGTGAATGGTGAGTTACTCTACATGTTGATATTGTTAATACTTTGTAGCACTCTCCAGTGACGAGTCAAATCTACCTGGTGACAGTGATGAAGCCACAGATGATGCATGGTACAGACCAGAAAACAGCAAGCAGTGACACTGATTCAAATCTACCAGGTGACTCTGATGAAGTCACAGATGATGGTACAAATCAACCAGGTGACAGTGATGAAGTCACAGATAATGGTACAGACCAATAAACAGGCAAAAATTCATTGGTAGAAAAGTGCGAGAGTCTTCAATAGGGGTGTAAGAATCTTCGAGAGTCTGAGAGGAATACGGTCAGCTGCATAATAGCGACCGAAATATCTGAAAATTAAAAGTTTCAGTTTTATGACTAGTGAAATACTCTAAGTATAATTGAACTATAGTTGAAGAATAGAATAAAATAACTCCAGATGTGTGAAGAATCACTGAAAGATAATGATGCAAAAGTAAAGTTTTACACAGGAGCATGTATATTTCCCATTCCAGCTGAAGTGTTCACTCAAGAGTTTTTGCTTGTGAGACCAAGATTTAGCCTACAGATTTGGTAACGATTAACTATCTCTTGGAGATAGATCTCGTAAGTTAAACACCAATAAACTTCAAGTGCACTTCTTATCCACCACATTTTACACAATATAATTTTATGTAATTTATTTTGTTGTTAATATTTTATCATATATTTCCAATGTAGCATGCCTGAGGATCTCTAATGGAGAGTGGCCACGATCCAGGTCACGCAGATCAAGAACAAACACGTGCTGTCTGGCAAGAAGCAAGATTTTACTACCCAGAACATGGGTGTCTCAAAAGAGCTTAAGTTTGTTAAATTCCTGGAGAGTCTCAGTGGCATCACATGGGAGTGCTGATTGCGGGTGTAGAGCACCCGAAAATTTTGAGATAGCCATGCCCACCTTTGTCTCACATAAGCAAAATTATTAATGGTTATGAATGCGATCATGCCGGAGATGCCACTGTATTTTTGGCCTTTTCTCCAATTTTACATAAAATTTCACTCTTGAGAGTGAATTTAAAGTCTTATCAGCTTATTCTATTTCAAGCAAAATTAATTAAACTGTGCTTGTCTTGAGCGCTGCTTTTAAGCAATTATGTCATATATTTTCTGAGCTAGGGGGGTGCTTGAGCACCCTGAGCACCATGCTAGATACGCCACTAGATCTAGCTACTCTCCAGGAAGCACAAGCAAAGATCCACTCGTCTGGAGAAGGTACATTTAGCAATTTAATTTCAACTTGTGCTAATACTTGTTATCCACACATTTAACACATTTACCTAACTCATGCTAATACTTCTTACCCACACTTAGATTCCTCATGTACTACTTGGTGTACACGAACTTCCGAAGAGAGGAAGTGGTGTGTAATATGATGGTGAAGGAGGCCAGGATATGGTGGTGGTGAGTGTCTTTGACCACAAAACAGTTACAGCATATGGATTTCGATGCCTAGGCACATTCACCAGCACGTCCTTGAGTATGCAGGAGATCTAGAGAGGGGAACCAACTTGTTTTTACCACGTAAATGGAAATTGGAAAAGAATTGCAATGGCAGTAGGCCTAAGTGGCACAGAGCAGCAAGAGCATGCAGCAGCAAAACACCTCACCCACTCCCTAAACATCCACCGGCAGCATATCAGTATAGTGGTGATATGCATGCATCTATTGAGACACATAAGATGCTGAAACAAGTGGCCAAAGGAAAAAAAAATTGCCTGAATAACCTGCTCTCAAATGGAGGAGACAATTTTATACCCTTGAAGAAGGTAATGTTTTTAATTATTGTGCTGTTTATCATTTACAGAGATCATCAAAGAGGTTACAACATCACGGATAGGGAAATCCTCCCAAAACTGAAGTATGCAAAATTTTCCTTGGAGAACAGTTGGAGAAAGGGATGTTTCCGGGTCGTACTGTACAAAATATACAGGATAGAAGTAAAGACAATTATCAGATAGGAACTAAACAAGATCAAATAAATTTTTAGAACAACTCAGTAAGTATAAATTTTTCTTTTGTTTTCATTCCATTTGTGCTAAAATTGTATTAATGTCACTATACTTAACTTTAAGGTTCATTTTCTGGTATTCAATGCTATCTTGTAAAATTTGTTTTCAACTAATTATATGTACTTGATAAATGCTAAATATATTGGGAGAGTTGAAATACTTAGAATTTTACCCAGCCTCTATTGTGGACACAATTACACGCACCTTAAAAATCAGGTTATGGACTTAAAATTTCAGTACCTTGGAAATGAAGGCACCAAGGTGCATAACCCTTGGTGCAGGGTACATACTGAATCTTATAAGTATTTTGATGGTATTTGATATATTATAGCAGTTTATTGTGTAGCCTAGTATTGTTATTTCTGTATAATGTAGTTGGATGAGTGTGTATCAATAAGCTGGTCTGCAGCTATGCTATGGGACTCGCTCAGGCTCGCCCCTCATGCTTGCCCCAAAATTTTTAACAGGATAAATGGGTGTGGCCTCGAAGTTTAGCTCAGATAGGCTGAAAAGCCTCAGATTTCAGAAACAATAGGCTTTTGTTGCTTTGTAAAAGGACCTCAGGCCATTTCATATCAGTAGCTAAGCTTCTACTGTCTATGCTATGAAGCTCGCTCAGGCTCGTCCCCCAAAATTATGGGTGTGGCCTCGAAGCTTAGCGCTCAAAGAGGCTGAAAAGCCTCAGATCTCAGGAACTACAGGCTTTTGTTGAATTCTTTGTGTAATTTTTTTAGATNGATGGAGAAAATTGGAGGTTTGGCATATTTTAGTTTGGTACTTTAGCGATGGTTTAAGGCCATGTTTTTAGGCTTGTTAGAAAGAGAAAGAGCTAAATAGTAGCTTAAGAAGCCTTTTAGTGCCAAGCGCTCAGTTTTTGCAGAGTTATTCGCGTGAATGGCATTCGTGTCATTCCTATGTACCCAGTACTACCATACTGGGAATGGACAAATCAAGCATTCTGGACGGATGCGTATCTTCTCAAGAGAGATGAACAGTCAGCTGGGACCATTGCTGGCTCATCAGAGTGGTGCTGAACCACAGACGTGTGAGTAGTCTAGGCACTGATTTAGTGATTGAAGATACCCTCTCTGAAGTCAAATATTCTAATAAAGAGCAGAGATTCACTGCACAAGATAGAAGTAATGCTAAGTACTCTCTTTGTCCAAGAGTCTCATCGACTCGCCATGCAAAGTTAAAGCTTGGGACGAGCTTCTGAGAGGAGGTAATATAGTAATTGGAACAGACATTGAGTACTAATAATAACTATTAATGTAATGTGTTTTGTAATTCACACATGACTGCTGATATGTATATATAGTATCTAGTGAACTCTTGTTGATGATTTAAGTATATATATATATTTAATTGAGTGACCTCAGTCTTATTGTTGAGATTGGATTTATAGTAAAAAAAATGGCTATGCAGAAGAGTTGCATTTCCATAGTTGTTGTTGATGGGAAACTCTCAGCCTCTCATATGGGCTTGGATTTCCCTTCAATGCCATGCAAGATGAAGGTCTACGACTGCATGACACCTCTTGGGACATTAGATGGTCCTGTATGGGCAAGGCCGCCTCTCTTTATATGCCGCACTGAGACCGATATAAAACTTCAGATTTTGTTACAAACCCGCCTGGTAGCAAGAAAAAGAGGAGACGAAGAAAAAGGAGAAGACACTTTTGTAGTATGCAAAGACACATTACCACATACCATATAGCGGGTAAATTTGGCGGGTTTAAAATTTGGAAAATTCCCATTTTGGGATTATTGGTGATTTTTAATTTGGCGATTCAATTCCGCACGCTGCATAGTTTAATATATGGGCGCACATGCGCATTAAACTGTTTGGCGATTTGAAGAATAATTCGCCAATTCGCTAAATTGAATTCTTGCTAAGTTTACCCGCTATATGGTAAGTGGTTCACTATCATCTTCCATCGACTCAACCCATTAGCCTTGTTTGCAGAGCTACTCAACCTCCTTGACTCTGCTAAGCAACACAAAGCAATCAATTATCACTACGCATGACTTGAAAAATTTCTAAAGATATTTGTCATAGTCTTCAGCAGTTCCTCTCTTCCTGTCCACTTAATAAGAGAGTGTAGCCTTCTGTACATGATATCTAACCATTTTTGGAATGTCTGAGAGAGTGTTAATTGGTGATCACCGAATCTGTAAACCAAATCTTGGTCTGAGAGGTTAAGCACCATGAGTACAAGCAAAAACTCTTGAAACTCAAGAGAGAACACTTTGGTTGGTTCGTATCGTTATCTTTCAGTGATTCTTCACAAATCTGGAGCTGTTTTATTCTATCCTTCAACTNGCAGAACAGATGTAACTAAAATCCAGGCTATTATTCTTTCTCTGTCCCACTGCATACACACAACCTTACAGCTCTCAACAACCAGGACCCATCTACTATTTGACACCAAGAAAGTGTGCAATATTTGAAATCTGTTGTGATGCCATTCCAAGAATTATAAGAACGTAGGATGAACTTGAATACAAACACGTCATACAATGGACTTTAAATTTTAGCTCATTAACCTGATTAATGAGGCAGTACTTCAGCAATCACAATTTCGGGGAAACAGAACTCACTGTTCAAGCCAACAACTGAAATAAGAACAGGTATGTTGGTCTTGTTACATGTATGCACACACACACAAACACACACACACACACACACACACACACTTACACTCACATTTACAAATACATGATGCTATATATATATTATGAAGAGTCATGGTCAGTATTAACACAAAGATTACCTTGTCGTTTCTCATTGTTGGACACACCAAGTTCTTTCCAGACTAGTGCTTTGGCCTCTAAAGAGGGCAATTAGAAGGAGCTAGGTGGATTGGCTGGATGACATCGCTCCCATTGTCAAAGATTCTGCAGTTGTAAACTATGCACAACAAGGTTAATAAACAGTAAAAGTTAACTTTTATCAACTTGATGTCATTTTCTCTCTACTCTTTTGGAAAAGTCTTAGTACCTACATATGACTGGGCAAACTTTTTCAACGATAACTTTAAACAAACTACAACAAAGGGAATGAAGATGTAAAACTTTGATTCCAAAATGCTGGTTACATTTCCATGAAGGAACACAGACAGTGACAGCGACAAAACAGAACAGAGATTAACCGATTATACACCAATTACGCATTATTGCGTCAAACACGTGGGTGTTGCAAACCGCCGTTGACGCATTAGCGACTTTTTGCAAGCAAAGCAATTAGCCCTGAACTTTAAACTTTATATACGAATAGGTAAGGGACTACTCTACCAAAAAATCAAGTCAGACTTAGAACTGCTAGTAAGGTGTGGCTCTACTCGTAGCTGAGCGACTGACGGTCACGATCTTTGCGATCACGATGGTAGAGTTTAGAGTGACGTTATTTCTACAACCCTTCAGAGGATAGGCTTGAAACTTGCTACGTAAGTGCAGGGATAGTTAGGCTATATAGCCATAGCATCAATTTTGTAAGCGTTGTTGGCTAGCTGGAAAAAAATCTTTAGACGCGTAGCTATGTCCTAGCGTATTAGACCCTCCCGTACATTAGGCTTTTTTTTCCTGCAAAAGCTTCACTAAGCTACAAGACTTGGAGCATAGTTAGCTTCATTGTTGCTTAGCTGCATCATATAAAAAGCTTTGCCTGATCTTTACTTGTAGAAGAAAAACAAAAAGAAGGCGTAGCTACAAAAAATTTAAAATTTTAATTCCGCGCTATGACGTCATTCACTTAAAAAAGAATTTAGCATATAATCGGTTAATGCTCAAAAACAAAGACTGGAGGCCAAACCCATCTGATATGCCAGAAGTAATTGCAGTCAGCAAAGAGAGACAAGTTTACCTCTATGATAAAAATCCGAGTTTGTTGACGAAAAACACCAACATTCTGTGTGTTCAAAGCCAGCAGATTACATGGCAACTACCCGACTAGAGCCTTGATTCGAAACTGCTGCATCATCCACTATAACACCACCAACATTATTAGACAATGCTGTCACAAACAGTAAAACGAAGGAAGGTAGTGTGTACTCTCTGCAAACAAGCTGGACATGACAGCTAAAAGACAATAAAATTTAACACTGGTGGTTTATACTTCTCAAGTTCTGTGGGAAATGTCCAAGCTAGGTAATATCAGCTAGAGGGAATGTGAGTTGATACCACAAGAGCCATGAGAAATCAAACTTGAACTGTACAAAATACTGAGAAACGACACATAGCTCCCATCGAACACTATAAAGCATAATAATNTTTATTATCAATCCAGAGCCTCAAACCCAAGATCAGAAGTCGAACAGGACTAAGTCTTGGAAGGGATGTACGTGTCAATACTGAAAGTACACAAGGCCAGGGGCAAATTCAGGATTTAGAAACTAAGTTTAAACGCAAGTATTTTGCATCAGCCCTACCTTTTTAATGTAACCTAGACCCACCCACTTTTTTCCTTTGCATGAGGCAGAGCAATGTCACTTGGATAAGGTATAGGTAACTCACTGACAATTATGATACTATGATAATTATTATGTATGTTGCTTTGTACATGACTTACTAAAAGGACTGGCCTAAACTTAAGGTTCTCCATGCAAGAAAATTAACAGTTGGCATAATCATGTGAGTCTAGCTGTCTAGAACCCCATCCTGAAACTACCCCGGCTCTTTACCTGTTTTCATATCTAAGTTTACAAGTAGTGGCTCTGCATGCATGAATAAACTATAGCTTCATGCACTGATCCTTAAATTTCTCTCTTTCTTTAGGTGCTGTTATATGTACTGTTACAGTAACAATCTTATTGTTAGGTGGATTTGCAAGTTTAATTTCCATGTGCACCTCCTTGAACAATTACAAGAAAAATGGTTTGACTAGTGAAAGTGTTATCGGAAATTCAGATACTGTTCTTATACTAAAATATGATCCAAAAATTACAAAGGAGATGGAATTCACTGAGGTACGTAATGCAGCAAGCAAAATGTACTTCTACAATAAAACATGTGATAGCTTTGTCAATGAAACTACAAACATTAATGAAACTAGTCAGTTGAGTTTACAGACAAATCAGGAAACATTCAGATTATCTGAATATTATATTTACTTGAAGGTTCAAACATTACATATTACTTTAGCTTTGAAGAGGTACTACCATCAAATTCTACCTGCCTAGCTGAAATAAACATATATCATAACTATAAGCAATACATGAACTTCATTGAAGATCGCACAGCTGCATCACCAGTAATGAAAGAATGTCTATCTTATGACAGACCTAACTATAGTGTGGAAGTAACAAGAAGTCTTTACTATTTCATAGCATTGGATATTTCTCCAGAATACACAAACCATTATGATAAAACCAACCTTACTTATACAATTGTAGGCTATCAAAAATACTACCAATCACCAGTGGGAACGAGTTGTGCGATTATACCAGGCTATGACAGGTCGTGTGTAATACATCCAGCTGCAACTGGCAACAAATACAACCCGCCCTCATGTGTTTTGGGAAAAGTTGAACATCACACACCAAATACAAATTACACTAAGGTTATATCCACCACTAAGATTAAGCAATCTGAGATGGATAAATTTACAAGTTCACTATTTATTAATAAGTTTGTTCATAATTTGTTTTACAGTATGTATTGTGTGCCCAGCAACATACTTATACCTGAGATTTTGTAGAAATAACTAAGTACAAGAAGAATTACTTGTGGATATAACTATACATTCATACATTATACAATTTAATTTAATGCTTATATTTTTTGTATATTATTTGTGGCAAGATGCACAGGTGGTTCACTACTTCAAGTGAACCTACATACATACATAGGTAATTCCCCCGATTGCTTCTCCTAATTAAACCTCACCCCATTGCCATAATTATGGCAACCGATAAAGAATGCCACTATACTGAGTATGTAGCTACCACATGCAGTTATCAAAAATGATTAGTTCATGTGCAGCCTATAAAACTTCAATTCTTGAACTTTCCGATGCAGAAGGACACTAGCGCAGAGATCAAAACAAAGCTTAATGCTAGAAGACTCTACTAAAGGTTCTCAGTGGTTTGTTAGAAAATTTCAGAACCAAGCGCGATGACCAATGGCAATGTTTTGGTAAGTACGATTAATTTGCTCTAAAAATCACTATTTCTGTCTGTAGTCTAGCACGTACATAGGAATGGCACAAATGGCCCAAATGGCCCATTAGCACAATACAAATATTTACTCTTAGCTAAGGTTGGACTAAGCCATTAGCTGTATCAATTGTGCTCTAAGTTAGTATTTGTTTACTTCAAACGCTTAATTGCAAAAACGGAAGCAGTCAAAGTTCGCCAAATTAGTAGCAAACTTTTGGCTTTTTTTCTAGCTAGCAAAGCAGGACTACAGAAGCGGTTAGCTGCAGGTATAGCCTAAGCCTCCCTGCACCTCCATAACTAGCGTCAAGCTTCTCCTGCAAAGCACTAGGAAAAAAATGTGATTTAAAACCGATGGTCTCGATCTCGACGCAAACGCGACCTTTGACTTCTAACGTGTATATCGCCACATTCACTAATTAGATCTGGGTCAAACTTAGTATTTTACTAGAGCACTACCTTACCTATTTGAATAGTGAGTCTAGAGCCCACAGCTCAAATGCCATGGCTAGAATAAAAAATATGCGATAAGTTGCAAAAAATTGCGAACGTTGAATACGTGCGTGCGGAAAAATCCGCAATCGGCTCTAAAGGGATAATATACACTAATCCAAAATATACGATTGTTAGTGTGAACATATCCATATTATAGAAAAACTTGGTATTAATAGCTAGCCAAAGCCACGAATAAATTCAAGCAAAATGAATATACTGTATCATTATTCATAGACACAGATACAAATCTTAGGCATGATGATAACATTGTTCAGGTTCAAATTAAGTACAAGCTACAGGATTATACTCATCCTCAAAATTAAGGGGTGTGGTAGACTCTAAATTTGTGAACACATTAATTTTAAATACAGCATTTAACTCAAAAGAATTACAACAGACACAACTATGGCCAATAGAAAGGTTGAGTACTCTAAATTTTGTAAAAGTCAAAGAGAACCTGTAGATAAAGAGGAAATGACTCCAAGGACTAAAGCTGGTGATGAATTAAACTCTAATGGGAAAAGGAGTGGTTTGAATGCAACCAACAATTGCAAAGAAGTATCAATTGAACTACGGATCTACTGAAAATAGGCCATTTATGGACATCCACCACTCGAGCACACACTCTGTAGAGGATTCGAGAAAACAAGGACTAGGTACATCAGATGGAAGAGAATTTGAAGTGGTATCTATTATCAATCCAGAGCCTCAAACCCAAGATCAGAAGTCAAACAGGACTAAGTCTTGGAAGGGATGTACGTGTCAATACTGAAAGTACATAAGGCCAGGGGCAAATTCAGGATTTAGAAACTAAGTTTAAACGCAAGTATTTTGCAACAGCCCTACCTTTTTAATGTAACCTAGACCCACCCACTTTTTTCCTTTGCATGAGGCAGAGCAATGTCACTTGGATAAGGTATAGCTAGGTAACTCACTGACAATTATGATAATAATTATGTATGTTGCTTTTGTACATGACTTACTAAAAGGACTGGCCTAAACTTAAGGTTCTCCATGCAAGAAAATTAACAGTTGGCATAATTATGTCTAGCTGTCTAGAACCCCATCCTGAAACTATCCCGGCTCTTTACCTGTTTTCATATCTAAGTTTACAAGTAGTGGCTCTGCATGCATGAATAAACTATACACTGTTAGAAATAAGGTGTAAGTTAACACCTTTTGGGGGTGTCCCGCGTAATGTTTAAGTTTTGCACCCCTGGAGTGTTATAGGGCACCCCTCAAAATTCACTGGAGTGTTACGTAGCACTCCTTTATGTGCTATATAACACTCCAGTGTTGTTATTGAGCACCCAGCTATACAACATTCTGTAGCTACACAGAACCTTTAATGTATCAATTTCATGAACAAAATTCAATTCAAACACAGCATAAATTGTTTCTATGATCTGTCCAGAGTCTTTCTTGACAACTGCATGTCCAGCCGGGAGTTGCTGTATGCTTGTGGCTACCTGTACAGTAATAGATCGAGGACATTATTGTCTAATTGACATAATTATAGCTACATAACATGTACATATAGCTAGCTTTTCCCATCACTATTTAATTTGTACACTAAAAATATGTATATCCACACATACACACTTGTAATGATGCTTACACTTACCATCAGTGAGTCTCTTTAACATATTGAATGAGTGCATTTCAGGCTTTTGTGTATACTCTTCATTTCACCATAACTGCCATCACTGTTCCTAAGACCAAGTAAGCCTTTCTCTCACAGGATCAGGCTTAGCGCGCTGATCTACAAGGGTTCAAAGTTCACGATTTGTTATCAACCATGCATACAGCTTATAACAGTAGGTCTTATCTAGCTGTTCTTACCTTAAATTTTGAGTTTATCTAGGTTGCAGCCATCTGTTTATGTTATCTGGAAGTCATATTTGGGGGTATTGGAGCTTTTCCAATGACTTATCAACGGCGCTGAAAAAATAAATATCAGCCCAGTTAGTACAGCTCAGTTAGACTGTAAAACATCAACTTTTCTTACCTCAAGCACTCCAAATTGAATTCTTGACAAGTTTAACTCTCTCCTTTTCAGTTTTTCCTGCCTAGAAGTCATCCTTTCAGGGTTTTGTTGAAGAACTCAGCATCTTCACACAAGACAAAATTTACAGCTGCTCACTCTAAGTTCAAAATTGCGCTACTGAGCATGCTCAGTAATGATGTCATTATTATTGAATATAAATTAGCCTGTTTAAAAGTCAGTGATTTGGCACTATTAGATGGTTCTAAGTTGCATATAGCCATTTCTGAGTGTTGTTATGATGCTAAGATGTATTTAATATGAGTATGAAGTATTATTGTACAAAAGGTTTTGATAAACACCCATGGGTGTTGTTCAACACAGAATAGGTGTTGTACGACACTGGAGTGTTAGGTAACACCCCGAAAAATTTTTCGGTCAATAATGGGGTGTTGATGGACACCTTATTTCTAACAGTGTAGCTTCATGCAATGATCCTTTCTCTCTTTCTTTAGGTGCTGTCATATGTACTGTTACAGTAACAATCTTTTTGTTAGGTGGATTTGCAAGTTTAATTTCCATGTGCACCTCCTTGAACAATTACAAGAAAAATGGTTTGACTAATGAAAGTGTTATCGGAAATTCAGATATTGTTCTTATACTAAAATACGATCCAAAAATTACAAAGGAGTTGGAATTCACTGAGGTACGTAATGCAGCAAGCAAAATGTACTTCTACAATAAAACATGTGATAGCTTTATCAATGAAACTACGAACATTAATGAAACTAGTCAGTTGAGTTTACAGACAAGTCGGGAAATATTCAGATTATCTGAATATTATTTACTTGAAGGTTCAAACATTACATATTACTTTAGCTTTGAAGAGGTACTACCATCAAATTCTACCTGCCTAGCTGAAATAAACATATTCCATAACTATAAGCAATACATGAACTTCATTGAAGATCGCACAGCTGCATCACCAGTAATGAAAGAATGTCTATCTTATGACAGACCTAATTATAGTGTGGAAGTAACAAGAAGTCTTTACTATTTCATAGCATTGGAGATTTCTCCAGAATACACAAACCATTATGATAAAACCAACCTTACTTATACGATTGTAGGCTATCGCAAATACTACCAATCACCAGTGGGAATGAGTTGTGCGATTATACCAGGCTATGACAGGTCGTGTGTAATACATCCAGCTGCAACTGGCAACAAATACAACCCCTCATGTGTTTTGGCAAAAGTCGAACATCACACACCAAATACAAATTACACTAAGGTTATATCCACCACTAAGATTAAGCAATCTGAGATGGACAAATTTACAAGTTCACTAAGTTTGTTCATAATTTGTTTTATAGTATGTATTGTGTGCCCAGCAACATACTTATACCTTAGATTTTGTAGAAATAACTAAGTACGAGAAGAATTACTTGTGGATATAACTACCATACATTCATACATTATAATTATGTATACAATTTATTTTAATGCTTATATTTTTTGTATATTGTTTGTGGCAAGATGCACAGGTGATTCACTACTTCAAGTGTACCTACCTACATACATACATAGGTAATTCCCCGATTGTTTCTCCTAATTAAACCTCATACCATTGCCATAATTATGGCAACCGATAAAGAATGCCACTATTATACTGGGTATATGTAGCTACCACATGCAGTTATCAAAAAATTAATGATTAGTTCATGTGCAGCCTATAAAACTTCAATTCTTGTGAATAATGAACTTTCCGGTGCAGAAGGACACTAGCGCAGAGATCAAAACAAAGCTTAATGCTAGAAGACTCATCAACAGGGAATGTGCTACTGTACGGAAGAGTCAAGGCCAAAGTAACAGAGTTTGGAATATGGCAAAACGTAACCCTCAGGGTACTCTTGTATCTTTTACAATGTGTCCGGGTGCAGGATGTTTGCTAATAACTTGCCCCCGGAAGCTAGATGTAAAAAAAACAACAACTTACCTACACAGTTAAGATTGATTACTTTGCAAATGGGACACTCACTATTCAGATTTTGACTAAGTATTTCGATTCCTGATCCTGGAGAAAGATCAACTTAAAGCAGCTGATCCTGGTTCCCCATGAATGAAGTATAGTCTCGCTAGCCAGACTCTCCGCCGAAAATGGGAGTGTCTGGTGAACAGCATATAGTAAACTTGTTCTCATTACCAGAATCTGGTAATAATCACAATATATTATGTTCCATAAATGGGTGTGGGTTGTAGATAAAGTTTCTCTCTCGTTTTTTTTCTGAGAGTTTAGTCAGCATGAGCATTCTTACAAAACAACAACAAAACATGGCCAAGTCTTGTGTTTGACGAACAAGTGAGATGTATGTGAAAGTACTATTTTGTTTCATGACTCAGCGTGATAAAATTGACTCAGTTTATACTTAGTTTGTAGGTAAGGATAGAGAGGACCTTCGCTACAAAGGAATTAAGGTGCATGCTCTATTAATTGTTCTAGCAAAATCCTACCAGATAGAAGTTTCTATGATGAGCACTGAGCTGCAGTTGCATTGCGGTTTATATTACGTCATCTACAACCTGCAAAACATGATTGTGGTCAATACCAGATTCTGGTAATGAGAATGAGTTTACTATGCATTGTTCACCAGTTCTCCCATTTTTGCGGAGAGTCTGGCTATATAGCGAGACTCAGACTACAAATGAAGCTCAAGTCTCTGAATGCCATCAAAATCACAACAGTCTATATAGAGTAACTCACCATTCACCGGACACCACAATATACCGGACGCATTCAAATAGCGGACACTCGCTGACGTTAATGAGTGGTCTGCTACCATTGATGTCTACATCTAGGTTGGTTCACGAATCAAGCCTTTTTTAAGATATTCTACTACGCATGCGCATGAGAAGCACGTGAAACAGGCCTCACGTTGTACGTTGGTATTGGATTTTACTTCCCCGTGTTACCTGGTGGCTACACGCCGTGTTTTGTGGAGTATGGGTGCTCATATATGCTCATAAAGGTAAAAATTGTATTCATTTTCTTCTGTTAACTAAAATTAGAAGCCTACAGCATATCTATATCTAGTGTTTTTGTCAATTTACCGTTTATGGTGCGTAACAATTAGAGTAGATAAACTGTCTTACTTTTCTGATATCTAAATTCTAGCGATAGGGCTGGATGCAGAATGCCAAAGTGTTAATGTAAATTTGATTTTTTTTTTTTTTACAGAGTCAGCTAGCTCCTCCTGAATCAGAGACACAATTCCATCAACGATAATGTTGGGGTATAGAATAACTGGAATCTATCTGTTCAATCACCACATAACTTCATTTGCTAAAAGAAAAGAATTCTCAACAGCCAAGCTAGCTCAGAAACAAGGAATCAAGTTCATGCCTTTTATCCATTCTAGCCATAGAACTTCTGAGTCAAAGAGTTAATTGTGGTGGACTTTCGCTCTACAGCCATCAGATCATGCTTCGATCCTTGTCTGAGAGTGAATATTCAAACTATTTACAAGCTGCTACTTCATACAAAGTGAGGGGAGATGCCACTGGTATAGCAGCTCACATTGTCCCTCAAGATTCGTTTGAATCGGGTGAGGGAGTGAAGAAGAAGAGAGGTGCTACTAGTCAAGCAAGCCACTCTGTCACTGATGATGCAAGAGTGAAGAAGAAGAGAGGTGTTAGTGTATACTGACAATTTCTGAAATACTGATCAATCATTAATGATTTGTAATGATTTTGCACGTGCAATATTACTAGTTTGGCTCATAAATCGATCGTTAATCACACCATTTTTATATAACTTCTACGCATGCGCAAGAGGAACACGTGAAGCTGTTTGCCACATGAAGTAAGTTGGAAGTGTTTTTGTGGAGTATGAGTGCTCATAAAGGTAAGAAATGTATTAGACTTTGTCTATAATCTAAAATGAGAAGCCTATAGCTTATCTGTATGTGTATATCTTGAGTAATATATGATTTGTCAATTATAGTTTTATGGTGTGTAATAATTAGAGTAACTGCTAATTCTAGGAATTAGAGCTGGGTGTAGAAATACTAAAATCTTTAATGGAATTGTGATTTTTTCACAGAGTCAGCTCCTCTAAATCGAAGAGTTGTCTCCAGCTCTGTGAGTAGTGCACCAACCCCACCAAGATTGGCCCTCAGCGCAAGTTAGACAAACATACCACAAAGGAGAAAATCTTAGTAAACTTCAACTTGCTGTAGAAGCAGTGGCTAGTGGAATGGCAATTCGTGAATGATGCAGCAGATACTTATGGAATTCCGAAATCAACTCTGCATGATCATGCTAGTGGTAAAATTTTGCTTGGAGCCTCAGCTGGCTTTCCAAAATATCTTTCAGATGCGGAAGAGGAAGAGGTGGTGAGGTGGCTAGAAGGATGTTCGCAAGTTGGTTGTGCTAAAACAGTTCGTGAGGTACGAGCGGTTGTGGGGTCAATTGTTGCAAAGAAAAGGGGGGTTGATTCTGCCACAGTCAGCCATGGTTGGTGGGACCGTTTCCGACAGCGACACCCGCATCTCACACTACGAGCTGGTGAATCACTTGCATACAGACGTGCAGTGGCTCAAAATCCAGAAACATTCAGAAAGTATTATGATCTTTTGGAAGAAATTTTGTCGTCAAATGACCTCCTTAACGAGCCTTCACGGATCTACAATGCTGATGAAAGTGGTGTTCCCTTGCAGCATCATCCAGGCCGTAGAATTGCTGTACGAGGACAAAAGCATGTGACTGTAAATACTTCTGGTAACAAACAACAAGTTACTATCCTTGCATGTGTTTCTGCCAATGGGCAATACATCCCGCTTATGGTTATCTTCAAACGGAAGGGGCTAACAGAAGATTTAATTCAAGGAGAAGTACCTGGTACTTTTTATGGACTTTCTAAAAGTGGTTGGATGGATGGTGACTTGTTTTCACTTTGGTTTCGAATGCATTTCTTGAAGAAAATCCCTCGTAAGAGGCCTGTTCTTTTACTGATAGATGGTCATGCATCCCATTATAACCCTGAGTGCATACGAGAGGCAGCTGCCTCAGGAATTATCATGTTTTGTTTACCACCTAATGTTACTCACCTGGCACAACCCTTAGATGTCACTCCATTCCATGCTCTTAAGTCACATTGGAATCATGCTTGTGACAAGTATATGGCTAACAACCCTGGAAAAGTTGTCACTATGTCTGTTTGGAGTCGCCTTTTTAGTGAATCATGGCACCAAGCTATGACACCATCAACGATAATGTCGGGGTTCAGAATAACTGGAGTCTATCCGTTCAATCGTCACATAAATCCATTTGCTGAAAGAAAAGAGTTCTCAACACCAACAGCCTAGCTAGCTCAGAAACAAGGAATCAAGTTCATGCCTTTTCATTCAAGTACTCCTGAGTCAAAGAATTGTGATGGTTCTTACTTGACTTCTCCTCTACAGCCATCAGATCATACTTCTTTCTCTGAGAGTGAGTATTCAAACTATTCACAAGCTGCTACTCCATTCAAAGTGAGGGGAGATGCCACAGGTATAGCAGCCCACACTGTCACTGATGACTCGTTTGAATCAGGTGAGGGAGTGAAGAAGAAGAGAGGTGCTACTAGTCGAGTAACCCATTCTGTCACTGATGACGNTAACCAGTTATGGTGACAAGCATAGTAGCTTGCAGTTCTAACCAGTTATGGTGACAAGCATAGTGTAGAACTCAAGTGTCCAGCCATAGTACTGTGGGTCACGATATAAATGAAACCACTCCTTTAATTAGAGTAGACCCTCAGTATCCGGACACCATCATACGGACAACGCTGATACTCCTACAAAAGACAACGACAACCATTCCTTGCACGACATGTATGACCTGTACTCTAGTTCCATTCACACCAGCGCCGATTGGTATCTAGTCGTCACTGGGTTTATAAGAATTATGCTTTATTTCCTGGTGCTTCCGGACCATCTGTTATCGTACAACTACATAAAATATCGGAAACGCTAAATGTGTGGAGTCTACCAGCACGCAGTCATGCGTCTAGTTCTATAAACTTTGCTCGGCCTAACTAGGCTACCTAGCAGTCTTGTATAGCTTACTGAGAATTGACTTTATAAAATTAAAATGACTTTGCAAAGGTTTCGCATAATTAGAATTAGAGAATAATTTCGGTAACAATATTACAAGCCCTGAATAATTGCACTTGCACACTCTACAAAAGCAATCATTACAAATAAATAATCAGCATTTGTCAGCACATTTATAAATAAAATGTTTATCTTCAGCTTTCTTTTTGGGTACTTTCACACAGAGACAATGAAACCACTGAAGGCAGCTGGAACATTGCACCCACTTGATGGCATTAGAGTGGACACAAATGCCTAATTCACAGTTAGAGCCTGAAATAATAAGCATGCCAAAATAATTACTACATGCTTGAATAACAGAATACTAAGCAACTACAAAAGTGACAAGCAGCTAGTATGAATCCTCACCTCTCTTCACTCCCTTGTCACGAGTACTGCAAGTTGATCTACCGCTAACACCTCCCTTCTTTACTAAGTCTCCCTTGTCATCAGTGACAGTGTGGGTTGCTTGACTAGTAGCACGTCTCTTCTTCTTCGCTCCTTCGTCATCAGTGACAGTGTGGGTTGCTCGACTAGTAGCACCTCTCTTCTTCTTCACTCCTTCGTCACCTGAATCAAATGGGTCATCAGGGACAGAATGGGTTGCTCGACTAGTAGCACCCTTCTTCTTCTTTACTCCTTCGTCATCAGTGACAGTGTGGGTTGCTCGACTAGTAGCACCTCTCTTCTTCTTCACTCCTTCGTCACCTGAATCAAACGAGTCATCAGGGACAGAGTGGGTTGCTTGACTAGTAGCACCTCTCTTCTTCTTCGCTCCTTCGTCATCAGTGACAGTGTGGGTTGCTCGACTAGTAGCATCTCTCTTCTTCTTCACTCCTTCATCATCAGTGACAGTGTGGGTTGCTCGACTAGTAGCACCTCTCTTCTTCGCTCCTTCGTCATCAGGGACATAGTGGGTTGCTCGACTAGTAGCACCTCTCTTCTTCTTCGCTCCTTCGTCATCAGTGACAGTGTGGGTTGCTCGACTAGTAGCATCTCTCTTCTTCGCTCCTTCATCATCAGGGACATAGTAGGTTGCTCGACTAGTAGCACCTCTCTTCTTCACTCCCTCGTCATCAGTGACAGTGTGGGTTGCTCGACTAGTAGCACCTCTCTTCTTCTTCGCTCCTTCGTCATCAGGGACAGTGTGGGTTGCTCGACTAGTAGCACCTCTCTTCTTCTTCACTCCTTCGTCACCTGAATCAAACGAGTCATCAGGGACAGAGTGGGTTGCTNATCAGATCATACTTCTTTCTCTGAGAGTGAGTATTCAAACTATTCACAAGCTGCTACTCCATTCAAAGTGAGGGGAGATGCCACAGGTATAGCAGCCCACACTGTCACTGATGACTCGTTTGAATCAGGTGAGGGAGTGAAGAAGAAGAGAGGTGCTACTAGTCGAGTAACCCATTCTGTCACTGATGACGAGAGAGTGAAGAAGAAGAGAGGTGCTACTAGTCGAGTAACCCATTCTGTCACTGATGACGAGAGAGTGAAGAAGAAGAGAGGTGCTACTAGTCGAGCAACCCACTCCGTCCCTGATGACTCGTTAGATTCAGGTGACGAGAGAGTGAAGAAGAAGAGAGGTGCTACTAGTCGAGCAACTAACTCCGTCCCTGATGACTCGTTTGATTCAGGTGACGAGAGAGTGAAGAAGAAGAGAGGTGCTACTAGTCGAGCAACCCACTCCGTCCCTAATGACTCGTTTGATTCAGGTGACGAGAGAGTGAAGAAGAAGAGAGGTGCTACTAGTCGAGTAACCCACTCGGTCACTGATGACTCATTAGATTCAGGTGACGAGAGAGTGAAGAAGAAGAGAGGTGCTACTAGTCGAGCAACCCACACTTTCACTCCAGACTCTGATTCTATGTCTGAGCCTTTGTGGAAAGAATTTTTAACAGTTCCACAACCTGCATACAAAGTAAAGAAGTCAGCTCCTGGCCATCCTACTGTCCTCACTAGTAATGATTTTTTGAAGATGCTTGCTGAGAAGGAGAAGAAAAAAATAGAAGTAGCACAAGAGAAAGAGCGTAAAAAAAAAGAGAGAGAAGCAAAGAAAGCACTAAAAGAAAAAGAGAAGATGGAAAAGAAAAAGTCAAAGAAAAAATCTGCCCCAACAAAGAAACTACCTGTGTTTTCTCAGGATGAGATTAAGAAGTTCGAAAGACGGTGGGAAGAGGGATATGATATTCCTGATAGCCGATATGAACTCTGGCTGGAAGTCACTAACAAGCCCACATATTTGGATAATGAGTACTCTTGTAAGTTGTATACAGTTTCCCAGTGAAATTTATTGTTATGATCAGAGTAAAGCCCACTTAATAATAATTATTTGTTGAATAAGAGAAGGTGTCAAAGAGTAAAACTTGCAGATGGTCCTCATCAATTTTTTTGTCTTTATGTACTAATTTCAATATGCATTAAGTTACCAAATACGATCCTGATCTGTAAAAATTGTGAATGAGTATACTGTAGTGTAGAAATTGCTTGTTGTCATTGATCACCTGCTCAGATGTTTATACTGGCAAAAAGACATAAAAAATCGCCTCTTACATGCGTGCATAGATGCATAATGATGTATCTCTTTGATTGTGCCCACCTTCTTTTTTCAGCTTATGACCTTCAGTGCTTTGATGAAGAAAACATTGCTAATTCTTTGGTTACTTTGAGTGACAGTGATGTTGACAAAGAAAATCTCGTAGAAAAGTTCTATTCTAAAACTCGACCAGGTATGTTTGTCATGCATTGCATATTTGTATATTCTTCTTGCACGTACACTAGCTCCCTAACCCCAACAAAACACATAAGAATACGTACGTTTGTGTAGCATGCATTTCAAATTAATTAATACTTTTGCAGGCAAGCAGTATCAGGAAATGAAGAAGGGAGGTGCTACTAGTCGAGCAACCCACTCTGTCCCTAAAGACTCATTTGAACCAGGTGACGAGGGAGTGAAGAAGAAGAGAGGTGCTACTTGTCGAGCAACCCACACTGTCCCTGATGATGAAGGAGTGAAGAAGAGGAGAGGTGCTACAATCATATCAATGCTGTCGAAGAGCATTCAGGAAGGTGTCAGGATGAAACAGCTCTGAGAGGTCCAGTGCACCACTCTGTAGCAGCATCCCTGAGTGACCTCTCTCCTCCCACGACCCCAGGGCCAATGTCTTAGCAACGAGAGATCGAAGATAGACAACAGCATCACCAGGACCCTCCCACAAACTGTACCATGACACAGGCACCTGAAATTGCATAAAAAGAAGGATGCAACAAAAGGAGTAAATCAAGCGAAGAAGGAAATGAAGCAGCTAGTCCTCCCCCAGGCTCCTTTTGGCAATTGACCTTCTGTGTTTATCTACTGGGCTGCTCAATCTTCCAAATAAAATTGGACCCTCTTTGAAATTTCCCCCCTAATTTCAAGCTACTTTGTACAATTCATCGGTTGGTTAGAAGTCAGATATACATTACATATCTCACATTCTATAATCATAGTAAACATATGGAATCAGAATTCCACAGGGCTATAACTAATGTATTTTGAGACACTAAGTTGGAGTATCTAAAGAATGATGATCGACATGTAATAGCCTCATAAACCAAGTGTCCATGGTACCACCTCCAAACAAGGAGGAAATTTTCAACTGGGTGAAAATTCACGTGGAATGGTGGATACAGTGTTAAAAAAAAGTAATATACCCCCAAGGAAATTAATATTAACTTATTCTTCCAGAAATAATATTTATGTTTCACTAACTTCATTTCTGAGCAGTGCTCCAGCTAGTCTCTGCACCTCTGGTGTGAGGAGGGAGGAGCCTCGGAGGACCCTGTTGAGGGAGGCCAGACTGGAGTGGACCGTCTGTACCAGTCTCACAGCGTTGAACTTCTCCAGAGCCACAAACGCCAACACAGGAGAGTCAATCTGATCGGAGGGAGGGGACACTCGCTTGGTGATCAGCTCAGAACCCTGTGTGTGAGTGGAAGTGTGCAACAATATGAACTTTTATTGCAATAACAATAATTGAAATGGTTTCTATCTTCTATAGTATCATATAACTTACACACTCACCAAATTTACTAACCTACTAAGAAACAAATTATTATCGGCAAGCTATCAAACAAGACAATAATACAAGAAAGAAAACAAAAACTAACTAACAAAACCAACTAACTAACCTGGTTCAGTTTCTTCCAGAGTGCCAGCAGTGGTGTGAGCTCCGTGGACCACACCTCCCTGTCGAACCTCTCCCCCGTGGTCTCACTCCTCATGAGCACCTTCAGCTGGGAGATCACCTGACCACTGATGGTACGCTGACTGGAACGATCGATGTTGGCAGGGAGACCAAAGAACGAGGGCTGGTCTCTCTCGGGCAGGGAGGAGATGACTGCATTGTAGTCCTAGGGAATGGATTGGTTAGAAATTGAATGAGTGAGAGTTTTTAGTAGCGAAAATTTCACACAATCTACAATAATTTTATATTGATTCAACCATTATGGGCTAGTAGTTTGCTACCTAAGAACGAAACTTGAACCATTGTATTTGACCTACATCTAAAAGAGCTTTGAAATGATAATTATATTCATCTAGCTTTGGATAAGATATTAAATTACACATTTCTTCCACCTACTTGCAGTCGGACAGACACAGGTATGTTTCCAAATGGCAGTCCACTGTTCTTCCTCCCTGTCCTGGCAGGGGAGACAGCCTGGCCTGTGATGGTCCTGTCATCAAAACACTGCTCCAAGTATGAGCTGAGGACCCTCATATCAAATGTATTGTCCACTCGTCCACCATATATGGCATTCTCCATCAGTCCATGCATGAAATCCCATTGTGGTCGACCTGCATTACATCATCATTACATCATAGTAAAAAATAAATCAGATCACATGACTGCATAGTATAAAATAATACACAAGTCACATGATCTTACCTCCACTCCCACACAGCCTGTCAATGATACTAGCAGCAGCTCGTAGATCAGCAGTGGAGAATTCGTAAAACTTGGACCACCCCTGGGGGATGTAACACCTCCTCTCTTGCACCACGGCATGGAACCAAGCCAGAGCAAACAGTGCCTGAGATCGCAGCACTGACTCACCGCTAGCGATGTAGTCCTGACTCCACGAGTCGTAGGTACGCTCCAGGTTCTTCTTGATCCCTGGTGGTGCCTCAAATGTGACTTTCAAACTGGATTGAAGAAGAATTGTGGGGAATTTCGGATGACTCTCAGTCGTCAGCCAGAGTCTGAAGGATTCCTTGGGCTCGAGAGAATTCAGCTCTTTCTCTAGTGTAGGCAGCCAGGATGTGACCAGATGGAGGTTCTTCAAGCACAGCCAGTCCCCACTGATGGCACAGTCTCTCAGTCGTTGGATGGCGATGCTTGCTTGTCCCTGTCCCATGGCAACCTGGTGGTAGCGGTCACCACCTACAACACTCTCCGCCAGCTCCTGTATCTCTTGAGATGGGTCAGCCCCTGGGGAAATGACCACTAATATCGGCTCGGTGGGTAGAGTGTCGGAGGAGTAGAGTCGTTTGAGATTCAGAGTGGAAGGAGAGAGCTCCTTCAAACCAAGAGAAGAGGTGGCAAAGTTCTCCATGGCTGATTGTAAGCGATCGGGTCGCAATGCCTGTGCTACTAGTCGAGCAACCCACTCTGTCACTGATGACTCATTTGATTCAGGTGACGAAGGAGTGAAGAAGAAGAGAGGTGCTACTAGTCGAGCAACCCACTCTGTCACTGATGACGAAGGAGCGAAGAAGAAGAGAGGTGCTACTAGTCGAGCAACCCACACTGTCACTGATGACGAAGGAGCGAAGAAGAAGAGAGGTGCTACTAGTCGAGCAACCCACTCTGTCCCTGATGACTCGTTTGATTCAGATGACGAAGGAGTGAAGAAGAAGAGAGGTGCTACTAGTCGAGCAACCCACACTGTCACTGATGACGAAGGAGTAAAGAAGAAGAGAGGTGCTACTAGTCGAGCAACCCATTTGATTCAGGTGACGAAGGAGCGAAGAAGAAGAGAAATGCTACTAGTCGAGCAACCCACTCTGTCACTGATGACGAAGGAGTGAAGAAGAAGAGAGGTGCTACTAGTCGAGCAACCCACACTGTCACTGATGACAAAGGAGCGAAGAAGAAGAGAAATGCTACTAGTCGAGCAACCCACACTGTCACTGATGACAAGGGAGACTTAGTAAAGAAGGGAGGTGTTAGCGGTAGATCAACTCGCAGTACTCGTGACAAGGGAGTGAAGAGAGGTGAGAATTCATACTAGCTGCTTGTCACTTTTGTAGTTGCTTAGTATTCTGTTATTCAAGCATGTAGTAATTATTTTGGCATGCTTATTATTTCAGGCTCTAACTGTGAATTAGGCATTTGTGTCCACTCTAATGCCATCAACTGGGTGCAATGTTCCAGCTGCCTTCAGTGGTTTCATTGTCTCTGTGTGAAAGTACCCAAAAAGAAAGCTGAAGATAAACATTTTATTTATAAATGTGCTAACAAATGCTGATTATTTATTTGTAATGATTGCATTATTCTTTTTGTAGAGTGTGCATCATGTAAGTGCAATTATTCAGGGCTTGTAATATTGTTACCGAAATTATTCTCTAATTCTAATTATGCGAAACCTTTGCAAAGTCATTTTAATTTTATAAAATCAATTCTCAGTAAGCTATACTAGGCTGCTAGGTAGCCTAGTTAGGCCGAGCAAAGTTTATAGAACTAGACGCATGACTGCGTGCTGGTAGACTCCACATATTTAGCGTTTCCGATATTTTATGTAGTTGTACGATAACAGATGGTCCGGAAGCACCAGGAAATAAAGCATAATTCTTATAAACCCAGTGACGACTAGATACCAATCGGCGCTGGTGTGAATGGAACTAGAGTAGAGGTCATACATGTCGTGCAAGGAATGGTTGTCGTTGTCTTTTGTAGGAGTATCAGCGTTGTCCGTATGATGGTGTCCGGATACTGAGGGTCTACTCTACTAGAACCCTAGGTTGAATTTAGACTGTAGTGGAGTGTCTTTTTATGAATGTACAACTCTCTTCAAGCCTGTTCGTACAGTAGGACTCTTGGTGTAGCTAAACACTGATGGTATAATATACATAGTCTGGTGATAACTTACCGTTGTTCTTCTCTCCACCTAAAAGTGGCAACTGCACAATATTCACTAGGGATCCGATTCTTACAACCAACAGCAGCAAAGACCTCCCATAATGTTACACAACTACACTCTCAATATTTGGTTGCAATACAAACTTTACTCAAGTGACTACAGATGTTACACTAATTATTCATAACCTGAAAACCTATGGTATCAAATTCTACAGTATTGTCATTTAAACAATTGTGGTTCAAGTCAGGCCAACATTGTCCAAACTATAACAAAGTGGATATTGTTTGAATCCTCTCAATATGCTAAAATCAACAGTAAGTGACGCAGTCTTGTCTAACCCTTCCAGACTTCAATATGATGGTGTCTTTTGTGACTTTTTTTGCCCTGATTAGATATTTTCGCATACATTGCTTGTTAGTCGATTGTCATACACAAAAGAGTTATAGCATCATTGTAATTAGTACAAGAAAGGCTTTAAAATGATCTTAAAAACTTGAGAAGCATGGTTACTTTAATTAGAGAACCTGAAAATCTACTAAATCAAGTGAGTATTGTCATTATACGCTAGGCCTACGTTGTTCAAACTATAACAAAGTGGATAAAAATTAATTTGAATCCTCTGAAATCAATAGTAAGGACCACAGTCTTGTCCAACCCTCCTAAACTTCAATATGAAGGTGTCTTATGCAGCATTTTTGTGCCCCTTTTTGGACTGACTAGATACTTCCCTGTGTTTGTTAAATGGGCAACCTCCAGCTAGGACATTAAAACCACACATGTGAAAATTTTGAGCCATGCCTTCTTTACATGTTGACACAAGCATTAATTACGAGAGTACAAAGTGTAGCGTGCCGAGCGCTTTTGAAAGCATAGCCATTTTAGGTAGATTTGGGACAGCATTGATTTGGAAACAAGCCAAGTTTTGAGAAAATCGATTGCATTTTTCTGGGGAAAACACATTCTATCTGAAATCCAGTGGCATATAGCCAGAATTTTAGAAAAGAGGGAGCAATAAAAATGTTGTGCGCAAGTGCGCCGAGAATTTGTGCAACCAGAAAACACACCCACTTAATCAGCTAAATATTAGCCCCTCCCATTCATTATAGCACGTGCTCACTTGTTCTGTATTGAATTCTAGCTAAAGATGACTGCTAAGCAGCGTTGCTAAAGTAAGTGCACGAAAGAATAGTGCATTATAATACCAAAGCATAAATTTCGTGACTGATAAAAGGGGGGGACAAATGCCCCGATTTAATTATTAAGGATTAAATTTAAATCCCTTAAATTACAGGGGAATATACCATCCTATTAAATGTAAGTAAGATCCTTGAAAAGCTGACCTTAATCTGATTATTCCAGCTTAATGAACCCCACAAGCTGAATTAACCCTCTACAGGGAGGATTTCAGCAGTTGCCTGCATACTGCCTTCATATTGTTAAGTCTATTATGGAAAGAAGGCTTTTTAGATGTACAGAAAGCATTTGATACAGTTTGGCATGATGATGGTCTAATGGTCAAACTATTCCAATACGGTATTTGTGACCCCATGCATCAAGAACATCATTAAAAAATGGTATTGGTCATCATGCAGCTAAGTTCTCTGGGAGAACTCAGTCACATACTTCATTCTTGATCAAGTAAGATGTTGGGGTTCAATCCCTTTTTCTATAGTGCATTTTTGTATATAGATGAGCTTTCTATATATCATTTGAGAGACCTTTTTGTACTGATTATACAACTGTCCTTTGTCCCACCTGGAAATCCAAATCTACCTGAAATATCACAGATTTCAGTGACGTAGCCAGGAGGGGGACAGAGGGGCAGGGGAATACAATCCTATTAGTTGTAAGTAAGACTTAATTGAAACCCCTTAAATTACAGGGGAATACCATCCTATTAAATGTATGTAAGATCCTTGAATATGCTGGCTCTTGGAGATCAGGATTATAAAGACTTTTATGTCCAGATTTTAAAATGGCATTGAACAAGTAAGTTAGGTGGTTAACAACAAGAGAGGGTCTCCTATAGATTAGGTGTTCTAACTAACTAAAATATGCCAATTTTCTTCTTCTTCTTAATTCTTATTCTTTTTCTATTTTGGCTTAACAGAAACTGATTCTTGACTGAATGAATTAGAATAACTTGTTTTCTTTATGTTTTGTTGCTTAAAATTGTGATCATTTTTTATGTCTCTCATTGAGTCACTAGACACAAAGGCAAAAGGCAGCTGTTTCATATGGCAGCCATTAATTTCAACACTCATGCATAATTCATAAGCTATTTGGGAATTCAAATTAATCGCATTATTTGGAATCTGAATGCAAGTTGCCTGGAACTGTTATTGGGATACTTTGGTTGCTCTTCTTAAATTATCACAATATCAAGGCAAGTTATTCCAATTTTACAGCTCCTACCTTGATGACTGAGATGTGTGTTTCCGACTTAAGTTCAAGCAGGCTACACAGAAATGATCACAGAGCACTTTAGGATAGTTATCAGATGCTATAACGAATTGTGGTTTTGGTACTGGTGTACTTGTGGCTAGTTGTGTAAACAATGAGCTCCTATTGCCCAGCTACAGTGAATACGTGCATGATTTGAAATTTCAAAATTTTGCTTGTAAGACTGGAGTGTGGTTTGAACCAATATGCCTCTGGCATACTCAAACAATTAATTTAAGGTGGAAACTTCCCTTGTAGATCTGCAAGCCAACCTGACCTATATATGGAGAGACACTAACTTCACCGAAGCTCTAAATGCTAGATGTGATTTTAAAAGGATTGACCAGATGGGGCTGGTTAGCAGAAACAAGTGTTGTTGCCATGTTAGTAAATGCTTCATTTACTGCTTCTGATGCAGATTGAGCTTTTTGCTTTGAATTTTTGGGAGTCCCCAAAAATTAATTGTTCCTGGTGGCACTGGCTGTTCCATGCTGTTATGTGTAGTAACATCCATCTCTGAGTAGTTATAAGGCCTAGGTCTGGGTCCATTTATTAAAACAATGAAAGCACCAACGGTGCATAAGCCTCGGCGCACTCAACTATAGCATGCACAACTAAATATGTATACATAGAAAAGACCATCAGTACTGAGACTTCAGTACTATGCAACAAGACCCACTGCCTGAGTTACAGCACTGGCCTAGCACGGTTTGAAATCAAGCTGCTGCAATCAATTTGTGATACCTGGTTGCTCTTCTTAAGAGATGAATCAGGACTTTGATTATCGTAACATATAGAAAGACAAGTAAATCTTATGATACACCTCCTGCAGAGGGTTACGGTAGTCGTTTTGTGTGTTTGTGTGTCTGTCTGTCACTGAATTATCTGAAGAACAGCAGCTTCAGAGCCACGGTCAAAATGGAAGGTACTTATTCATGAATCGATATTATCTTGAAATTTGATGTGTAGAAAACGCTGTCTTGCAAAACGCTGTAGTTTCTGAGATCTTACGCTTAGGCTTTGAAACCGCACCCAAATCACACCCTGTATAGTGTGCATTATCTAGAAATATAGTAGGCTCTAGATGGACTTGAGCTTGGCCGGCTTGGCTGCTTGGACAGGTAAGTAACTCAATGGTTGCAAGTTGAATATAGTGAGACTCTGATAATACTTGTGCAAAAATTGCCTTAGTTGTATGTTTTGTATCAGTGCCTGACTGCATGGCCTTCACCACTGATCCAGTGAGTTTCTTAACAGAGGTTATTATAACTATAGGTTAACCACAGCTCTGCCATATGCTGATAGTAAAATTTATATAAGCTATAATGTCCCTTGCTGATAGTGTACAAGTAACTACCATATACACGCACTCAAATATGATTCGTATAATTATGAAAAAATGATAACATAACAAGTAAAAAAAAAACATTGGAAATGTATTGAGACATAGGAATGGTTAAATCGTAAAAAGAAAGCAAACAAGATGGAATGGCTGTTTGAGTGTGTAAAGAATTATTCCTATGGGCAACATGAGGGACTCAACACAGAAAGAGAGTCACGGTAATACATGCAGCCCACACAGGAAGAATTCTGCACACACTCAAACAGCCATTCCATCTTGTTTGCTTTCTTTTTATGATTTAACCATTCCTACATTTTCAATGTTTTTTTTTTTTTATACACTTCACAGTTTTGCATAAAACTCCGTCTGTACGTGATCTTCAATCAGTGGCAGGAGGGTCTCAAAGTTGTAAGGGAGATTCTCAGCTGCATGCTCTTGACAGCAACAGAGTTTTTTCAATAGCTATTCTAAATGCCCGAAAAAAACACAGTGATGTCATGTATGAAAAATCAAACTTAGAAGCACTGCACTTGGAAAACTCTGTTATTGAAGATAATAGTAATTAAGCCCTGACTAACAGGAAGTGTGTGTGTATGGAACTCTTAATTTTTATTGTATACAGTCACTATTCTTTCTGTGCATCACACGGTTCACTAGTTGCTTTTGCTGTGAATAAAGAGCCAGATATGAAATGTCTTTAGTCAGTTCTGAGACAAGTGGCCATAGCTAGCAACACTCACACGCTCGGCCTCAGACCCTGGCCATTATATTTGGCGACCCTGCCAGGATAGTGCTATTCTACTATCGAACTGAAAACCTGTATGGTCAGTGTTGGAGCAAAGTTCTACCTGTCTTTCATGTCCAAGAGGGAGCCATATATGTAGACAGGAGCTGAGAGCCTTGTTAAAGAACAGAGCAAGGCAGGGTGTAGCCAGGATTTAGAGTAAGAGGGTGCTAAAATTGTGCACGCGCAGCGCGGCGAAAATTTTGGGGGTGCCACGCCCACTTTGGGGTCACGTGATCGATACCATGACCTTTGAACTATTGCTGAAAGCAAACTGCTGAGCGCTTTCGATCAACCTAGCATGAATTAAACGGTTCTGAAGTTTGTTTATCAAGAGCTTAGGCATAAATGAGCTTGGAAAAAAGCTTCTAACAACAAACAAGTAAGAAAAAGTGATTCTAAAGGCTTGATTACTTATTAATAAATCCAATTATTAAATATTTTTGCGCTTCCGGTCAGCGGCAAAGGGGGTGCTCGAGCACCCAAAGCACCCCCCCTGGCTACGCCACTGCAAGGAGCCCAAGCTCAACCTCAGGCACTCCAATGGAAGGTGGCCGTGTCTGCCTCCGGAAGCCTTGTGTTCTCCCAAGTCGTACCCCATGCAGCATGGCAGACAAGCCAGGAGATGCTGATGACATGGGTGTAAAGCCTACGGGAGGGCTGCAGGACAAGGAAGCTGAGCAGGAGACTGCTAAACTGCAGCAGAGACTCGTGGAGTTGGAGCAGCACTTGGCAGCCTCAAGAGAACCAGAGGATAGCGAACAGCTAGACCGAGCCAACCTGGAAGGAGGCGGAGCTAGGACAGAAAGAGATCGACAGGTTACCTTAAGAATTGGAGCATGCAGGTACTAAATGGGAACTAGAAATGTATAAGAAAAGTGAAATGCTACGGGCTGAACATGCGCAACAGCTTAAACAGGAAGAGAAATAAGGGAAATGGAGCATGAGAGGGTAGATGGGCTAATTTATGAACTGAAGTCAAAGTTTGATTTGGAGAGGTCACAGTTTAAGGCCCGGATTGAGCATCTTGAGTCGGAATTGTCCAAAAGCATTACTAGGACAGATTTGGAGGCTATGGGCCCAGACCAAGAAGCCGCCCTGAACTGGAACCCTTATGCTCCTAGTTTTCAACCTTGTCCTATTCCATGCATGCCATTGGCATGCTCCTGTGTTGGCTAGAAAACATTAAATCATGCTCTTCTGCACCCATCTGCTGGGCTACACTCTCCCCAACATGGGATGCTGTTCTACAATTAGAGAGTGCCAGTATGAGAGGGCAACAAGGTGCTGCTCAGTACCATTGTACTCACAATGACAATAGAAGACAGCAAAGTGCGGCTGTTCAGTATACTCATGAGCATTGATCTAATGAAATGCCAATGCGTACAAGCACTGATCAACAGACAATGGTTGCAACTTTAAACCCCACCCAAACAAACTAAGGATATGGCCCACCAATGGGTGGTGCATTAGTAGCAATAGTTGATGGTCGTGGTGGTCCACACAATCTGATTGAAAGCACATGTGCAAAAGACACTACAAATCACAGTCTAGACCACAAAATGTCGATTGACACCAAAGTGTACCAGACACATGCAGACAGTGCCCTGAGTGATGGGTTGTACAGGCTCACCAACGGGTGCGAGCAATGCCGCTACTACTTGAGCAAAGAAATATCAATAGTCAAAGGAGAAGCTTGACAGTTCAAGACAACCAAGTTGACCTTGTCAAATTGTGATGCTACCAGATTCAGGAAAATGATCTCAGCAGCAGCAAAATTATTATTATTATTCAGCAATCAAAGATCCAAAAAACCAGACCAGAAAACTAGACACAAATCAACATAAACGCTCAGCTTATATACTATCCTACTCACAAACAAGTCAAACAGGTTCCTAAAACAAGTATACAGCTCAAAAGCAGGCAAAAACTTGCACAAACACACAAACAAGTACAGATTATAATTAAACAGTTCACACACAAATTAACCACATAACCAACACAAATTAACCACTGAACTGGGCAAGTTAAAACAAGCATTTAAAGTAGCACAAACAAGTATCAACAAGCAAACTATAACATGTACAGTTAGTTCACCATACTCCTCCTCCCTTCTCCTGCGACACTTGTGTCGCGTAAAGTCTCTGACAAAGCGTACAGTCTTAAGCAGCATGAAGAAAAATCCACATTGGGATCACGGTCCATCGCATCATTCATTGCTTCTCCACGTACTACACTTTGTATCTTCTCTGCGTCAAGTGTGGATGGATGTAAGGAGATTGAACTAGTGCGTAGAGAGAACACTGTGTTTACACGAGGAGCCAGCAGAAATATGGAGAATTTACAGGTTTGTCAGGCTCGGCATCACTACACCTTATCAGCTCGAGCTCAACTCTGGCTTCTCTCGTGAAAAGGCCCACATGCTTGTCCCCTCCACAGCCACTGGCCTGCGGATAGTCCTCCTTTGACTCCCCCGCCTCACTGCCAGCCTCCCGCTGTTTCCTGGAAGTCCCCTCTCATGTGCAGAAAACCTGGAACTCCTTCCTCCCAGCTTCTGACTCTCCTTTTGCAGATGCACGCACATCCTCAGCCGCCTCCAGCTCTCCAACTCCATTTGGCCAAACTCCTGGCTGCAGGTCTCTTGCCATCTGCCGCTCTCTCACTTCTTGCTCCTCTCTCTCCTGAACTTGTGTTGTTGCTCCAGCCACTCCTTCCCCTGCATCACTCAGCAAGTCTAGAAGCTCTGGAACATCCCGTCCCACTATCACGGACACTGGCAACTTCTCCAGCACAGCTGCCTGTACAGTGTAAGTCCCACTCCCTGCACTGACATTAATCTCTGCAAGAGGGTACGATAGCACATCACCATGTACCCCCTGAATTGACACCTCACCCTCTACCATATATTCCTCTAGGGTGACTAGTTCTTTCTTGACCAAAGTTCTTGCGGTACCGGTATCCAACAGAATCAACATACACATCACCAACAGCACCTGCACGGTAGACATTGCTACCTGACTGCTTTGTCTCTCCGTGTCTCAGTATGATGCAAAACATAGATGGTTGACTTGGGCACCTGGCTGCTACATGTCCCCTCCCTTGACAGTTATAACAGCGAAGTCCCTCTCTCTCCTCCTCAGTCGTAACTCGCCCACTCAGCTCCTTCGCTCCATTCACTGGCCTGTTCTTGGTAGCTCCACCCTCTCCCATTCTAGTGGTAGCTCCACCCACTAAACAGTCTCTTGCAAGATGTCCGGCTCTCCCGCAGTTGTGACATGTCCTTGCAGTAGGAGTGCGTCGCTCTTCCACCTTCTTCTGGCCAAGTGTACTGGTCCTGGCTTGTATGTGGTCATCAGCGAGCTCTCCAGCTTCCATGACAGTCTTAGGCTTCCGTTCACTGACCCAAATGCGGACCTCCGTTGGTAGCGTGTTCAGTAGCTGCTCGATGACTAACAACTCTCGTAGTTGCTGCAAATCCTTGCAGTTCTTAGTCCATTTCTCCACCAAATCCATCACTCGAATTGCTAGTTCTCCATTTGTCTCGCCGGGTAGGGTCTTCACAGTTCTCAGTCATTGCCTGTAGGTTTCTTCGTTGATGTTATAACGACGTAGAATTGTGGCCTTCACCTTCTCATAATCACCCGAGTCGGTCGTGGCCATTGCCGCAAAAGCCTGTTGTGCCTTCCCCGTGAGCTGGGGCACCAGAGTGTAAACCCACTGTTCTCGAGGAGTTTTGTAGGCATTCACCATACGCTCAAATGTCGTCAGGTAGGCCTCGATATCATCCTCCTCGGTCAAGCGTGCCAGCTTGATCTCAGCATTCTTCGTTCGAGTCTCGGTCCTAGTTTCCGCTGGGGTGCTAGTGCTTGATTTCTCCAGCAGTGCCATCAGCCGATTCATCTGGCTCTGCATTTGTCTTTGCTGCTGTTCCACCTCTCGCTCCCTCCGCACACGTTCTTCCATGAGGAATTTGACGAGTTCCGAGGAGTCCATCACCCCCAGTTCCGTTTCCTTAGGAGGTTCCTTTCGGTGTTCTTCCGTATGCTCAGCTTCCGTGTCAGACATTCCCTTGTATTTTCGTCCTGACCTGGTACACATGTATCTTCATACAGAGTTCTGTTGAACTTCTTTCAACGACGATCCCACCGCTGCCACCAAATGTGATGCTACCAGGTTCAGGAAAATGATCTCAACAGTAGCAAAATTATTATTATTATTCAGCAATCAAAGATCCAAAAAACCAGACCAGAAAACTAGACACAAATCAACATAAACGCTCAGCTTATATACTATCCTACTCACAAACAAGTCAAACAGGTTCCTAAAACAAGTATACAGCTCAAAAGCAGGCAAAAACTTGTACAAACACACAAACAAGTACAGATTATAATTAAACAGTTTACACACAAATTAACCACATAACCAACACAAATTAACCACTGAACTGGGCAAGTTAAAACAAGCATTTAAAGTAGCACAAACAAGTATCAACAAGCAAACTATAACATGTACAGTTAGTTCACCACACAAATCAACGCAAGTTCAAACACAAATGTTGACAGCACAAACTCAGGCAGCTGCTGTTCAGACACTACACCCTTTCACTGATGAAGAGACTGATAATGAAGAGGACAGCTTTGAGAGGTGGATCGAGCTGTTTCACGAGCGTGCACAATTGGGGAAATAGACAGAGGTGCAAAGACTTTGTCAACTAAAGCTGCACCTCGAGAAGACTGCACAACAAGTGTTCAAAATGTTGTCCCCAAATGAGCGGAGCAACTATAGCAGAGCCATTGAGGCACTCAAGAAGTGGTTCCGACCGATAGATATTGAGGAACTACATGGAGTGGAGTTCCATCAAATAATGCAAGCACAAGAGTCAGTCAAACAATTGGGTATTCAGTTGCAGCAGTTAGGCCGGAAGGCATTTCCAAATGCTAGCGGAAGAGAGTTTGACCGTTTCCTGAAGGAAAGGTTCTTTCAGGCACTGCATGCCAAATGGCAGAGGAAGTTGGGAGCACCCAAAACTTCTGAGACCTTCAATGAACTGTATGACCGAGCCTGTACTTGGAGAGAGAGACAAGAGAAGCAAATCTCGGCAACAGCTGCAGCAAGGGGAGACACAAAGACCCCTACAGACAGATCTGATAAGCAACACCAAAGGTATCAAGCCCAGAAACAAAGTGGTGAAGTTAAAACAACACCCCCGAACACTAAGAGTGCAAGGTCAAAGACAACCATCCAAGGTCAGCCCCCACCAACTGAGACAGTACCACAGAAAAAGGGATGCTGGTCTTGTGGAAGCGTAACCCACCTTGCTAGAGAATGCAAAGCATCTGAAGCTACTGGAAAGCCAGTCTCAAGCTCGAGTGCCAGGACTGCACAGTTGACGGCCGAGACTCGTCCAACCCTATGCTGGTGGATGACATGACAAATGAGCAGCTAGAGAGTGCTTTGAGCCAATGTCGGCCGCATTGAGAAAGGCAATTGTTAGAGAGTCAAGGCGATGCCGTGGGACCAACAGTATACATTGATCTGTGCATCGAAGGTGTCCCAGTTGAGGCAATGGTGGACACAGGTTCCCAATCCACTGTCATATCTCGTCCACAGTTGCATAAGATTGCCAGAAGTCTGAGAGAAAGGGAAAGGCAACTACCTGAGCTCACAGTACCTACCATCAGACTCTTTGGGAAGGAGTGAAAAGGCAGTCAAGCCAGAGTTAGATATCACAGCACCAGTTACATTGACTCTAGAAGCTGACCAGAAATGTGTTGCAGTACTTGTGTTTGTTTAACCCAGTAGTGAGCAAGAATGTTTGCTGGGAACAAATGCTGCAACTGTACTAGGCCTCAAGTTTCTGAGACACAATGGAGAGCCACTAAAGCTCCAGCCTACCAAGCAGAAACAAAAGCAGTACTGTCACCAGTCACAACATCAAATGTGAGACTTCTACACACCTGCACAGTCCCAGGCAGGAAAGGCCGTTTCCTAGAAGACCAAAGCTTCACAGAGGGAGAAATGCTTCTCTTTGAGCAAGAAGTAGGGGGGCTTATGTCGAAGGGGCTGCTTGTCCCACTTCACAATCACAAAGGTGGTAATGCTGACATTGAGGGGGCACAACGCTGAGAAGTGTCAGTGTATTGGAAGGAGCCCCGATGGGAGCAAACTCTGACAATGCAGATAATAAAGAGAAGCATTTTGAGTGTGCACAGGTCACCAGCAGGCCAGTGTCAACTGATGAGGACCGAAAGTCAAGGTTGCTGGAGCAGCTAAATCTGTCCGATGGAGATCTACCACTTGAGCAATCACAGCAACTGATTGAGTTCCTATGCGACAACACTCACGTATTTGCCTTGGATGAGAGTGAATTTGCACTGGTCACTCACAAGGTGATCATGCTCCTATCAAGCCAAGGCATACACCCTTTGTACACAGAGAGAGAATCCTCACACAAGTGAATGATATGCTCTGACAGAAGGTGATTAAACCGTCTACAAGTGCATGAGCCAGCCCTGTGGTCTTAGTTCCGAAGAAGGATGGAAGTACTCCATTCTGTGTGGACTACCGATGTCTCAACGCCATAACCAATAAAGATGTGTATCCACTGCCCAGATGATATTCTGGACACTCTGAACGAGGCACAATGCATATGCTTGATTTGGCCTCTGGTTATTGGCAGATAGAGATGGACTCTGCAACTAAAGACAAGTCTGCATTCACAACACATGCCGGCCTCTTTGAGTTTGAACAAATGCCATTTGGTCTTTGCAATGCTCCAGCAACATTCCAGAAGCTTATGCAAGCTGCGTTAGCAGGACTTGAGTGGAGATTCTGCGTTGTCTACCTAGATAATATACTTGTGCATTCGAAGACACTCTAAGAGCACTTAGAACACCTCTCACAAGTTTTTGACAGACTCCAATAGGCAGGCCTTACTCCTAAAATGCAGAAGTATAACTTCCTGTGCACTGTCTATCTGGGCCATGTAATTTCACTGAACGGAATCTCTCCAGATCCAACCAAGACTGAGGAAGTCATTTTCCTGTGCCAACATATCTTGCAACCTTGAAGCAGTTCCTAGGCTTTGCCTCGTATTATCGCACGTTCATTCCGAACTTCGCACGAATCGCCCAGCCACTGCATACTTTGACCAAGAAAGATACTCCCTTTGTGTGGTCGACCCAGTGTGACAAGCTCAAAAGGAAGCACCAGTTCTAGCCTACCCAAAATTTTGAAGAGGGCAAAGAATTCATCATCCAAACTGATGCTAGTAGAGAAGGACTGGGAGCAGTATTGGCACAGAAGCAGGCAGATGGAACCACCCATCCTGTTGCGTATGCTTTGAGAACCCTCAATCCACATGAAATGAACTACGCTGCATCAGAGCTGGAGACTCTGGCACTTGTGCAGACTTCCGCGCCTACCTGCTTGGACACCAGTGCACCGTGTGTACTGATCTTGCAGCACATCCCTATTGAATGTACGGCATCCCTCTGCTACAGAGATGTTGTATTGAGTGGATAGACTGAAGGGAAACTGAAGTGAGGTGATATCTGGGGAGACATTACAAGGGTCAGTTCCTCCACACTCAGAGGGGTAGGAAGAGAGAGATGAGAATAGAGTAGCCAGTGACAGGACCTTCTCTAGGAACACTCCATGTGAGGTTAACAAGAGTTGAGTCAGTTGCATACGTCAGTTTGCATACCCAGGAGGACCAGGGGGGGTCTGAAGAATTTCATGGCAACTGAATAGATTACCTTTACCACATTGAGGACACATTCTTGAATTAAGTTGTTAAGATCAGTCTGAGAGTAGTTACACTGTACTACTGCTCCATCCATCATCAGTGATTGGGGGACACTGAGGGCGGAGGTGAAGTTGTCACCATTTCTTGACATCAGTCTTGCAGTAGCTGGTGAACAATCTCCCTCAATTATATTAATGACACCATGATTGAGAGAGATAAGACCATTGCTACAGCCAAACACACTACTGTTCCCTGTCCATGCAGTGCTGCGAACAACAGGGTCATTGATAGTACATGCATGTTGCTATCACAGTTGGTTGATTTGAGAGGCAGACAGGATCAGCAGTGTACTGCTGTGGGGCTATATACCATACAAAAAAAATTATATATTGCTCCATGAAAATTAATCATTTAATAATTATTAGAATGAGCATGGATATTAATTTTATAATCAGCTACATTATTTTCTACTGCCTTAAACTAGATCTAGCTTAAACTAGCTAGTTGCCAACTAGAGCATTCTACCTTGTTGGGTTGCAGTTACAAAGCTCCATACTAAGTTTGGATGAATAATTCTATAATAAATTTACTGGTTAAGGTTCTAGGAAGCTCACAAGATGAGCAATGGCCATCCAGAAGATGGATCTTCTTATGGAAGAAGCAACACTAATGCAGATGCTCTTTCAAGAAACCCAGTGCTTAGTCCTTCTGAAAGTCAGACACTCAAGGTGACAACATCCCCAACCCAGAGTGAGGAATCGACAGAAGACACATCCCAGTCCAGAGAGGCAGGCTATGGTGACTAAGAACAGTAAAGAAGATTTTCAATGTCGAGATTCCAAACTCCATAATCTATTCGTTCTGCTCAAAACTGGAGAGTTGCCCGAAGATGAGAAGACAGCCAGGAGACTGATCCATGAGCAGAGTCAGTACGACATAATTGCACCATGAGAACCCAATTGATCCTAGCCAACGAAGGATAGTGGTGCCAAAGTGTCTATAGTCGACTCGCCTTGATGAAGCTCATTCTGGACGGTTTGCCGGTCTGAAGAAGATCTACAGCCTCCTCAGAAGAAGCTATTGGTGGAAGGGAATGTGAGCAGCTGTACGAGGTTGGTGGTCCCTTTCATAGGGTTGGAGTTGATGTTTTACAACTTCCTTTGACATCAAGTGGTACCTGTTATGTCATAGTATTTCTTGACTACCTCACTAAGTGGGTGGAGGCATTTGCGGTGCCAAACCAAACTGCCGCAACAATTGCACAGTTATTGTTTGAAGAGATCATTAGTAGACATGGTGCCCCCCAAGAATTCCTGTCTGACTGAGGACCAAACTTCCTGTTCGAAGTTGTCCTGTAAGTCATATCAAGAAGGTGAATACTTCTGGCTATTACCCCCAAACAGATGGACTCATTGAGCATTTTAACGGCACACTCTTCCACATGATTACAAAATGTGCAGAGGAAAATGAAAGCGGCTGGGACACCCAGCTACCGTTCCTCCTGTTTGTGTATCGAGCAGGAATCTACATGTGAATATCCATTCTATCATCTTTACGGTAAGGATCCATGACTCCCCTCAGAAAATGTTCTCATGATCAGAAGTCCTTATGTCATCTTTCCTGATGATTTCCGCATGGCTGTAACACTAGGATTATCACAAGCCTGGAGAAGTGCCCAGGAAAACATTAAGGTAGCCCAAGAAAGACAGAAATACCACTACGACAAGCACTCCAAAGAAACTAAGTGCAACAAATGAGACAAAGTAATGGTGTACATGCCAGGAGAAGTGAAAGGCAAAGCTTGCTAGACCATTTTTTGGGCCCTATCGGGTACTGTCGGCTACACCAAACAATGTGCAGGTCGACCAGTGGATAAACCTGAAGCAGAAGCAATCTTTGTCTCACTAGAATGTGTTCGACCGTACTACCCTGAGTTACCTGACACATCTTGGTGTGGTGCAACTGGAAAGAGAAGGAAGAACACAAAAGAAAGACTCCTTTGCAGGAAGACCGCAGCATTCGGCCTCAACAGACCAATAGACCAATCACTTACAGTATGACAGCAGCAGCTCAGCAAGCTGTCCCTGAATCTCATGAAGCCTGACTGTGAACATAAATTAATGATTATCTATATTCTATATACTTGTTTGTGACTCGAGGACGAGCAACTATCTCAGCAAGGGGAATTGTAGTGACTAATAGAAATTGTTGTATGAATATTCAGTATTATATGTATGTTCATGCAGTTGTTACTTTTGCTGTGAATAAAGAGCCAGATATGAAATGTCTTCAGTCTGAAATCACCAGTTCTTAGACAAGTGGCCATAGCTAGCAGCACTCACATGTGCATGCAGCCTCAGACCCTGGCCATTACATAAGCATGCACACAAAATTTGAGTTTCTAGTAGTAAACACAAAGTAAAAAGTATTGTTTTGAAGGTTCAAACTTTCTGTATCTGTAGTTCAACCATGATTATACCTATAGAGTGCTTGAAATAAGTTGATTAAACTAAGCTCAATAATGCGAACAAACTGGTCTTTGTTTCATGTAAATAGCTACAGTAGGTTTTGAGATATACACCCTAGCGCCAAAAGTGTGTGTGAAGCACCCTTAAATTTGGATATTATTATATGGATGCATTCTATTCAGATTCATGCAGCTAATGATGCAACATATTAAGTAAATTTACTTTCTGGTTCTCTAGAAACCATTACTTAGTACACTAGTAAATTTGTGGCTAGATAACCCTTGAAGATTCTTTAGCTAGAAAGTCTTTGTGGAAAATAAGCATGTTTATAACTTCTGTTCACAGAAACCAGGCAGTTACTATCATACAAGTATAAAATTGATTTTGTTTTCGGCAACTCCCCATAATATTATTGTAATTGTCAATGTGTGTGTAGCCCAGCTGATCATACTGAATGTAACTATCTTGACATAGGTAAAGGTCATCAACAGACCATGTGGTTTGCATGCATACAATGCACATGCCCATCCAATGTACTTGAAAGCTATTTTTTGTAGAGACTGACCAGTCTCTGATAGCTTATATTTCATTGCAATTGAGCACCTTAGTGTTGTAAAAAGTCAATGAACAAGTAGTAAAATTTCATACAAGTTAGCAGTGTAGGAATGGGCAGTGCTGTAGGCTGGGACTTTAAATTTTGGCACATAACTACTTCATTTTTTACTATTCCCAAGCTCTTACCTGCATACCTTCTAATTTATTTGAATAATTCATGACTTAATTGGAATCAGAATTTCAATTCATGATCATGCTTGTATGATGTTGTACTATAGCAACATAAATTGTACCATATACATGGTGCACAACCCAAAGATGAACAGTTCACTTAGTGAATCCAAGCATTAAAATGATATTACAGAATCTAGGCATGCAATACAGCATGTAGACTGTATTGTTGCTACTTAGCCAACGTCACCCGCAAATGCGGCAATCATCATATCAAGAGTAGGCTAGATTGCTGTGTAGTTTGCAAAAATACAAGCGCTTGGACTATAGAGATACTCTGTTGCGTCCAAGCGTTTATACCACAGCCATGCCGGTATCGCTATCTCAGACTTCCACTGTTGTTCTAGCAAAGTGCGGCCATAGCCTCCATTATCTATAATTCGATATTCGGTATACATATATAGTGCTAGTAGGTGGGGCACATAGCCAAAATGGCCGCTCAAGCGATCGCTCAAACTGAAAATCTTGGCATAGCTCAGGAAATATTATAAGCTTTTAGCTTCTGAAAAACAAATCGAAATTAGATTAAACACAGTACTTTATGCTTATGCCCATAATTTTCAGCTTAGACCTGCTGTTTTTGCCGAGGATTAATGAGCATGTGATGGAGACTGATAATCATTGATAAAGTGTAGTCATGTGCAGAAAGTCCCAGCCTTATTTTCTTCCTTTCACCACACTACACTGCTAATTTTATGAAATTTTTACTTCCTGTTATTAAAGGAATAGGCAGTACATAAAAGCTGAAGAAAAGGTTAATAGGGTTATGTCATGTTGAGCACATGACTATATATAATATTTGTTTCTTTAATGCCATGCATCAGTAATTCTTATTTGCTGGCCTGTCTCTGCGGTATAATAATAGCTGATCAGAGACTACAGTCAGTTTCTACAAAGTCTATGAAATGTGCTAATGGGCATGCATTTGCACACAATGTGAATAGGTCGAAAAAGATCTTTGGACTACACATAATACATAGCAGACAGCTTTCTATAGCTTTTGTTTTATGGCCGTTTATATAAAATAGAATTTATACTGAGCATTAAAGAATGCTTAATAGAAAAGAATTTTTACTGTAAGAGACTCAGAGTTGGCTCAATTTGTGATAGTTTTGTTCAGAATTTCTGCTTCTCTAGCAACTGTTACTGAATACTTTAATGGTTATATTACTTTTGTTACATTACTACACAAATGCGTAGAATTATCTATCCAATTTGACACAACCCCCTTACACTAAATAATTTGAGAGGATTTGGTTTTCCATGGAAACTTGTGGACCTTATGATCAATGAGGGTGATTCCATTTCAATTCAACAACATTTTGCGGGTGACCTCCTTGAAATTCCACCAAACTTGGTACAGTTGTAGTGTGTAATAAGGCATTATTCAGAATTAAATATTAGGCCCTCTACTTTAATGGCTTCTGAGTAATGGGCATCCAAAATCAACTTTTTTCGAAGATTTTGCTCTACACCTTAGGTTTGATACAGCCATAACTTTCTAATAGAGCTTTTTAAGACAAATGTTTAGTACCATCATGTTGCCCATAAAATTTCCTTTAAGATGAATATTGTATGGCTTCATCCAATCAAGTAGTCGGAGAACTACTATTACTTAAATTTGACCTATGATTTTCTGAAAAAGTGCTGACTCAATTTTTTTTATTTTCAAACATTACCATGCATTCTTAGGTATTAAACTACTGTTTGACCAAGTTTCATTGTGGGGTCTCAATGGGCTGGGAAAATAGATATTAATAAGTGATGGGAGGCTGTTAGGTGGTACTTAAATTATGCCCCTCTCAACCTTAATCCTATCCCTTATAGATCCCTTAATCGGCCCCACCTTCCAAACCACCCTTTTCTGTTCCCTAATTGTTAGAGTGTATAAAATCTTTGGACTTGTAAATCTGATAGTGTTGTCTCATTTTTATATTTGTCTGCATTACATATCTCTGCATATTGCAATTAATCCCATTACATTAATTAATTAGTTCTTGGTTAAGTTTTGCCTGTAAGCTAAATGAAATTAATTTTTGGCTAATTTTGTTGCATCTTCATAACCCAACAAGCCCGTTTAAATTAGAAATGTACCTTTTTGGGGGGAAAAAAAATCTTTTTACTGAGTTGAAACACACATGTTATTGATACCTAACTACAGGATGGGGGAGCTGGATCCCATGCATGGCCAGCTTGAGTGTAGAATGGGGGATTGAGGGATCCACGAGGGATATGGCCCCACCCAAATGGGAGTGGGATGGGGAGTACCATAATTTGAGCAGAGTAGGTGTTCTATAGTCCAAGTAACAAGTACAGTAGAACCTCGATTATCCGAACCTTGCTTATCCGAACCCTTGATTATCCAAACAGAGCTGGAAGACCAAATTTCGGTTAATTAGAACAAATCTGAACGGACTCTGCCCTCTTTTCGAGCTTGAAGCTTACGTAATCGTGCACGCGATCGCTATTATTCAAGTTTGATCGAAGAAAATACAATCTACCAGTGTTCTGAGATGCTAAAGAGCTAGTAAAACTATCGTGGTTACTGTTAGAGGGGTAAAAACAAGCGTAATTTTATTGCTTCAGTTATCCGAACAAATTCGGTTTTCCGAATGCTTGAAGTTAGGCTGTGCCCCGAGGTGTTCGGATAATCGAGGTTCTACTGTATTATAGTTTGTTCAGAATGAATTTAGTAACTTTTGCGTGTAGCCCTAACAGTCTCTTGTCACTTAGTAGTTGAGTCCATTGAGACCCCATAACTAAACTTGGTCAAACAGTAGTTTAATACCTATGTTTGAAAATAAAAAAAATTGAGTCAGCACTTTTTCAGAAAGGTCATAGGTCAAATTTAAGTAATAGTAGTTCTCCGACTACTTGATCGGATGAAGCCATATAATATTCATCTGAAAGGAAATTTAATGGGCAACATGATGGTACTGAACATTTGTCCTATCAAAGCTCAATGAGAAAGTTATGGCTGTATCAAAGCTAAGGTGTAGAGCAAAATCTCCGAAAAAGGTTGATTTTTGGATGCCCATTACTCAGAAGCCATAGAGGTAGAGGGCCTAAAATATTTAATTCTGAATAATGTCTTATTACACACTACAACTGTACCAAGTTTAGTGGAATTTCAAGGTGGTCACCTGTGAATTGGTGTTGAATTGAAATGGAATGACCCATGAGTAATATGATCATATACCTTACTATACATGTAACCTGACTATAGCTGTATTAGATTTAAAGAATCCTTATTGCAACTATAGTGAGGTATAGTCCCTGTCATAATTATGCCATACAAGTTATCATGAGAAATGGCTTAAAAAATCCATTTTTAAAAATTGTATTTTATATAAATATGCAATATTTAGATCCATGCAGGCACTGATCCAGAATTTTTGTGTGGGGGAATACTATGGCATGGAGATAGATACGAAGTAAGTATCTCCAATTATTAATCAAATTAATCAATTTTCCAATAATTATTCTGTGAACATTTTACTCAAAGGATTGTGCTTACCATCATGCATTTTCTAGCTATGACTAAGTTACACTTATGTTCTTAAATTTTCAGTACTAACTGTACCAAAGCAAGTCAATTTTGTATTATCACTAGCAGAGCTGGGTGGGTGGCTAGCCACCCTATCCACACACCCCTCCCCCCTATATCAATCCCTGGCATGGTGTCACTGATTGAAGTGCACACATTATGTTGAGGTTTTAGCTCTTGTCATTTTTATACTGCTTAAAGACATTACACTGTTAGAAATGATTGGTACCTTTACTATACTTAGTGTTTACAACTCTAATGGTTGAAAGCATGGAAACCTTTGATCTTTTACCACCCACAAGGGTGTAGCCAGTATCTTATCAGTAAAGGAGCAAGGAGAACCAGAAAGTAAGCCTTAAAGGGTTGAGCTAACCTTTATACATACTGCTGAAAAATAATTAGTTCTTTCTTAGGAACTATTATAATTCTGCCGTTTACAGTGTTCCAAATGAAGAGAGCAAACTTTTTGAATTAGGGTTATTTGCCACTTAACCTATCAATGCTAAGTAGGGTTGGGTCCTACATAATATAATAAGATAATTTAATTACTGGAGAATTTATTAAAAGATGGGCGGGCTATCATGTGACACCTCTGCAGCTGTATGGGTTCTTTTATTGAGGTGATTTTTTAAAAGTTTTTAGCATTTTTCTTCTACAAACCTTGGAGTTAAGCTCTGGATTTTCATTCCATGATAATACCCCCTGAACTGCATATTTACAGTAAGTATGAGTTCTTAACTCAAAAGTTTTAGAGGGGTAAAAGTTTTTAGCATTTATTTCACAATCTTGTGAGTTAAGCTCTGATTATTTCAAAAAAAGATAGTAGACATGCATGTTAGTAGTTTATTGATGAATGTAAAAGTTGAGCTTTATGCACACTCTGTTTAAGTTGAAGGAAAGTAGTTTGCCTGCAATACAGCCATTTTGATGATGTAAAGTGATGTCATAAGTGTAGTGGGCAGTTAACTGATGTCATTAACCACAACATGTTTACTATAATAATGTGCAGCTGCTATTACATAATACCTTGTAGTAAAATGTCATTTTTTCATTGTGATGTCATCAAAATGGTGCTAAGAATGTACTACTGCTATACTAAACTTGGCCAAACCTGCTGGCTACAGACAGCTAAAGTATTTTAACAGTAGATGAATGCTTAAATAGTGAAATTTTGTGTGAAATTCAGCTCCATTTTCGATTGGGTATAAATTAGAGCAAGATTAAAAAGTTTGCTCTCTTCATTTGGAACACTGTACACTGTAAAAAAGGGGCTGGTTACACCCTGGTGGGTGGTAAAAGATCAAAGGTTTTTCCATGCTTTCAACCCTTAATTAGGGTTAATTAGGGTTGTAAACACTATGTAGTAAAGGTACCAATCATTTCTAATAGTCACCCTATCCACACACACACACACACACACACACACACCTCCCCCTTATATCAATTCCTGGCATGGCCATACCACTAGAATACTTTAGTGGCTACAATATTACTTTTATTACATATAGCTGGACGTTTTCATAATGTGTAGAATTAGCTATCCAATTTCACACAACCCCCTTACACTAAATAATTTGAGAGGATTTGGTTTTCCATGGAAACTTGTGGACCACATACAGTGCTCCGAGCTAAAAGAGTAATTTTTTTTAAAAAGCTTTAAAAGCTGTCAAAACTGCATAAAACTACTAAATCTTATGTCAAGAAGTAGTGATATGCTGTTTTTGAGCAATTTCATAATTTCAAGTTTGACCCTATCATAGCAGTTATTTTTGCAAAGCCATAAATCTGCAGAATGCTGCAAAAAACGGTCTTTTACTAAACAAAACAGTGCATTCTTGACAAACTATGAGCTTTTGTTATCAAAGTTTGTACACAGTTTGAACATTTAGTACTCAATGTAAATAATGTATAATTTGGGACCTTAACTCCCAGTTAAAAGTTGATATTGATCCCAAAAGTTTTTACACTAAAATTTGCTAAATATTTGCATTTATGCAAGTGTTTTTCTGTTATACATTAGAGTCAAGAGTTCTTGTACCATAGTTAGGTCTTACTTCAAAGGTACCGCCTAAGTTTACATATCCCATGTACACTGGCTAACCACCAGTAGTAACTCTAGAGCAAGCTTTACCCTAGGGTACATTAGCTGAGTTTATTTAGTGACCACTATGGTACAAGTCATCTGTACTATGAGTATCTAGTGTGTATGGTTTTACCATACACATTAGATACTCATAGTACAAATATTACTTATTTGGTCCATACAATCATCACTGCAACATCTATCTCTATAAAATCTGGGCTCTTGACTCACAGTAGTTTGCGAGATTTATCCCAAAAGTTTTTTTCCCTACATTAGTCAACCACAAGTGATTACTCTAAACATACATACCAACAATTTTTCTTTAGCCCAAATGGTTTGGAAGTAATGCAATGATAAACACAAAATTCAATAATTTGCTCTTTTATAGGATGTCCGACGTCAAATTTCAAGAGCAGCAAATTGAAGTCATTGCTAGTTATTTGTGTAGACCTACTATAGGTCAACCGAAAAATATATCTGGTTTGATACAATCACACATTGTTTTCCTTTGCGAGGCATTTCACTAAAAACACAAATTCGCAAATGATGGTCATGCGACCGAAATGCCATACTAGGTCCACTACAACAGCAAATTTGATGAGGCCTGGCTGTAAGCAATGTTCTCTTTTTATGAGTGTTTGCAAGATTCTTACTGCTTGTGACAAATGTGGCAATAGCACGCGGTGTACGTGCACGCATACATACGCATACTATATTCTGGTCACGTGACCATTATTTTGCGAATTTGTGTTTTATTGAAATGCCTCGCGAAGGAAAACAATGCATGCATGATTACATCAAACCATATATTTTTCAGTTTACCTATAGTAGGTCTACACATATAACTATATAACAACGACTTCAATTTGCTGCTCTTGAAATTTGACGTTGGACACCCTATCATTTAGCTTGGAGCACTGAAATGTTGTAAAATTCAGCCGGATTCTATTCTATCAGATTCTATAAGCTTTTCGTCCATAGTGTTGGACTCGTCAGGAATAAAACATCAGTGAGAACATGGCTTTTTTTATTATTATAAATACAAGAATATAGAATACCTTGAAGCGTACCATAACAAAAGAACAATAGTACGAACACCAAACACAATCAAGGCACAATAAAACAAAAAAGCAAAAAACATAGGGCTGTCTGATCAACGTTGACCAGACAGCCCTAAAAACTTTCCAATATTGAAAGTTGAGGCATTAGAAATGACAACATCTGGTCCAAGATAAGAATAAAACAAAGCTTTTAAAGCAACTCCATGAAATAGAGGGTTTCGAACAGTGTTAAAATACATGTGGTGATCCTTTAGGTCTGTCTTGCTATTGACACCAAGATATTTACTTTGAGATGAATAACTGATCTCATTAAAAATATCACACAAGAACCTCTTAGGATATCCTCTGTTCCGGAGATTGAAAAAATTGTTTCTGATGTCTTGAAAATCTCTAAAGTTAGAAGAGAGCCTAACATAGCGAATTAATTCTGCCTTGATGATACTCTTCTTAGAATGAAGCGGATGATATGAATTAAAAGGACAAATATCCATTCATCGGCTTCCGATATGGTTTAGTCAAAAGCCTGGAAGGATTCATAGGATCCTTGAAACCACCATATCCGAAAAATCAACATGAGTTAAAGAAATATTCCTAGTCAGCTTAATAGTTAATTGGTGTAAGATTGTTCAACACAAATAAAAGCTGTATAAATCATCCAGAGTCCCAGACCAAACGAACAAAATGTCATCAATAAACCTCTTGTGAAGTTCGAGGAATCAATTGGACAATACTCTATCCTCCAGTCTAGCCATGTAAATAATAGCTGCAGAAACAGCAAGAGGGGTGCCCATGGCCAGACCCCATTCTTGATGATATAGAACATTCTCAGCCTCAAAATAATTATTGTGAAGAACAAATTTAGTAAGCTCTGTTACCTTAATGTACTTGGAGGTAGCCTCAATAGATCTATAGAAAAGATCCACAGCAACAATACAATCAGCTACAGGAATGTTGGTATACAGAGAGGTAACATCTGCTGTAACTAAAAATGAATTAGAGGGCACCGAGAGGCTGGATAAAGAACGGATGAGATGAGAAGAATCTTTCAAATAAGAAGGCAATGAACATAAGTGTGGTCTAAGGGTCAAGTCCACAAACTTAGATGCAGGGGTAGTAAGATACCTGGTGGAAGCAACAATTGGCCTACCAACCATAGGGTTTTGTGAACTTTTGGTAAGCTTAAAATGAGCTGGAACACCATTATCCACATATTGAAAAATGAAAGACTTTGAATCATTTTATGTGGAATACAACCCCCATAGTAACTTAAAATAGAAACAAGTTTGCAATTCATATCTGAAAAGGGAATTTCAGAGACCACACTATAAAATTTACGATCACTTAGAAGACGAGAAACCTCATTAGAATACCAAAATCTAGTGACCAAACTAAAGTGGGGCCTAAATTTTTATAATTTATGCTGGAAGTATCAAAATGTCAGTCTTTGAATGTAGTTTAGATAAAGCTCGATAGTCAGAACGAGATAGATACAATTTTGAAGCAAATATTCAGGATGCAAACTGAGAAACAGATGAACGGTCATATAAAGTGTGAAGCTCATGTCTAACAGCCAACAGAGGCACTTCTATAAAGGCCGGAGCACAGGGAGGCACCCAGTCTGATTTAACATATAGAGCTTGTTATGAAAAAACACTTTGTTACTCAATGAGTCAGTCTTTGAAGAAATGTTTAATACGAACTGATCGAGAAAAATGTTTTAGTTGAGCATCAACTTAAAAAGATAATTAGGCTGAAATTCAATCCTAATGAAAGTACATAATGTTCAGAAACACTGAGATCATGATCAGTACAATTATGCACAGCAGGAGACGAGAACTTGAAACAAAACATACTTACAGTTAGCATTAGGATACAATTTAAATGTCTATTCCAACCCACCACTCCACGTAGGGAAGAAGTTATGAACTTCCTCTTCCTCTTCCCTATCCTCTTCCTTCCTGGGACGTAGAGTGGTGGTCTGATGTTTTTTTTTGGAACCGGATCAACAGTGGAAGAGAAACGGACTGACTTCTTACTCTTGACCTTTGACTTGGACTTTTTTTGACTTTTATCTAGATCCATGAAAAGAAGGACTGCGAGAGGAACTACTGCAGGCTGAAGACTTGTGTGAGGAGCTTCGTGAAGAAGTAGAGGCAACAGAAGAGCTCCGTGACCTGGAACTGCAAGTTCTCGAACTGTTCATAAGATCCAACTGACGAAGCCTCTGATCGACTACCTCCATCACCCTTGGTTCTGGAGCAGTATCAGTATTTAGGGAAGCTGCTTTCTCTGCAAGATTCTTCTTCTTTTCCTTTTCGACTGAGCGTTTCAGCTTCAAAAAAGAGTTCTCTTTGGAGACAGAGAGCTGACTACGAAAAAAGTGAATATTAGAAGAAAACCTGTGATGAATAATCGCAACTTGTTCTTCACTCTCATTAAGTAACAAACCAAGTTGTCTGTCATGAGATAAAGCGAAAGTAGACAACAATTCATTCTCTACTGCCAATATCCGGGCTTTGTGCTCATTGACCTTCCTGGCGACTTCAGACATCCTTTATAACAAAAGAGAGGTTATATATAGCTTCAACCAGAATACCGTCCACTTTAGACTGTTCATCTTTGAACAAAGACTTCTTAGGCAGCTGTATATAGATCCTTAGGAAACGTTCCCTGTGCTCTATGCTGTTTCAAAGCTATTCTCTTGTTTTCCAGTTTTAAAATATTGGTCTCCAGAGACACAATAGTCCTACAGGCAGATACCACTAGTTTTTGTGTTTCCTTACATACTTCTAATCCTGCAACCACAGGACTTGCAGAAGTTATGGGTGGCAAATGTGTTCTTTGTCTTGTGTTGGAATTGTTCACCAGAGGAGTTTCGTGAACAACATTCACCACTTGAGCTTGACACTTGTGGCTCAATATAGGACGTGGCTTGATTTTTATTTTTGGCTGTTTACTAGTTACATTAGGTTAATACAGCAAACCCTGCAAAGGCACATGACATTGTACAAATGCAAGGGAAAACAATAGAAAACACAGGTATAGCTAAACACAGAACAAAATACATGCAGGTGAACACTGAATGGTAAGCACAGGTAAGTGCACGTAAACCAAGGTAAACAGAGGTAAAACAAGGTAAACACAGTTAAATGCAAGTAAACCAAGGTAAACAGAGATAAACACAGGTAAACCAAGGTAAACACAGGTAAACAAAGGTAAACACAGGTAAACCAAAATAAACAGAGGTAAACGCAGGTAAACACAGGTAAAACAAAGTAAATGCAAGTAAACATTGTTGCATTTACCTATATTTACTTGCATTTACCTTGTTTTACCTCTGTTTACCTTGGTTTACCTGCATTTACCTCTGTTTACCTTGGTTTACCTTGTTTTACCTCTGTTTACCTCTGTCTACCTTGGTTTACCTTGTTTTACCTCTGTTTACCTGTGTTTACTTGTGTTTACCTCTGTTTACCTTGGTTTACCTCTATTTAATTGCGTTTACCTTGTTTTATCTCGGTTTACCTTAGTTTACTTGTGTTTACCTCTGTTTACCTTGGTTTACTCGTGTTTACCTCTATTTACTTGCGTTTACCTGCATTTACCTCTGTTTACCTTGTTTTACCTCTGTATACTTTGGTTTACTTGTGTTTACCTCTGTTTATCTTGGTTTACCTCTATTTACCTGTGTTTACCTGTGTTTACCTTGTTTTACCTCTGTTTACCTTGGTTTACCTGCATTTACCTCTGTTTACCTGTGTTTACCTGCATTTACCTTGTTTTACCTCTGTTCACTTGCGTTTACCTTGTTTTATCTCGGTTAACCTTAGTTTACCTCTCTTGGTTTACTTATGTTTACCTCTATTTACTTACGTTTACCTGCATTTACCTCTATTTACCTTGGTTAACTTGCGTTTACCTCTGTTTACCTGCATTTACCTCTGTTTACCTTGGTTTACCTTGTTTTACCTCTGTTTACCTTGGTTAACTTGCGCTTACCTCTGTTTACCTGTATTTACCTACGTTTACCTGTGTTTACCTCGGTTTACTTGTGTTTACCTCTGTTTACCTGCGTTTACCTCTATTTACCTTGGTTTACCTGCATTTTCCTCTATTTACTTGCCTCTACCTTGTTTTACCTCTGTTTACCTTGGTTTACCTGCATTTACCTCTGTTTACCTGTGTTTACCTGCGTTTACCTGCATTTACCTCTGTTTACCTTGTGTTTACCTCTGTTTATCTTGGTTTACCTCTATTTACCTGTGTTTACCTTGGTTTACCTTGTTTTACCTCTGTTTACCTTGGTTTACTTGTGTTTACCTCTATTTACTTGCGTTTACCTGCATTTACCTCTGTTTACCTTGATTTACTTGTATTTACCTCTGTTTACCTTGGTTAACTTGCGTTTACCTCTGTTTACCTGTGTTTACCTTGGTTTACCTTGTTTTACCTCTGTTTACCTTGATTTACTTGTGTTTACCTCTGTTTACCTTGGTTAACTTGCGTTTACCACTGTTAACTTGCGTTCACATTGTTTTACTTCCGTTTACCTTGGTTTACTTGTGTTTACCTCTGTTTACCTGCGTTTACCTCTGTTTACCTTGGTTTACCTCTGTTTACCTCTGTTTACCTCTGTTTACCTCTGTTTACTATTATTCATCTGTTTTCATCTCTGCCATTAACAATTACACAAGTAGTAAAAATTTCAAAAAAATAAGTAGTGTCGGAATGGGCAGTGCAGTATAAAGCATTGGAACAAGGCATGTCTCAATTTCGGCACATTTGAAACTGAGACCTTGTTCCAATACTTTTTACCGCACTGCCCATTCCTATACAGTATTTATTTTTTTGAAACTTTTACTTAGTACTTGTTCATTCACTTTTTTCAACACTAAAGTGCACATGCGCATAATAATGCCACGTGGATAATGACCTTTGAACTCTACCTATAAAGATGGCCGTATTGTAGTACATCAATTTATACACTAAGTTTCAAAGCTTTCTTGTTTTTGTTTAGGCCTATTTATGATGAAAACGAGTATCAAAGAATGTAGTACCCTTGAAAAGAACTATAATTGTACTGTAACATTACAGATAACTGCATAATCTTCTAGTGCGGATTCTTGTATTAAGCCCAAGCAGTCCTCTGAGTATAATAGCTGAGTTGTATTCAAATAATTGCATGGTTCAATGTAGGAATGTAGTGTATCATAATATATAATGTAATATGAAAGGCAAAATTCACCAATTTTTCCCATGAAAGCTGCCCATTTTTCTTATTTTCTTTTATCTTCCCCAAAATTATGCTAGCATAATGTGCCAGGGCTTAATGAATATACATAGGCGTAGGAAGATATTTTAGTCCAGGGCCGGGGGGCTCCTCAAAAACAAAATTAGCTGGCATGCTCAGCTCTGTGATGAATTCACAAAAAACTAGGGGGGCTCCAGCCCCTGGAGCCCCCCTGTTTCCTACGCCTATGGAATAGGCATCATAGTAATTATGAAAAACCACACTAAAATAAGTTTGCCACTGCAACTATGAAGATCATAGCAATAAGCGGCCTTATAGTTAGCGATACCGGAAAATTACAAAATTGCGAAAAAATTTCCTCCGCAAAATTAGTAACTAACATGTGGCACTTGTGGTGAAGCGAAAGTTTGAAAGCGGCTCAAGCCCATGGTAAGTATTCTAGGGTTTGTTTGGGTGCTTGTCTACATGGTGATCTTTGTTTTTGCTGTTTTTTTACTAAAAGACCGCTATTTGCCTGTTAGAAAACCAGTAGCTGGGCCAAACTGAGGTGTGAAGGGGTTCTTTGTTTGAAAAACACATGGCTCAGTAATGTACATTTACCTTAAAGTATCTTGACATGCTTTGATTTTTTTTAAATTTCTTGATGTATGCCTAATGATGAATTCTACTTTACTTATGGCCTCTTTGTAGATGGCAGAATGTTTGGGTTCTTTTAATTGCCTTTATCCTTCCCTTTTCAAACTGGGACTCTCTCAAGAACTCCTCCTAGCTGTTGTTGATGATTCTGATAATGGATCGGATATTAAAGCACTGCGAGTGAACAATTTAACCAATCGAAATGTACTGGAACTCCACAATTTCATGAACAGGCATTCTACTTGTACGTATTACATATATTGGCGATGGCTTGCTTTTCTTATGGCCGATAGTTGGCCCAAAAATGATTTTCCAACAATTAAGTCGGTTCGACAAAGCACCATTCGTCTTATGTCTAGATTAAGTAAACTAAAGAAACTACCTTCTTCCAAACAAAAAGACCAAATCATAGAAGAATTTATCAATGATGAATACAAACTTCCTCGAGTTTTTGTATCTCATGGGAAAGTGCTAGTGACTGATCATTCATCTGATGAGTCAAGTTGTTCATCATGTACTGAAAATGAACACAGACTTAAAACAGTGATAACTGAGTCTCGTCAGAAAATGTATGCTGTACGTAGAAATGGTATGAAAAAATTAAAGCGACGAGACAAATTGATTAAGAAACAAAATGAGGAGATCCAAGATGACAGAAGACAAATTCACACTTTAGAGAAGAAGTTGCTGAAAAAAGAAGATCAAATCGAAAATCTAAAAGGACAGATTGACAGGCTACGGCATCGAGTTACATACTGGCAAACCAAATGTAAATCACAAACCTCAAGTGAATCAGAAGAATTAACAAGTGCTCTTGTTTCTGAAGAGAGACGTCGAAAGGAACTTCAGCTTGAAATACAGCAATTAGAACTTGATAATCTTGAACTCAAAGACCAAGTTCAAGATATTCTGTCTTCGAAAATAGTGACATTTGAAGGTGGAAAGTACACCAACGACGTAAGGCGTGTTGTTACGAATTACTCTCTTTGAATGTGGGAGTTAATAATGTTAAGAAAGTTATAGAATGTGTTTTGACAAACATAGCTCATCGTGAGGTAGATAGGTTACCCAAACGTACTGCTGTATGTGACATGATGATTCAATGTCTAACATTAGCCCAGGCTCAGATAGGTGAAGAGTTGTGATCAAATGATGATGGTGCATACACTCTACAATCTGACGGAACAACTAAGTATGGCCATCATTTTACGACATTTGATGTTGCAACTGTCAATGAAACGTTTTCACTTGGCCTGAGACATGTATTTTTGGGATCCGCCCAAACTACTCTTGAAACTTTAATAGAAATACTGGACGATCTAGATGTGGTTCAAAAGGAAATCGAAGAATCATGCGTATCATCAACGATTATTTTGAAACTGAAAAACACTATGTCAGACCGCCATGCCGCTGAGAAACTTTTTTCAACAATCTTATCTGATTACAGAGCTAGTATCCTGCCAGAAGTGGTCTCCAATTGGGAAAAAATGACAGCTGGGGAGCGCGAGCAGCTGTCTCGAATGAACAATTTTTTCTGTGGACTACACTTTTTGGTAGGGTTAGCTGAATTAGCAGAGGAGACTTTGAAGGTTTGGGAGTCAACTTTTGAAGAAAATGAAGGTGTTTCTAGCAGTGGAAAGTCTTCAGGTACTCAGACACTTATCCGTACTGCGTGCAAAGCCTTCCACCACCGTGGTTCCCAACAGTCAGGATGCTCGACACACTTCCGTACCTACTTACGACATCAGGGTATCAGTAAAGTACCTTTGGCTTCTTTTGTTGGTAATAGGTTTAAATATCATTTTCTATGATGCTGCTGGTGTCTTTTTTCTTAAATCATCTATGATCGATTATTTGAGTAACCACCATGGTGGTTCTCTTAATCGGCTTCTTCAAGCTGTACTTCAAGACTTAAAATCTCCTATATATATCGCAGGGTGTAAGGCTCTGGGAATTATTGATAAACTTGTCACGGGACCATTTTGGAGGTACTTATCTACATCGTCAGTTTCAATTTTACAGATAAGTGAATCCTGATCACACTAGTACCACTTCAAAAGATGAGGTCATGAGTTTTTTTATTTGAGGAAGCAGAGTGTGATCATTTAGTCCAGGAAATTTTGCAGTTGTTATTCAAGAGTTTTACTCTCACTATAGAGAGGTTGTTAGCTGACCATTTGCCAGGTGGAGAGTATCACAACGTAACAGATCCGACAATGGTAGCAGAAACCATGTCTGTTCCAATGACAAATGTTGTTCCTGAAAGAGACTTTGCAATTCTCGACAGGCTAATGGCTCAGAAACCTAATTCATCATACCTTGCACTTGAATCTCTTATTTTGTTCTCTCAGAACAAAACATCAGCATGGCTACGTTCCAAAACAGCTGAAGAGAAAGAAAGACTACTTAAGGCTGCTAGTAAACTTACCAAAGTTCATCGACAAAATTTTAAAGCCCGAAAAGAAGAAATAGAACGTAATCGCTTAGAAGTGTATATTACGACAAAAAGAGCAGGAATTAATTAAAAAAAGAGAAAAAGAGATCAAAGAAAAGGAAGAGTTAACATTAAAAATACAGAAATATGGACTATGGATGACAAGTAATCAGGTTCAAGAACAGCTAACTCACTTAAAGAGTAAGAAAGCTAAATTAGATGCTCTAAAAGCCCAGTTAAATTTCCGTCGCAAGGTTCTTGGTCAGCAAAGTGCTGATAAACAACTGTACCAATTCTCTCACAACAGACAAGCTTTAACAGTTGAAGAACTGGCTAGAAATTTATGTCAACTGTTTCCTACTGATCCTAGTCAGGAGTCCAACAAACCAAACACTGAAGATGTGCTTAAAGATTCTGAACTTTTGCTTTACCGACGAATTACTCATTTGTTCAATTGTGATGGCACAGATAAATGGTACGAGGGAACTGTTTTGTCCTATGACAAAGAATCTGGTCAATTTCGTGTAGTCTATGATGGCGAGGAAGAAATGTTTACTTTTCCTCTACTAGATGACTTGAAAGGTGCTGAATTACAGATTTTATAATAAGTTTTTTTTTTAATAAATTGTAACTAGTTTGTGAAATAAAAAATATCAATTATAATTGTAATAGAAGTATATCTAAGAATATTTTATTTTATGTGCATGAGAAATATACCGCTGGGGCGCATTCTTGTATGTAAACGCGCGTTATTACATGATTGTAGTGCCCGCGCATATTAAAATTAATTAATAAATTCCGGTTGTGCCGCATACCGTATACTTTTTTGAGCGAAATTACCGAGAAAAAATTTTAAAATCGTGTCAATGAAATTGATTGGTATGGAGTATTTCTAAACAGAAAGTAGAAGTGTCTTATATCATTTTACTCAGAAAAGATTGCTCTATTCAACGGTGACCTTAGGTTTTAGATTCTTCAAGATCTAAGTTTCTTCAGGTATCGCTGTTAAGGCTAAACTTTAGCGTACTAACTAAGTTTTCATTGGAGGGATTCTTGAATTTGTAAGTATTTTGTAACTTAGCTGCAAAAAACCATTTATTGCCCGGGCATGGTTTTAGACCTACCTCATGCAACTTTAACTCACCTTCTGTGCTAGCTATAGTTCCCAAATCGGGTTTATCCCTCCGGTAAATCACCTAAAACTATTCTAAACTTAGCGATCGTAGCTTCAAAAGCTTGCTAAAACTCTTGCAAATGTGTTGGCCGGAATTCACATCAAATTGTACAGAAAAATTGCAAGCCATGTCGCCTTTGCCAACTTTGGGCATTACGTCATATTAAATTAGCGTACGGAAGTTTGCCCAGAGACTAGACTTCTGTAGCTCACTCTACGAGGTCTACATATCCTAATCAGTAAAAACTACATCGTAGTCTTGATTTTTGAAATGTAGAGCCGACTTTTTCCAACTCGCGATCGTAAATTAAACATGACGTCATTGATAATGCGGTGGTTGCCTAGTGATTTGGCAGCAAAGTATGACGTAATTCAATGTCGGGGCGCGCGCAAGCCTTAACCGCCCTGAGATGGGTCAAGTTCTGTTGCTGGCATAGTGCACATTTTTAGGTTATAAAAGCACAAGACTAAATGCAATTTGTCAATTGATGCTGATAAAGCCGCAACAACAGGCAAACACTTTGTAAGAACCAAACACCTCAGTGTCAGTGAATCGGATTTGGAACTTGAACAATTCAGTAGGTGACACAGGAGTCAGCAGATTTGTAATGGATGCTAAGCTACTGTTTGTGTTAACTACGACCATAATGGTCTTGATCTATTGTGGTGAGGCATTGCCATCACACCATGAGGAGACAAGCTTGCAAGCAAGTATGCAATCCAATGGTCAAGTTGACTGCAACTCTGGTGCGTCGATTCAAGTAGTCTTTAAAGGAACCAGTTATTCATTCCAATCCTGCTCATGTAAGTTTTCTGTATAAATTCAGTCTAGATGTTATATATGAATGCGGCTATTTGCAAGTTTCACTGTGATATAATTATTTCATTTCAGATAAAGTTACATATTATTACCAATACTGGCCCCCGCAGACATACACTGTACCCTGTATTAAACCAGCAATATCTATGACATTCTGCAATTCACCTTTCCGTCAAGACTGCAAATCTAGTACTGGTTGGAATAGCAACTTAGCCACTGTTACAGTATGCCAAGGTAAGATATGCCAGTGACTTAATTTCTCATTGCCAACCAATTATACACGCATGAATGCATGTGCTCCTGATGACATCTATACAATGTCACTAGTTACACTGATTAGCTCTATATTATGCGCTATATAATTATAACAATGGCAAATATAACTTTTTTGCATGTATACATGCATGGAACTTGCTGATGTGAGCTGCTATTATATAGATTTACACATATACATGGGCATTTGACATATAAATATTTTATAACTATATAGCATAAAAAAGGAAGTTTTGCCCAACTGCATGTGCAACCATATAATTATTATACTGTGTTTATTTCCACTAATTCCACTACATATCTTTGTCCTCCCATCGAATTGAAGCTAGTATTTGTTAGCTTGAGGTCACATCACTTTAATTTGAATAAACTCCTGTAATATGTACATTATAATAATTATTTATTATTATCGTACATAGTCTGATGCTCTTAATTGGCAATTGCAGATACTTGGTCAAGCAGTAAGTGCTACTCAACTAATTTAGGTGAATGCCCAACTTCATACTACAGCAATGGTCAGTCAATCTAGTACTGCTATAAAGTTCATTGCATAAAATTATCTCATTACTGCATGGTAACAATTATCTTAAATACAGTTGAGAAACAGGATAATGATTGGTGCATGTGTCAGGAGACTGATGACGGAATTGTTTGCAATCCACCAGATTGTAAGAATGGTAAGCTATACTAATCAATAAAGTAATGGAACACTTGTGTAAATATGTACATGAACAATTCATCGCAAAAACTCTTGAGATCTAGCTGGCCGGATTCCAACCCACTGCAGCAGATCTTTGGATGTATATTATATGAATCATTATGCCTATAATGCAGTTAAAAAACAAACAAGCTATAAGACTAAACACTAAAATATGATATTGTATACATGATAATTCAGGCATGAATGCATGCATGCATAAGTTATATGCAAAATTTATGAATAATTTATTGGTGTTAACTAAGCTGGTTTATATACTGACATGCAACTATAGGACTTAAAGCTGCCAAGCAGGAAAAAGCAGACTGTTTGTGTTTTGGCACACAGGATGGAGAGCAATGTTATCCTAAAGGTTGTCAGAATGGTAAGCAAAATAATTTAAAACTTCATGCATGGTGTAATTATTATAAGTATACATGTGCATGCATTCTTGCAAACTACCGCTATATTATATATATAATATGGACTATCAGACTATAATTGCACTGTACAATGCATGCATGGCCTTGGATACAACAATACTACTACGATACAGATGCTGGCTCTATGTTCAAACGTGTTGAGAAGCTTATTGAAGCTGAAAAGGCTGACTTGGATGAGCACCCATGCAATTGCATTGGTAGTATCTGTGTGCCAGAGGGCTGTGCTGACCATCGCTGATACTAGTGCCATCATTGATGAACAGCAGTATGGATTGTATATAATTTTATAGGCTAATTAGTTTTGTAGTTAGATACAAACAAAATCTATAATTATAGTTGATTGAGGTTCTTTAATACATGGCAACATTTTTTTGCTGCTTTTGTAGCTAATAGAATTGGTTTTTGAACACTAGGCTGTATATATTTTTTTGTTTTCAATTTGTAGCTTGTACGTATAGATTGTGAAATTTAATTTTGCAACATGCATTTGTGAAGTATACAACATATGAATAGTATTACTGAGTACTGCAATAGAAAACAGTACATGCATTAATTCCTTTTTGGCCCAAAGACTGCAGGCTGTACGAAGGATTTATGGGCGGGTATCAAATTAAAGAGAACTAAAAGCATCATCGGAGGAACATCATGTGGGGATCACTAAGTTGATTTAGAGTATTGCTAATGATTTACTTACAAAATATTAAAGTTTCCCATACTTTTTGTATGGGAGTCTGAGATATGACATACTGTGAAAATCAGCTGTGTCCTCAAACCCGGAGGCCTCCCATGCATATGGATTATAATAGCTTAAGTGGTCATAACTAGTAGAGACACTGAGTCAATGTGTGTTTAGAGCATTGATTTGGCATATGTGCAGTAGTATGTACACAAACTGCCTTATGATCATCATACGTACGGTATAGGCAATTTTTTATCTGACGTACACTTTTTCAAGCGGTCAACACTCTGGTAAAGGGTCCTAACAGTGAGCTAAGCTGCACCGCACTTTAGCCTGCCACTACTAATTAGGGCGAGCCTGAGCGAGCCCCACATATAGTCTTGTAAACGATGAAATTTCTGTTTGTACACGGTTGACACTTTCCGTATATTCGAATTAATCGAATTCGAAGGCGTGGTATTGTACATCGATTGCGCAATATATCGCTATAGATAGCACTAGTCTCGCGGGCCAGCCCTTTTGGGAAGAGTCTGGCCCGCGAGACTAAGATAGCACATGTACGTCTATGGTCTGCGGCATGATACAGAAAGCTTAATTTCAGATCTGTGATCATGGATGGTGAGTGGATGAAAGTGGCCAAGAGCAACTCTAAGTAGTGAAGAGGCAAAATGGAGAAAAAGCACGCTCTGCATGACTGAAATTTGAGAAAATGCTACATGAACGTGTAAAATGCAGCCTCTAATGAAACCAGCCAAGTCAAACTTCTACATGGCAGCCTTTTAAAAACACCATTCTGGCTGAAGATGGCCACTTGATATATAGCTTTACATCAGTGCAAGATGCCCCACCTGGTTGAAAGTGGCCACTTAATATTTAGTTCAAAAAAAGTAAAAAATGTCACACATGGCTGAAAGTGGCCATTTACAATTTCAATAGACATAATACAAAGTATCACAATTAGCTAAAGTGAGATTTTGCTCACAAAAATGCAAAATGCCACACTTGGCTGAAGTGGCCATTTAAGATTTTGCTATATAAAAGTGCAAAGAACCAGATTTTGGCTAAAGTGGCCATTTCGAAATTTTGCCAGAAAGTGTATATAAAGTGCCACATTTCACTGAAAGTGGCCATTCGGGATTTAACTACATTCACTAGGTTGTACGTACAGCTGCACCATGCATAACTTATTTCCTTTGGATTCATAGCCCATTAATTTTCCTCTAGTAATTACAAGTCCAGAGGAAATAATCATACAATTATCTGATTATTCAAATTTCATTGCAAAATCAAGTCATTCAGTGGTCGGACTTGCAAAGAAGTGCAACAGTAATTTACAATAATCATATAAGAAATGAAATTGAAGGTAGTCGATCAATGACCTAGCTGAATCACCGTAAAACCCTCTAAATGATCATGAGCCTGCATGAAGTTGATGTAGCATTAATGTAGATGAGTACATAATTTATGAAATGCCCTAAATGATGATTGAAAGCTTGTATGATACTTAGCATACAATATTCAATGAATATATACGTTGATAAGTATAGCTATAACAAAACACTCTAAATGATGATCAAAAGGCTTGCATGATACATGTATACTCAATGAAGACATTGATGAGTAAAATAAAACACTCTAAATGATGATCAAAAGCTTGCATGATACATGTATAATCAATGAAGATTAGTATATGAAACAATTAGATGAAGTTAGCATAAGATGCTGATCCAACCAGTGATTAAATGCTTGAACTCACAAAAGAATGATTACTGTAGCAAAGTCACTCATCAGGAACGTCGTTTGAAAGGTGGAATGCATTCAAAATCGTCTGAATCAGAATCTGAAATAGTGACAACAGACTTTTTGCCACGGCTAGGTTTGTTCTTTTGCTCCAGTTTGATGAAATCATCCAGAGTAACGGCTCTTATAATCTTTGATGTATGCCAGAATTTTGAACCTGCAAAATAAAGTAAATACAGTGTAGTCCACATAATTTAAATCCACCTACCACAATTAAATTTCCTATTTTGAATGTTCAAAATTTCCCAGTAAAGTGTAGTTAATCATTTAGATTTTTTCCCCAGTTATTTAGAATGAGTACCACAATGCAATGTGCCTTACAGTTTGATTCTGTAGATTCTCTTTTTAAAATTTCATGGACTACACTGTACACATAAAGCTGGACAGTTATAGTGACTGTCACTGACACACACACACACACACACACGCACACACACACACACACACACACACACACACACACAACACACACACAACACATATACTCACCTGCTGTGATAGGAACTGTCTTCAACAGCACTTCAACCTCCCTTCGCAGCAGAACTACATTGCTCACTAAGGAAACACATAACTCCANACACACACACACACACACACACACACACACACACACACACACACACACACACACACACACTAGTTGAACACATGCATCACACATGCTATTTTATAATGAACCTATTAATAAAAAATGAATATTTAGGGACCAAACTAGTGTATCGAGCTAGACCCTCCTCCTTTGTCACATTGCACGCGCCGAGAGAGTCTAGCAAAGGTGACGTTTAAACTCAATTGACCAATCAGATTCAACTACCCAGATTCTGGGTAGTAATTTATGTGTGGGCGGTAGTTTGCGTGCGTGGAAATAACTGCGTGTTCTATCACTGAAGTATGCTAGTTATGGATGATTTCTGGAGCTTTTGTACTCAAAAAAGGCTTGAAAACAGTCTTATATGTAAGTCTAAGGCATTTAACTTTGCAACAAAAGTACAAAGAGACTGAACAACGCATGTGGAACAGATTCTACCTGACTACCTGCCAGTCTATCAACTTCTACTCTGTTAATAATGGACCTGTGACTATCAAAGGCTCTTTTTGGTACTAGCGAGTGCTTTTCAGGCTGAAAGTCTATCTCGTTATCCTGTTTGCCGTCTTTCTTCAAAATAATGCACACTGTTAACACACATTTAATTCCGCATTTTTGTTAATGGCGCTTTGAACGCGACCTTTGCTAGACCCTCTCTCGGCGCGTGCAATGTGACGAAGGAGGAGGGTCTAGCCTGATAGACTAGGATCAAACTAAATCCATACAATGAGCACAATAAACATACAAAATAAAAATACCACCTAGAGTTAAATGTTGTGTATTACACTACATCAAACTTACCAGTTGCTCCATCCACATCCGGAATCGGTAGATTTTTTGTGTTGAGCAGCTGTATACCGGAGAATTAGAAAAGGCTTCAGCGCTTATCTTGTCTGATACATACTTTACATTTGCCGTCTCTTCACTCAGTGTAATGGGATGTTCAGATTTTTGAACTATTTGATGATTGACTAACTTGCAAATGTCTATTGACTTTTGCAATGTACCACTTGATGAAGCTCCCTACATGTAAATATGTGAGACATTATACTTGGTAAACAATGATTCAATTTATCGATGTAATAAATTTTAAGCAATAGTTATAAGGAACGTTAACCACCCACTTAACCTGCATTAACCACCCAATATTAAGCTGCATCTGTAAGTATACCGTATAGCGGGAAGTTTGCAAAATTTTGTATAAACGTGCCAGAAGAAATTTTCGTAGTTTTACATTTCGTATACGCGGCGCATGCTCGTATAAAGTAAATGCGGAAGTTAAATTTTTGCAGTTTTAATTTTCATATATTCGAACGGCATACAAAAAATACGAAAATTTCCCGCTATACGGTATATGCTGAGTATACAGCAGTATTTATCAGTAAGTTGTTAGTGACCATTCAGCTGTCTAGCATCTTCATGTGTACTAGTCTCAGCCACTAGCACTAATAGATTCAGGCTGCAAAAGGCAAAGGGTTAAAATTTAAACCCTTAATTGGGCATGTGCAAGAAGGGTTACTAGAGTACTGGGGGGGAATCCCGGACGGAGTCAATTTCCGGACAGTTCCAAAAAAAAAAAAAAAAATTCCATACAAACAATTTGAGAAAAAAACATTCATACGGTTATAATTCCACATGTAAGACTGAGCGCAAGATCGTTGACTGACTGTGAAGTTGAAATCTCAGTACTTATATCCAGTAAGTTACACTGTATACCGTTCTTTTTTGAAAATTTGTGGCTCTTTTACTGCCTAGTATATTATCTAGATGCTCTGAAGAAAAGATGGCTATGAAAAAGAAGCCTCCTAAACCGCCAAAGGCTTTAGCCCAAAGTTCAAAGTACACACATGATGACCTTGATGTGGCTGTATCAAAAATTAGAAGTAAGGAATTAAGTTATCGACAAGCAGAAGCAAGATATGGTGTACCACGTAGTACGTTTAGCGATCAGGTTTGTGGCAAAGTTTCCAGCACTAAAAGAGGACCACCAACAATACTCACCAATGCAGAAGAAAATATGCTTGTCCATTGGGCGATTGAGATGGCTGGAATAGGCTATGGGCAAACACGTGAGCAGCTGTGTCTGACTGTGAAGAAAATGTTAGACAAAGATGGTCGTACCAACCCAGGATAATATGCCTGGGAAGGACTGGTGGTACGCATTTCTTAAGCGCCATCCAATAATATCTCAAAGAACTCCCGGATCTGTGCAGAAGTCACGTGCTTACTGCTGTACACCTGGTGCAATTGAAACGTGGTTTAGTAATTTCGAGAGTTTTGTTATTCTCAACGGCATTAAGGACCAGGCAAGGCGAATTTGGAATGCTGATGAATCCGGATTTCCATTGTGTCTGAAGGCAACTCGAGTAATCGCCATGAGAAACCAAAAACATGTTTATAGTGTTGGTTCCGACAATAAATGTCAGATTACTACGCTTGTGGCTGCTAGTGCATCCGGGAATGTCGTCCCATCTATGCATATTTATCCTGGAAAACGTGCCCCACGTTCCAATCTCTTGGAAGGCTGCGTTGACGGAGCACATTATGGAAGATCAGAGAAGGGGTGGATGACAACCGAGCTTTTTTATGGGTGGATTGCTAATCACTTCATCAAGCAAATACCTCCTGAGCGCCCTGTACTCCTTCTAGTGGATGGACATTCCACTCACATAGATGTTGAAGTGTCTAAGCTGTGCTCCCAGAATAGAATTCTTCTTTACTGCTTGCCTCCGCACTCGTCCCACGTTTTACAGCCGTTAGATGTAGGATTCTTCAGTTCCCTAAAGAAAAATTGGCAGAAAACAGTGTCAGAGTATCAGATCCAGAATATTGGTGCTGCAGTTACCAAGGACACGTTTGCCAGTGTATTTAAGGGTGCCTGGACAAGCACTGTAAAAATGCAAACCATCATTAATTCCTTTGAAAAGGCAGGCATATGCCCTCTGGATAAAGAAAAGGTGCTAAGTGGTGACAGGCTTGGGCCTTCTAAGCTCTATAAAGATAATCCTACATCAGACATTTCGTCAGCAGCTACCACTACTTCTGAGTCTGATCTTTCTCCTGAACAGCCTATCCCACGGAGTGCAAAGTGCAGCACACACACTTCACAATCATTGCAACCCATGGAGGCTCTAATGGAGCCAGAAACTGTGAGGAAGTATGGGAGGAGACTTGAAGAAGGGTACGATGTGGAGGACAAGGATGAACTGTATAAAATATGGCTTCAGTTGAAGAATTTATCTCTAAATGGTGGAACTGAAGTCACACATTCAGGTATTTTGAACTCTGATAATTCAGCTCCTGATGGCACTAAGACCTCTGACAACTCAGCTCCTGTTACCTCTAACAACTCAGCTCCTGATAGCGCTCCTGATGGCACTAAGATCTACTCAGCTCCTAACAGCAATAGGAGCCTTGGCGCTAGCAGTTCGACATCTTTAAGAAGAAGAGAAGTGTCTCCGGCTTTAACTGAAGTTCTAACATACCCTAAGCCGATATCGAAGAAGAAACAAGTGAGTCGACTTTCTCTAAGCCTTCCAAAGCACCTGAGTTCAAATCAGATGATTAAATATCTAGAGGAAAAACAACAGAAAAAAGAAGAGGAAGAGGCAGCTAAGCAGAAAAGGAAGGCTGATCGTCTAGCTAAGAAGCTACTAAGAGAGGAACAGAAGAAACGGAAAGCTACTGGTTGTGGCCGGGGCCGGGGGCGGGGCCGTGGCCGTGGCCGGGGCCGAGGAAGAGGCCGTCGTGCAGATAATTGCCCATCTTCAGATGCAGATGTGGAATCTGATACAAGTAGTGGATCAGTTGTGTGCCGAAAGTGTGGTGGGAGTGAAGATAACGACTCTGCCGGTGAACCGTGGATAGCCTGTGATATATGTGATACTTGGTATCATGTCCTGTGCACTAGTATTCCTCCTGAGGACCATGACAGACTTGCCGATATCCATTGGGTGTGTGAAAACTGTTAATTCTTTTTGTCTGGTTTTAGACTTCTCTGTCTGAAAACTGCCTCTTAATTTTGAATTTTTATTGTATAATTGTATTGAGTTGATATGAAGATTTTCTCCTAAGATTCTTTTGTGTGTACACCTAATGGGAAAGGGTACTAGTGAGTGGGAAATTGGGTGACCAAAGGTATACAGCTTGTAAAGATGTTCAGATTTAGTTAAGTGTCTGGTTATTGCCCCCAATACTCTATTTAATATGCAACAACCCCCCAAATTATTGGTGGAAGCATAGATATTAGAGACTACGTACCCGGGATTGGAAACGCCCATAATATTTATGCTCTAATGTAAATTTCACGAACCGCGCGTATTGCACTTTTTGGCATTTTTGGGCAGCTGCCACAATTTGTAAATCTTTGATGCCGTCCCAAGAAAGGAGTGAAATTCAGAACAGAAGCAGCGCTTTTGCTACAGCTAAGAAACAGGTAAGAATATGCTTACTTGGTACTGAAATAATAAAGTGCAAGTACTTACTAGACTATGCATTCCAAGCTGAATTTGTACGAAAGTAGCCGGGAATCTATGAACTATCATTCTTCCTGTACCTCTAACTGCCAAGGTAAGCGAACAATAGTAATAATTTTTATGGCATAAACTAGTGCTTTTGATGCTCTATGGAACGGGCTAATGTTGTGTGACATAAAACAAAGGGATGTGATACAGTGTTGCCATTCAGTATGGAGGTATAGTATAGCTTTATGTAGGACTTTCTGTACCTCTCATGTCCATACTGTTCTTTGGCAGTAGCTTACATTGATTTTTTTGTTTGCATTAGGCTATGTTGTATAACCTGGGCAGGGTTTTTATTTGTGAGAAGCTTTAGTTTGCAGTTGAAAGCTGTGTCACTACATGTACTTAGATCTCAAATGATTTATTCACCAAGCACTAAGATTGAGTAGATTAGTGTTTGAGGTCATACACTACTGTCAAACAGCATGCACTTGAACTCGTCTTTATTTTTTATTCCAAATTGGCAGAATGGGACACACACATCACCTATCTCTGGTGATAAGAACTTTACGCCCGGCAAACCAAAGCTAAGCTGCAGTCTCTGATGCCACAGTCCAGGTACATCCTACAGGAACTCTGCCACTTCAAGTCTCCTAGTTCTTTGTCACTTTCAGTCTGATCTGTGATTGAATCTGTCATCATAACTGGCTACCTTGCAGTGTTGAAGTTTATGATGTAATTCTTATTGTATATTCTTATACATGAACAATAATGACAACTCGGCCACTAGCACTATCCATACTCAAGCAGCTTTTCCAGTCCAAAACTTCTGCAAGTCTCTGGAGAATTTTTTCAGTTATTTTATTTAACGCACAGCAAAGCGCAACACGCGTGGATTGTTAATTTCCCTACGTTTCCAATCCCGGGTACGTAGTCTCTAATATCTATTGTTTGCGTTCTTTTTATGATTTAGCCATTCCTGTGTCTCCGCATTACATTTCCAATGTTTTTTTTACTTGTTCAAGATTGGAATGGCTTCTTGCAAGAAGTCATATACTGGATTCATTCCTGAAAATTGTGCAGCTGAAGGTTTATCTTATCTACTTACCTCAACACCAACTCTAATATCTTTGTTTGATGTGCTAATGTTCCTTGGAGAATTACCAGAGTTTGAAGTGGTGTAGTTGATTCTATTATACATCTAATGCTACAAGCAAGAGATCCTTCAGTGCCCTTAGATGAGTAAAGATGTACCAATGCCCCTCACAGTCACAGCGTAACTTTCTCAATCAGTTTTTTTGAAGCACATGACAAGCGTAGGTTAATATTTGGTCACTTTGAAAATAATTAGTAGTCCAGATTCTGTCAGAATATTAATGCTCCTAAGAGCATGTATTTAAGGCAAATGTAGTAGCACAAAGATCTTTTTGTTGTCCCACCCATTACCACACAGTCAGCTCTCCCTGCAATGTAAGCAGATATCAGATCATTGTTAGGGACAAAATAGAATGTAGTGTAGCCTCGAGCATCCAGAGTTGTTCAGTGTCCTCTTCTGCATGGGCCCACTGTTAGTATACTGGTAGAGTAGTATGTTTGGGCGCCAAGGGTTGGTGTTCATTCATTAAGCCTCGGCACGTGCAGAGGATTACGGTAGTTGTTGTGTCTGTCTGTCTGCATCAGGTGCCAACCTTCTTTACGTATCGACACGCCCATTTAATTGCAAAAGTACAAAGTGCAATTACAATCTTAGAGTGGCTAGCGCTTCAGTAAGCGAAGATTATTGCTTTGTTAGCCTTTTTAGGTAGTTTTAGGACAGCTAGTATAGAGTTGAAAAGGCTAAGTTTTTTAAAAAAATGGTTGCATTTTTCTGGGAAAAGTGCATTTCTGTCTGAAATCCAGGACATTTCAGGTAAATTTGGATTTCCGGGCGGGACACGGGACAGAAGCTTCAAATCCGGGACTGTTCCAGGAATTCAGGGACAGTAGACACCTATGTGTCTGTCTGTTCCATCGAAATCTCACGAAAAGAAGCTTTAGCGACAAAATTGATAGTACTTACGTTCATAACTCTGAATGATCTTATAAACATAAATTTTTTGCTGTCCAAAACACTGTAGTTGCTGAGACTCGAGGCTTTTGTGCTTCTTTTAGCGCTTATCTTTGAGGCCACGCCTACTGATTTGCTTGGTGTGCGTTATCTAGAATTTGTGTTGATGGAAGCACAGAGATTCAGTCCTACACTGGTCATAGCTGCTGTTACTGTTAGTCAGTGTTGTTTGGCAAGACATGCAGGCAGGAGTTGGCCTGCTTTCTATGTAAGCATACAGGGCATACATACATTTTTACATAATCGTAGCCTGTGAGCTAATGCATCAGTGGTTCAGTCAAATTTAGTATACTGAGTTGGAGTTAAGTTTGCTATCTGACAGCAGGTGAGCATTCCAATACGTGTATGATCATAGCAAAGCTCATCTGGTTCATCATCTGTGACATTTGCTGCTTCACCACAGTTAACTTCTATATGGCTAACCTGGGCCATATATATATATGAGCGTATTGTGACTGGACCACTCAGGCAGCTGGCCTACATGCCTGGGCCTAGGTGAATAATTATGACACATTCTTTTGCAGAATGTATGCATATGACTGTGCTAGATAGTTGAGTGTGCCGAGGCTTATGCACCATCGGTGCCTTCATTAAATGAGTGCTCAGGAAATTTCTTGATGTATATAGTATACTCTTTGTGATCATGCACTAGCTCACATTAATAGTTTCAAGTATTTCCCATATAATATATATATACAAACTTTCATAACATTGTACAATAATATATAAATTTTGCTAAACTTATTGGGGGTATTGAATTATATGTTTCTAAAAGAACTCAATGACTATAAATACCATTATAGCTAAGTACATGACCAATAGTTATAATTACTGCGATACTACTCACTTTACAGGTCCCCAAAAACCACCGTGCTTGGTTAGTGCTGCATCACAAAAGCCATTCCTCCAGTTCTTTCCACGATCAGGTTTGAACTGAGTTTTCTGGTAATCCTTAAGCTTGGTTTTCATCTCTTTCAAGATACTAGGCATTGTGCTGGCTAGGTTCTTGTGTTCATTAGGATCATCTTGGATGTTGAACAGACAACCAGAATCACCACAACGTTCATTTCCTCCCACAGCTGCATTTGGGTCAGTACTGTTTGGATAGACAGGTCCAGTCCAACCATTCACCCCAACATTCCCCACCAGTATCTTGTACTGACCACTAATCAAGGTGGCATTACTCACTGGTATGTCTGTACGAGGTGAGGTAGAGTTTTGGCCAGAGATTAGAGGCCACATGTTGAGACTGTCAATTGGAGGTAGCTTTGCTTTCGCTGCTGTCTCATCAGTTGGGTCTACACCGGCTAGATCACAAAATGTAGAATACCAATCAGCTATGTGTATGTAACCTTCAGTCTTCTGTCCTCTCATCTTCTCAGGAAGATAACCCCCAGAGACAAAAGCATTCACTCGAACACCGCCCTGCCAGTCCGAATGTTTCCCTCCTTTGAGTGGGAAATTGTTTGCAGCTGCCCCAGAACCAACTGGCCCACCATTATCACTACTGGTTATGAAGAGCAGATTGTCCCAAAGCTTTTTCTCTTTTAATGCATTAACTACTTTGCCAACTACATCATCAAGGTAATTGACCATTGCATGGTATACTCTCCGCATATCATTGTCTATGAAGTCAAACTTTTTCAAGTACTCGTCAGGAACTTGGTAAGGCTTGTGAACAATGTGAGCTGCATAGTAAAGAAAGAGCGGTGTAGATGGGTCATGATCATTGATCACTTCCAAAAGTCTATCTTGAAACAAAGCTTCTTCATATTTTGTTCCATTCAGTTTGTTGGCTGGCTTGTCATAGTCCCAGAGGTCAACAATCTGTGTATCATTGCATGATCCTAAATCTGTCTCATTGTAATAATCGTTGGCAGCATTAAGATACCCAAACGAGCTATCAAAGTCTCTTCCCTTTGGAATAAGATCAGTTGTTGCTATTCCAACATGCCATTTCCCAACAAGATGAGTAGCATAGCCAGCTTTCTTCATTTTAGTCGATATCAGTGTCATATCCCGAGGAATGCCTCCACTTCCAGACACAGGATTGTCAGGATTGTAGCAATACTCACAAGATACATCATTTACATGAATGGGCAATCGCCCACTAAGTAAAGAAGAGCGTGATGGAGAACACCAGTTGAAGACATAGTGTTGATCAAGTTGTAGTCCTTCTTTGACAAGACTATCAATATTTGGAGTGCTGATGTCCTTGGTGGGTGTGTCTCTATGGTAACCGACATTTGCCCATCCCCAGTCATCAACTAGCAAGAATACTATGTGAGGTTTCTTGTCATCTGAAGCTGCTTGAATTGAAGCTGTCACCTTTAATGACAGCAAAATGAGTAGAACTGAAAGTAGTCGTAAAAGCATTGCTCTAGCTATTCAAATGTGGACTTACAACTCTTGTTCACATGACTGAATATATTCATTTTTTACTCATGTGATTTATGATTATATTTAAATTAACACACAAGTAGCACAGTAGTCATGAATGGTGCTTTACTGGCACATAGTAACCACTATTGCATGCTGGAATGCATTGTCCAGCATCTTGCATAAAGTGTACTTGTATATTAAGGAGCCCAAAGAGCCCCAGATAATTGTATTATGATGTTGAAAGGAGTTGTATGACTTCGTTGCATGTTTTGTTCGATACACATGGTGCATATTGAAGCAGCCTTGGTCTAGAAACCCAAGTATCTAAGTATCTACCATACTTGTATGTTTTGATGGGCTGGATACTCCCGTTAATGCTTATAAAACTCAAACCGAAACTTAGCCAATATATTTAATATTCTTAACCAACAGATCTAGAAACTACACCGTATAGCACTCCAGAAAGTGCTAGCAAGAAGCCACAACAATGCAATTTCCTAACTAACTAAAAACTCTCGTCTGTACTTGCTGAAGGTTGTCAAACGACCATGTAGACCACGTGGTATGCACATCTAATGTAGTGCTAGTGCTGTGAGCATAGTACTACTTTCATGCCATGATGGCACCAAGGTTTAAGCACCTTGCAAATGGGTGCTCTTTGAAGTTCATTATGCTTGGTGAATATGTTTCAGTGTGTGTACAGTTTGGGGCTTCCTAAAGAGTTAAGGGATGTGTAGCTGGTGTCTCTATTAAGAGGCCTAGGGGAAGATGACCCTTTAGTTGGTGACCCAGCTTGAGGTTCCTTGCAAATTAGCACCCAAGGTTACTATAATAATTATAAATAGGCAGCATTTACATAATATATAAATATAATATAATACATCATACACAATATCAACCCATTTTACCAGTACATGCCGTTCAATCGATCTGCTCAGTTAGCCACTAAAAGCAAAATAAAGTTCCCTACTCTGCAAGTTATTTTAGCTACTTATACTAATTTACATATTCCTTGGCACATGCATGCATCGCTTTGAAGTACAGCTTGATGATATTCAGTATATGAACAAAACCAATAATAATTCAACAATGAATAAAATTAACATGAGTTGCTACTGAACATGTCTAGTTAACAGGATGAATTTGTAATACCGTAAACATAGAAATATTGGTGGGAATTTAATTTGGTGATTTTGGTCTGACTGCCTCCAACAAAAATATTGGTGATTATTGGCTGAGCACTCACAGAAATATTGGCAGTACATTAAATTTGGCGATTTTTGAGACGATCACCAAATTGCCAAATTTAATGTACCTGCCAATATTTTCATGTTTACGGTAATAATAGCACGATTGTGTAGTAAACCTTCATGAATGTAAACAATTCTGTACATCTTTACATAGTTATTGTCAGTACTGTACAGTTATAACTGATTATTACTAAGTAATGTTAAAGTAATTCACTGTCTAGTTAAGTCCTTGTTGAAGAGTTGAATGGTGTTAACCCGAGTAAAGAATATTTTTTCTTTCTCATACAACACTTTGTTGAATTGTTCTCTAACAAGCTTGTGGATGCATAGCAATAAGAACAAATAGAGTGGGTAGCTCAGCTCTAAAAAGTAGGATAAAACAAAACCGAAAATGAGTGGCACGTAAATCAGTGAAACCAAAATGACTGAACCAAGAGGGATAAGACAGAAAATAACAGCAAAGATTGTGTTTGCAAGGAGGATTTTTCACTCTTGATGAGACTAGCGTGTTCAACTGTGTTCTTCCTTATATAGATGTTATTATTAATATTGCTTTACAGTGCACATGGGATATAAGTCAGCATAGAAATTACTTGTAACAGCTATGAAGTGGGCGATGTTGATTATTAGTACAGAGTATGCACACTGAAGGACCGTACCAGCTAGAGCAAACTGGCAGCCTTAAGTACAAAACATAAGACACACACACACATAAACTATGAAATTGAATGATTGACCCAGGATCGATCTAGTTCGAAGAGCAACAGGTGAGTCAGGCTTGCCTTGCAGATTTAATTGGTGTCCAATTGGGAGGTCCTCTTCGAAAGATGGTTAGCCCTGGAATTCCATCACGTTTTTCAAATTTTACTTGTCTATAGCTAGAACAGGAAATATGAGGACTTTTGGGTCAATCTTAAAGGATCCAGCAGGGCTCTGGTGAGCATCATTTGGAGTTGCAAGTTGAGGCTCAGAGTCAAGCTCATGATCAGAAGGTTTAGAAACAGTGGATTGGCTGAGATTGGCTGTTGTAGTAGACAACTTATTAGACACATTATCTCTGTTTCTTTTCCTCTATGTATGTAAGAATTGAAAAAAATGTCGTGAGTACTGCAGCTGGAAGAAAAATTCCAAATGTATAGAAGTATATTAGCGTGCTTACTAGTACACTGTCTACCAAGTGTAATACAAAGTGACCCCCGTACAATTTGTCCTGATCCAGTCATTATGGCTGATGTAACAACAACAATAACTGTGCAACTGAAAACGAGAATTATGAGGAGAGAAATTGAAAATGAGATTCAACTTCTTGCTACTCCTTATCTAAACAACTGCGTATTGCCTTGGTGGTTATCAAAGGCTGTTGCTATGGTAACAAAATTATAATCTGAATCGGAACATTCTAAACGTGGAAATATTGGCGGTACATTAAATTTGGTGATTTGGCGATCGTCTCGGAAATCGCCAAATTTAATGTATCGCCAATATTTCGTCATACATATAATTCTGCGAGCGTTGAGTCAATGACCGCCAAATTTAAAACCGCCAGTATTTTTGTTGGAGGCCGCCAGAGCAAAATCGCCAAATTAAATTCCCGCCAATATTTCCATGAGTATGGAGAAGTGTCCTGTGCCACTACCCATCAAACAGATTGTACAGAAGCAGAACTTAAGAGTTTCATCACAACAAGTCACATTTCAGCTACTCCTACTTTCAACTCATGAAGCAACTCCTTCTATAGCTGGCTACTAATATGTGCACATCACCCTGACTCCACAGAACAAACTGAGAGACCTGTGCAAACTGTGCCTACTGGAAGGGGGGAAAGGAATATCATAGCAATAATGGATACAACAAACTTCAACTGTACAACACAGGGTGGTGATCACTACCTGAAGTCTCTCCAGAAGCCTTTGGGGACATGGAACTGAAGCTTCCCTTCCAACAAGTGGCCAAACCTGAATGGACTGTAGTTGCATGAGCACCTTCTTGTGAATGTCTTTGCGATCAGTGTCAGAGGGAGAAGGCAGGGGGTCATCACTGTCACCAGGATCCAACAACTGTGGGTTGGATAATTTTACATGTACAAATCATCAAATGGCAGGCTCTTGTGTATACACAAAAAGGAGATATGTATGTATTTATGTTTCCAATAACTTTCAGCAGAAGAACACATGCAACATACCTCTTCTCTGTTCTTTCTGTTGGCCTCCATTTCTTTCTGTTTCCTCTCCTCTTCTTCATCTTGTTGTCTCAAGCTCTTGGCTGGTTCATCCACCTCCAGGATCCCACTCCTCACAGGGGGGATCATATACAACTGCTGGAGGACAGAGTTCATGTAGCACGTAGCACCAGCGTTCGTAGATAGAGTCGAGTCTATTGCACCACTGATGGGAGTTGAGAAGGTGGAGTCAAACTCCACTTTATCTGTGGGGAGAGAGTGACAACAACATACATCGAAACCTCTAAACATATGTACTGCAAAAACCACAGATGTACCTGGGTTTTCTCTTGCTTCTTTCACTAGTCTTGATGCAGGAAATAAAAGGTCAAACATGAGTTTCTACGATCTGAGAGAAAAATGAGAGGAAAACGAGAATTCATCAATGAGTTAAATGCAAACATTCCTAGTATTCCACCTTGATCAACTGCTGTCCATTGGGGTGACTGCCAAAATGATGCCTATCAGCAACACTGCGGAAAGATAGCAACTCCACTGTGAGGCAGAGATGACAATCATCAAGCAATGCTCCTTCAACATGTAGGACACACATGGGTCTCAAGAGTGTTTCTCCTGCCAAATATAGGAATATCACCTCATTCCCTGATGCGAATGATGCTTATTGTCATACCCTGATTTTCAGCAGCCACTTGAGTTGTGCCTCCAGTAGTTTGTCCACTCCTTGGATGGAGATGTTGGAGAGATGAGCATAGTTCAAGAGCTTGGCTAACAGTCGGAAGTAGTCCCCAGATGTCGAGGCATGCTCCTTGGCAACAGTCTAGAGTGAGAGAGCAGCAATGAGGCATAGTGTAGAGAAACAATAAACAATGTATACAGAATTAGCACTGCTCTTTATTATCCAACATTATAGTTAGCTATGCAGTAGGAAATTCACAGTGTGTGTCCTAGTTGGGGAGTGGCACTCGTGATTACAGTGATACCTATAAATATACTTAAACATTCAATACATGTCCAAAATTGGTAAAAACAATGATTGATCCATTAACCACATGCGGAATCAACGAATGAAATAATGACCTATTCATTTAAAAAATATATAAACTATACAAAGAGTGTTCAGCCATAGTGATCAGTGTAAACATGATAAAGCCAAATTTATCTAGAAATATATATTCTTTGCTTGAGAGTGTTCCAAGGATAGTTTTATTCATTCCATGGCTATTAATTGTATTGATATTTTGTAAGAAGCGCTTCATAAATCGTGGCAAGAAACATGACAAAGTTTTATTTTCAATGGCAGCAGCTGTATTTGGACCTGGAGATGGACTTCTGCAATATAAACAAGAGAAAACTACCACTAATGAGACTGGATCCCACCTATTTATTCAAAATAAAGAAGTGAAAAACAAAGACATTTTGTCGCTAGGATTCTGTGCTACTGCCTTTGTGATCTATGCTACAATACAGTTTTGGGATACTTTCCTATTGACTAAATCTAACACCTGTGATGATACAAACATTGACTGTTTCTTGGATTTAGAGTTCAATGGAACCTATTTTAGGTCATCGCCTATTGAAGACTGTAGTCTGGTTGAGGAGTATAGACAGGATGGTGCAAAAGTAGTCATCTCATGTTATGAGTTTGCTTTTAATTTTGGGACAGCACTGGCAGAAGCTGGTGGTCTCATCACAGTGGTGAGAATTGTGATAAAGATATGTGAGGCTGCTATTTCTTTTTGCTATAAGCATGCTACTACCAGAAAAAGTAGAATATTATTTAGAGTTATCCAAAATGTCCTAGTAGTTTGCACATTGATAATCCCAATAGGAGTGCTAGCATTCAAACTGAAACATAGCACAGCAAACACTAATGAAATACTAGAACTAGTCCCATTCATTGTTGAAGTGGTTTGCCCTGCATCAGCATTGGCAATTGGATTGGGGTTACCATGGTGGGAATTTGTGGACTCCAACACAACAGAAAAAAAGATAGACAATGATCAACATGAGCTCCTTGAAAAACTACTGGATACTGATCAAAGTCATGCATGAGGACTCTGATCACAGCACAGATTGTACAACCTACCACAATATTGATGAACTTACTTGCACTATATAAATTGAGAGCTGAAAATTAATATCGGTTCACAACTTCAAGGTAGCACATACAAAGAAATGTTTAAAAGAATACGTCCGAGGTATAATTTTTACATTTTGCATAATTTTTTCGCTATGTTCATGTGTGACTTAGTGAGAGTTTAAAAAGTATCAGTATGTTGGTATTGTATAGTAGCTAGCAATGTGTAGCCTGTATTTGAACTATAGTACTGACATTGCTTCAGATCTTTTGATAGTTTGTTTCTTACATGCATGCTAATTTAATTGAACAAAGTTATCTTTCGGCTCACTTGTAAGACTTGCAAGGAAGTCTGTTTGCATAGATCAAGCACATGATCTACACATAAGCACAATTGTATATCAAAAGTAATGCACACTGCACATGTTCAGTATGGGCATAATCAGGAGGTACTACAGCCGTGTGTCATGCTGAGCTGGCATTTTTAGTGCACATGTATGTACTTTTTGCCCATACAATTTGCACGTGACACTAGAAGCTTAAGTATACTGAAATGATCACGTGTGGTAAAAATGCCAGCACAGCATGACACAGAACTGTCGTACCTCCTCTGGGCCATAATCAATGGGCAGTCTCGAAGCTAAGTGCTCCAAGAAGTACAAAAGCCATTGATCTCAGCAACTACAGTGCATTGTAAATTCTACACACTTATTTTCAAATGAGTTTGATTAATATGAACATAAGTACTTTCCAGTTTGACTCTGGACTTGCCGTTCTTCATAGGACAAACACATATACACACACAAATCAATCTATGCACATATTGAGGGTTAATAAACATGATCTAATGTAGCGATCATCTCTATGGTGACCTTATTTGATTTGTTTGTTCCAATTTATACACCTTTGTGTCAACGAAAATTTCCCATCAAATTATACCAAGTAATAAAACCAAAGTCAGACAAATTATTCCTACACAACTGTTACACTGAGCATTCAGAGCAAGAGAGTTGCAACTTTAGCCAGCTCTACAACTCATTAACAAAGGATTCTGTGGATCACACAAGAAACCTAAGTGACACACTTAGGCAGGAAAAAATTTTTCTAAGCCAGTCAATGACCAGTTAGTAACAGGCCGTTGCTCTATAATAATGTGATGTCAATCTGGATTCCCAAGTCAGAAAAAATTTCTATGTAAACTTCAAATACTGCCAGAAAACGTTTTTCACTAGCCATTTTGTATCTTAAGGTGTAAGTGATTATTGTGTGGCTAAGTTAAAATTAATTATTGTTGTGATATTATAAGTGCAATGCCATTGGGAGGATAATTAGCTATAGTTCATGAAATTATTATTTGCATTCATTATTGATACACTATATTGAAAGCAAACACACATACTGAAGGGCCAGGCTTTACCAACAGTGCCTTTATACATATGTTACCTACCCTGCAAGTTATTTTAGCTACTTACACTAATTTATGTAATCCTTGCTTAACTCTTGGTTGGTGTACTAGGCATACTAATGGTCTTGTGTGAACTATGTCCTCATATCTACTTTCACGGTGTGGAGGAATGTCGGGATGGGTGGCTGCTATGATGTTGTTAAACATCCTGCACAAGTAGGCCACGCCTATTAATTGGAGGTTGTGAAGGTACAGCATGACTAATTACTAGGGCAACCATAGCCCCCTGTAGCCTGGCCTTCACACATCCCGACACGTCACATTCAGTCAACCTTACTGCTGATGACCGAATGGAATAAAATACTAAAAGCAACTGATGTCACTAAAAACTGTTGTCATTATTGAAAGCTATGTAATTGTTTTACTTCAAAGCCTGTTGTTGCGGCCCCGATCCTGAAACTATACCCGGCATATTTGCTTGCGTTGATTCCAAGAGCTGCAAGTGTTTCTCTGACTTGTGAGGTTAGATTGTCTTTTTGTAGGGGGTACCCATCCTGTAACCAAAATAGGGGGTCGGGGTTGTTCCCCCGAGTGGCCAAATATGCTAGATTGGCGGCTACTGGGCATAAGACGTCACCTGTCTTCCCTATGTAGACTGTATATAGTGCCTTTTCTTTCCTGGTTAGTCTTGCCACACTTCGAGTGAATTTACTCTTATTGAATTGAACTCTATTGAACTCTTACTTGAATTTACTCGAATGGTGTTCCTATAGTATGAGCCTTGGGTTGACATGGACTATGCTAGTAGATATTGGCACAAGGCAGGGGTGTAGCCTTGGAAATTACAGTGCTACGGTTAACCTTGAAACTTAAGCTAGTCATGTCACGTGTTCACATACTTCAAATTTTGCAAAAACAGATTGACGTGTGCACGTGTCCTTACAGTGCTCCACACTAAAAGAGCAACTTGCAAAAAGCTTTAAAATTTGTCAAAACTATGTGAAATCACTAAATCTTACATTAAAAAGTACTGATTTGTTGTTTTTGAGCAATTTCAGAACTTCAAGTTTGGCTTGTCACAGAGTAAAAGGACCCCCGTAGTATTTGGACCCCCCCGGAACAAATACTTCAGTGTAATGCGTAGGCAATTGACCCCCTGTGAAATATTTGGACCCCCTGTGCAATCACGGTAGAGGAAACGAGCGTGAGCAGCGCACAGTACAGTGAGCACAAACACTCAGACACACTGGTAGAAACTGATAATTTTATTGAGAGAACACTGTCCTAGCAAATCAAGTTAGATCAATAGCCCTGGACTGAATATAGGAACATCATGCAGAGAATGGATCATCAGGCTCTAACTGCATGATCTAAGAAGGCATAGGATACTATTATTAGATAAGTAACGAGACTAACAGTGTGCAAGATTATAAATATCAAGTTTAACTTAAGTGCATCACCATAATAATTATTATAATAATTATTATGATCATCATTATGGTTCACAATTCTACCACTCCCTCCATGGCCTCACTACCCACAGATTGTTCTACTGCTTCTTACACTGAATTACTCAGTGAGAAGAAAAGAGCCTCCCGACAATCACTGAATAGTTAGGTGTGCATCATTAGATTTAAATAGTTAACTTATTAATATTGTGTAGTCATTTTCAGTAGCTAGCTGTGAAAGATTGCATGGTAGGATTTAAATTTTATTCTCAGGCTTCCCTTTATTATCATCAAGGCTGTCAATACCTCTGTGCCAAGTCTTAACTTGACTGGAGACAAAATTGCAACATCTGATGAAGATAAAGCTAAATTACTTAACCATACTTTCTCTAAAAACTTCACATTCCAAGTTTCACTGGATCTCCCAACATGCAATCCTTATGATTGCCCTGACTGCTTACTGTGTACAGAAGAGGAAGTTTATGGTCTTTTATGCAACCTTGATACAAATAAGTCAAGTGGTCACGATGATATATCTGCAACCATGCTAAGATCAACGGCTCTCAGTATTACTCCTTTTATCACCGAGCTATTCAACATCTCTATTAAACTGGGCAAGATTCCATCAGAGTGGAAAATTGCTAGAGTTTCTCCAATAGCGGCACTAAAAATGACCCATCAAATTACAGACCAATATCCCTTCTATCCATTTTAAGCAAAATCTTAGAAAGACACATTGCAAACTTAATACTAGACCAACATGGTTCTCTAATAAGTTCACATCAATGGGGTTTTACACAGGGTAAATCAACAACCAGTGCACTTGTATCTGCTCTGGACTCTTGGCACACCATTCTGGATGAGGGTGGCAAAATTTGTACTGTTTTCTTTGACTACCGTAAAGCATTCGACAGTGTTCCTCATTCTTTGCTGCTTCAGAAGCTTAAAAGAATTGGAGTAAACATGCATATTCTCAAGTGGCTTCATGACTACCTATGTGACAGAAAACAATGTGTGTGTAAATGGATGTAGTTCTGAAATGCTCAATGTGCTATCTGGTGTTCCACAGGGTTCTGTACTAGGCCCAATTCTGTTTATTTTCTACATTAATGATGTCACACAAATCACTTTGTCAGATGGAAGTCTAAGTATCTATGCTGATGATATTATGCTTTATTGTCCAATTCGTAGTATACCGAGGATTTCGAACTACTTCAAACAGACATTGCATGATAATGTATGCTCTGCTAACAACCTTTTAGAGTTCAACGCTACCAAGTGCAAATACATGGTTATATCAAGAAAAAGGCAACACAGTTCCCCTCCTAATAGTCTTAATGTTAATAATATGAGCCTTGAAAATGTCAGTGAATATAAGTACCTTGGTATCTGGCTAACAGCTAGTTTCAAAGCACATTGACTATATTTGCTCCAAGGCCAGAAAGAAAGTTGGAGCCCTTTACCGCCAATACTACCAACATGCATCTTCTGAAGCAATGATTCAGATCTACACTACCTGTATTCGCCCGGATCTAGAGTATGCTATCCAAGTGTGGTGTCTTCATCAGAAGGGACACATTAACTCAATCGAGTCAGTCCAGAAGTTTGCACTAAGGCTGTGCTCTAAACATTGGAATGCTAGCTACCAAGGTTTACTGAGGAGGTTTGGTTTACCATCCTTAGAACAGAGGAGGGTGTATCTAAATTTGTGTTTCTTATATCAGTAACATCTTATCAGGGGCATACAGTTTCCCGGAACCCTTTCCTGTTGAGTTAAGGTCAGCCAGCAACTACAATACTAGATCCTCACACCAATTGCAGCTAGCAGTTCCATCAGCCAAGACGTCAGCACATTTGAACTCCTACTTTTGTTCAATACCTAAGATGTGGAATTCACTACCTGAAGAGGTCGTCATGTCAACCAACATTGAACATTTTAAAAGAAACCTTTTAAAACACATGAAACAAACTAGTGAGACTGGTATTTAACTATTATTAATAATTATTACGTTTATTCATGCTTATAGCTACATTTTTTGTTGTTAGTGTTGTCGTTGTGTTCACTACGTAATTCTAGCTGTTTTGTTTTGTACTGGGTACATGCTTGTATTAGCTATATCAGTGCTATTCATGGTATCCTGGCAGACTGTGTTCTGCTAAATTATTATTAAAAAAAAAAAAAAAAAATACCAACTCATGACATTGAGAAGAATGCCGCATTATATTATGCTAAGTGTAATAATAACACTGCTCACTGCTATTATGGTCCACTACTTCTGAGTTGACTCTGCATACAAGATTTCATTTTAAAGGGGGGTCCGAACACTATACAACTAGGAACATTAGCTTCAAGCACTTGCTAAAGTATTTGGACCGGGAGTCCATATGCTATAAAGTTTTTGGACTGGAGGTCCAACCACATCGAAGTATTTGGACCTGGGGGGACCAAAATAGGGGGGTCCAAATTCTCCGTGACAGGCCCTATCATTAGCCTCGTTCCCAGGCTCTCCTCCTTAAGGGGGCGGAGGAAAGAAAGGGGGAGGGGAGAGGAGAAGGAGGAGGAGAGCCTGGGAACAAGGCTACCTATTATATAGCTGTTACTTTTGCGAAGCCATAAATCTGCAGAATGCTGCAAAACTTCGGAGGTCTTTTAGCAAACAAAACACTGCATTTCTGACGAACTATAAAAGCTTTTATTACCAAAGTTGGTACACTGTTTGAACATTTAGTACTCAATGTAAATATAGAATTTGGGACCTTAACTCCAAGTGGAAGGGTGATGTTTGATCCCTAACGTTTTTGCACTAAAACTTTTGCTAAATTCTTGCATTTATGCAAGTGTTTTTCAGTTATACATTAGAGATAAGAGTCCTTGTTTGGTCCATATAATCAATGCAACATTTATCTCTGTATAAAATTTTGACTCTTAACTCACAGTAGTTTGCTAGATCTTATCCTTAACGTTTTCCCTACCTTAGTCTGCAAAATATGAGCCACTCCCTTCAATTCTCACGTGATCAGACACGCCCACTTTATGAAGCTCCACAAGTGATCACTCTACATATATATATACATAGCAACAATTGTTCTTCAGCACTAATAGTAATTCAATGATAAACACAAAATTCAAAAGGTTGCTCTTTTAGCACTGTAGCTAAAATGAAGTCATTTCCTACAAGCTTTAGGTCAAGACCATCAGTCAATTCTTGATGATAATGGAGCACCATAAGCTAGGTGATGATAATGGAGCACCATAAGCTAGGTGATGATAATGGAGCACCATAAGCTAGGTGATTTAAGCGAGCTTGGGTCATAGTACTTCTGAGATAAGTTTTGATCCTTTTCAAGGCACTGAATGACCTCTAAGAACTGCTATTAGTGGCTGGCATCACCATCAATAGTTGAAATACTTGACAAACTGTGCTGATCAAACTTCGCTGAGCTGGGGTCAAAGATCAGAGGATATTTTTCAACAGGGACTGATATTGATGGTTTTTCCCCTGTTTCTGTCTTCTCCACAAAAAGTGTATTAAATACTTTGAGTTCTGTCTGCAGATCATCTTTATTGAAGCCCTCTTCATAAATATCACAGAACGAACTGAGCTTATCTGTGTGATCCTCAGATTCCTCACCAGAGCAGGCTTTGAAAAGCAACTGTTCAACATTGGAATATATCTTGAATCGCCACAATACTTTCTGCAGTAGTTGATTGTAGATAGTACCGTAGATCGGGAAATTTTCGTCGCTAAAAATTTTCTTCGACGACCATTACCGACGAAAATTAAACTCAGCGAAAATTTATTTTGTATGGCGATCTTTACCGAATCGTCCGCAATGACGAAAATTAAACTACGCGAAAATTTAACAGGCGAAAAGTATCAACGAAAATTTCCCTATCTACGGTACATGCCTAGTGTTTATCAATCCATCTTATCACTACTGTCAGCTGCTCTTCATTTGACACGTCAGTAGTTTCAGATTCGTTGACAAAAGAAAGGATCATCTTCATTATTATGTGATTGGCCATTATCTCTAATATTTCATTTTGATTTTCTGGAGATACATACTTTCTCTGGCTTCTTTTTAGCCATGTGTGAATTGCTGCATTCTCTTCTGCTCTTAGTTTGAGCAATTGAATCAAGTTAGACTCGATAACATTTGCTTTCCAGAAAGCTATCCCTTGCCTAGTGAGATACCTTAAACTTGATAGAATTATTTCACGTGCAGTTTTCTCTCGCTTGTGAGCTTGACTCAACATTTCGCCGACGTCAGGAGTTGTTTTAGGATAGCTTCAACAGCCTCGATCAGCATTTGTTTTGGACTCCTGGTGTTTTTTGAAAGCCCTTGTTGCATCCTTCCAGTTATGAAAACCTATACTAAGTAACCTGTAAAATATAATCATACGTACGGTAGTATGTATAGTAGGAATGGGCCGACTGTCCCATAGACACAATACAAAATATTTATCGCCATAAAAATCTAACAACACAAAGTAGAGGCTTCAAACTTGCTCAGAGGCTCTCCTTGACAGAAAACCAACTGCATGGAAGGCTTAAACTTTGCAAAACTTTTCTGATCACTCGTAGAGAGAGCGCTTGCGGGAAGCCACACTAGTGCAATTTTGTTCTCCTAACTTACTTACTTACTTACTAGTCTGGAGTATCCAGACCCTTTACACGCGCGCTAAAACTACGCGCGGGAAAAAGGGTCTGGATACTCCAGACTACTTACTTACTTACTTACTTACTTACTTCTAACTGACTTACTTGAAAACGATTTCCAGAGAACCAGAAAGTGTTGAGCCAACTTTGACGCCACAAAGTAAGTTCTTTTCTTGGGTAGTACGTTCCTTTATACTCGTTTTCATCGTAAATAGGCCTAAACAAAAACTAGAAAGCTTTGAAACTGTTAATAGTATAAATCCACGTACTTTAATGTAGCCATTTCCTTGTAGGTAGAGTTCAAAGGTCGCTCTCAAACATAATGACATTTTGTGACGTATTTTGTTGATAGGTACCACGTTTGGGAACGTTTGCATACTACCCCGTGTTAGCCTCGTTCCCAGGCCTTCTGCGTGCTGCTATTATTGATTTATTAAGTTGACGATCTTTACCATTTTTGTAATTTTTAGCACGCAGAAAGCCTGGTGAAATGAACGAAATCACGTGAATGACATCAGAAAACTTGTAGCGTAGGCATACGTAGGCGGCCTAACCGCATGCAAGACTTGAAGTTTTTTTTCTTGTGCACAAGCCCGCGAGGCAAGACAAAAGAGCAGTGTTTTTGAGTAGGAGAGCACTACGCTAGGCAATACCTGCCAAAATGTCTCAAAGCAGCAAGAAAGTTTGAGCAAAAAGAAGCGATGTCTGGACATATCACTCATAACTAAGGTCAAACTAAGTCCAAATTTATGTTTACTTGGCTGTTTTGTCTGGTCTTGATCTTTTGACTTATGTCATCTGGCCTTTAAGCTCAGATTGGCTGCGCTTGTAGTCTAGCTCCAGGTCAAAGCGCTAGCGTGCAGCATGGCTCACAAAATTATTCACAAACTGATGATGTCATACGCAAAATACGTGGGCGCCGGGCAGTCTAAGCAGTCCTGCCCACGCGCAAAATCACTTGTCTACGGAAGACGAGAAGGGCAATCCGCGACGCGGTACGCGAAGCGCCGCGATCGCACTGCGCTATTCCACCTCGCGGATCGCGAAGTGCCGCGATCGCGCCGCACTATACCGCCTCGCGGAGCGCGAAGTGCCGCGTTCTCGCCGACTCGCGGACCGCGAGAAATTAGATTATGACCGCGCCGTACAATGTAGCTAACCATTAAACATTATTTTACTATAATTATACTTCCTATAACTTTATATAACTCATGCATACACTTGTACCTATCGTAGTGTGTGTAATAATGAATTATTATGAATTAAACTTATTATTATTATTGACCTCTGACCTCAGGCCTAGTTGAGTGTCTTTCTAAATAATGTACAGTGATGGAGAGTGATTCGTCTCTAGATTCGTCTAGGGCTAACAGTGACCATCAGTGAGTTAAGTTTTGCATAGTTATTAAAGATTGTATTGAATATTTTAGTATACAGAGATTAAAAAACTAATATTGTCACTAGTAAAATGTGCAAGTCCTGAAGCATTGTGTGCTTTGGATAACAATTAAGCGATTTAATCCAAAAGTTGATGGAAACATCAACAGGGAAGGTATACATAGTTAATACATAGTCATTAAATAATACAGAGGACTTCAAATGGCCGAGGTATTAATTAGGTGCAGGCACCTGTGTACATCTTGATTCCAAGTGATAAGAAGTGGGTGTGCTAAATAACATAATTGTTATTATATGGGGTGGTATTTAATTTAGGTCCTTCTTCACACAGTTAATATAACTTAATGGGCTAAATGACTACATTGCTATGTATCTTTTCCTGTTGATATTTCCGGCAACTTTTGGATCATAAGGCTTGTTATCGAAGCACACAACGCTTTAGAACTCATAGATCTTACAACATTAGTTAAAGTATCTGCATATTAAAATATTAAATAACTATGCAATGATGGTCAGTGTTAGACCTCTGGTTAGACCCAGCAGAGGTACAACATCAATGTGCCTTGCTGAGCTGGCAAGTCCGTTAATTACATTCCAATTATGTGACCACAAAACTTGAGTTGATCATGTGCACTCATTTTCCAGCTCAGCAAAGGTGCACCCATGTCGTACCTCCCCTAGACAAATTCAAAGACGAATAACTCTCCATTACTGTACATTATTAAAGACACTCATCTAGGTCAGAGGTTAGAGGTCAATAATAATTATAAATAATAATTATTTAATTTTTTATGATTGAACACACTATGATAGGTGCAAGTGTATGCATGTGTTACATAAATGTATAGGAAGTTAAAATAATGATTAGCTATGTTGTACAGCGCGGTAATATTTTAATTTATCGCGGTCCGCGAGTCGGCGCAATCGCGGCACTTCGCGATCCGGTACAGTGCGGCGCGATCGCGGCACTTCGCGAGCCGCGATCGCGGCGCTTCGCGTACCGCGTCGCGGATTGCCCTTCTCGTCTTCCGTACTTGTCTACCATGCGTCTGCCCTCGTTTCCCAGGCCCTCTGCGTGCTTAAATAAAATCATCTGGTAAGGATCGTCAACGTAACAAATAAACAATTAGTAGCACGCAGAGGGCCTGGGGATGAGGCTAACCCCGTGTATTGTGCATTTTGCATTTACTTGCGTAATAGTACACGTGGTCAGCTGTTATTACAAGCCTAAGTAGCTCGCGCGTTATGCGCACTTAAAACTGTAAGGTTTCTGTTTACAACCAGTTGTGCCAGTTGTGCAACTGCACTATTATAGCACAGTGAAAAATTTATGATTTCCAAGATGAGAAATTGAATGAAACATTGTAAAAACACCATATTTCAGTAACGAATACACGAAATTTCCACAGCGCTCTGAGATGAAATTTCCAAACTTTCAGGAAAATTTCAGCTAAAGAATCCGCTTTCTTTAACTATATTTCAGCTGTGTGCTGAAACTAAATCAAACATAGGATTTCAGAATGTTTCTACTTGAGCTTAGATAAGCTGTTACATCGAATTTACTCTACATTTTCATAGGTATCCAATGCTTAAATATTTAAATTATAACATATTTCATCTGTGTTGAAACAAAATCAAAACACAAAATTTCAGCACATTTCAACATGCCTTAGAGCAGCTGTTACATCAAATCTACTCTAAATATCCATAGGTATTCATTGCTTAAATTTATATTAGCACATATGATGTTTCAGTTGCAATCATTAGAGTTTTCAAACAACATGAGACTTAGTCTAAATTGTTGTGATATCTGCTGTTCTTTCACTTAGTCTCTTTGCCTTCTTTCTTGGTCTTGTGGCATCATTTTAAGTTTTTAACAGACAGCAATCCAAGACTCTTCTTTTGGCTACAAGAAAAATAAGACTTGTGAAATAAATACAAACTGATGTATGCAAAATATAAGCTTTAAAATTATTAAATCTAAAACTGATCATCATGAGTGAGTACAGTCGGCTCCACACAAGCACAAGGCTCAATTAAACCAACCAAATAAATTTGAGTACAGTCGGCTCCACACGAGCACAAGGCTCAGTTAAACCAACCGAATTAGTTGAGTATACAGTTGGCTCCACACGAGCACAAGGCTCAGTTAAACCAACCGAATTAGTTGGGTATTAATACAGTCGGCTCCACACAAGCACAAGGCTCAGTTAAACCAACCAAATAAATTTGAGTACAGTCAGCTCCACACGAGCACAAGGCTCAGTTAAACCAACCAAATTAGTTTGAGTACAGTTGGCTCCACACGAGCACAAGGCTCAGTTAAACCAACCGAATAAGTTTGCATGATTACAGTTGGCTCCACATGAGCACAAGGCTCAGTTAAACCAACCCAAAATAGACATAGCATACAATTAGAATCACTTACTAGTGAAATGGTAGTCAAGATTGACTATTTCAGTGCTGTCAAGCCGGCAGACGTTAAATTACTGATATTTTAAGGTACATGCCACAAATTCTATGTGTAAATTATATTAAGGTTAGAGTATTTTGAGTGGGCGGTACTTTTGCTATCGCTAATTTAATTAGTGAATCATGAAGGGGTGTGTCCAAGATTTCTATATTAACATAGCACAGCAAACACTAATGAAATACTAGAACTAGTCCCATTCATTGTTGAAGTGGTTTGCCCTGCATCAGCATTGGCAATTGGATTGGGGTTACCATGGTGGGAATTTGTGGACTCCAACACAACAGAAAAAAAGATAGACAATGATCAACATGAGCTCCTTGAAAAACTACTGGATACTGATCAAAGTCATGCATGAGGACTCTGATCACAGCACAGATTGTACAACCTACCACAATATTGATGAACTTACTTGCACTATATAAATTGAGAGCTGAAAATTAATATCGGTTCACAACTTCAAGGTAGCACATACAAAGAAATGTTTAAAAGAATACGTCCGAGGTATAATTTTTACATTTTGCATAATTTTTTCGCTATGTTCATGTGTGACTTAGTGAGAGTTTAAAAAGTATCAGTATGTTGGTATTGTATAGTAGCTAGCAATGTGTAGCCTGTATTTGAACTATAGTACTGACATTGCTTCAGATCTTTTGATAGTTTGTTTCTTACATGCATGCTAATTTAATTGAACAAAGTTATCTTTCGGCTCACTTGTAAGACTTGCAAGGAAGTCTGTTTGCATAGATCAAGCACATGATCTACACATAAGCACAATTGTATATCAAAAGTAATGCACACTGCACATGTTCAGTATGGGCATAATCAGGAGGTACTACAGCCGTGTGTCATGCTGAGCTGGCATTTTTAGTGCACATGTATGTACTTTTTGCCCATACAATTTGCACGTGACACTAGAAGCTTAAGTATACTGAAATGATCACGTGTGGTAAAAATGCCAGCACAGCATGACACAGAACTGTCGTACCTCCTCTGGGCCATAATCAATGGGCAGTCTCGAAGCTAAGTGCTCCAAGAAGTACAAAAGCCATTGATCTCAGCAACTACAGTGCATTGTAAATTCTACACACTTATTTTCAAATGAGTTTGATTAATATGAACATAAGTACTTTCCAGTTTGACTCTGGACTTGCCGTTCTTCATAGGACAAACACATATACACACACAAATCAATCTATGCACATATTGAGGGTTAATAAACATGATCTAATGTAGCGATCATCTCTATGGTGACCTTATTTGATTTGTTTGTTCCAATTTATACACCTTTGTGTCAACGAAAATTTCCCATCAAATTATACCAAGTAATAAAACCAAAGTCAGACAAATTATTCCTACACAACTGTTACACTGAGCATTCAGAGCAAGAGAGTTGCAACTTTAGCCAGCTCTACAACTCATTAACAAAGGATTCTGTGGATCACACAAGAAACCAGAGGACATTTGCATCTAATTTTGTCATAAGACCAACAATTCAATGGCCAAAGCAAACAAGATGGTGGCCGGAATGGCTGTTAGAGTGTGCAAAGAAACCTTTTTCGGGCAAAATGTAATACTCATTCTTAAGACACAGAACAGCTATTCCTTCTTGTTTGCTTTCTTGAGCCAACTCCAATGTTATTTTTACTTGTTTGTTTCATCGTTACTTCTATTGGTTTGTGTACAATGCTTTCTGGAGCAACCAGTACAGCCTTTCAGAGGTAGTCCAGCCCCACCAGGTCCACATTCTCAGTAACAAACCCTCTCCGCCAGGCAACAAGCCTCCTCTCATTGATATTCACCATATGGAAGAAACGATCAAAACACCTGTGAGGTTGTGAGAGAGGGGATTTAGTAAGGGTATGAGAATGGGAATTAGTGAGGGTGTGAGGGCCGGGTGAACAAGGGAAAAGTTGAAAGCAATAAGTAAACATGCAGGCTGTGATGGCAATACTGACCAACATTGTGAAGTGTTTCAAAAGCGTGCAAGCTGAGTGTGCTAACTGACTCTATGCCCTCTTTACCTAAACCCATTCTCAGTGAGCTGGTGAGGTGGTACCTTGTGGAAATTCTCAGTGAAGATCCTCTTAGCAGTCTCTGGTTCAATGTCAGGCTCATCAGACACCAGCTACAGACAATAGTGAGTCAACAATGACACAGGCTAAAGAGTACAGGAGCTCTAGTGATGCAAACCTTGGCAAACCATCTCGGTAGCAGGCATCTTTGTGAAGGCAGGTCGTTCAGCCAAGCTCTCCCACACCTGAGGAATGAGAGCACTACTGTAAACAGGAGATGAACACAACAGTTTGGGAAGAACAATGCTTCTTATGTCACAATGTATGTGTAAAAAAATTGCACAATGTCAGTATACTATAGTCTCGCGGGCCAGACTCTTCCCCAAGGGAAAGGAAGAGTCTGGTAACACTGCTATCAGTAGTTTGTTCATTCCTTTCGTTTCCTTGAAAGGGGCTGGCCCGCGAGACTAAGTACACTATACTGCATGAAAAATCTATTCACTGTAACTAACACTGAGAGCCTGCTGGCGACCAAGCCATAGCTGACCATTTTTCAAAGCAAACCTGTAAGACAGAGAACAACAGCTTTTAGTTTTGTAAAGATGAAACATAAACACATCAGATCCCCTTGCACACTGAACAAAATGTCTACCTCTTATTACTTGTCATCCTTTACCATCTAGTTAACGTTAGTCCACATCGATCTGAGGAGTTCTGACATTTGTTTGAACCTATAAAGTAAGCATGACCATTTTTATTCGAACCATGATGTAGTCCTATTCTTGCTTAATAACATACTTGGAATTGAGCTGGGAACGATGCTCTTTTTGTGAGGTATGGGTAGTTATTAACATCCTGTGTGGGCTGCATGTACTCCCTATCCATAGTCTCGCTAGCCAAACTCTACAATTTTTTTGCGGAGAGTCTGGCTAGCGAGACTACTCTATCCATGTTGAGTCCATTTCAAACATTGCCACTGAGAGCATTTGCCATGTTTCATGAAAGTAACTACACAAGCTTTTTAGACTCACCCCTTAGCAACACATGGAGTAGCAAAAACAGTCATTAAAGAACATAATTTTTAGCTCCAAAGGTCTTAATTGCAGTAAAAAGTAGTTACCTTTAATCCCATGCCTGCATGTTGGTCACATGAGAGGCCTAGGGTATTCTAAAATGGCATCGATTGTGACTGTAGTACATTAGGAGTTCTTCAACAATAAAACAACTGCACTATGTACTTTTACAAAATTGAGAACACCAAACACAAGTCAATAAATTAAGCACAGCACAATTTCTGACTATAATTTACATGCTTGTTATACATTTTTTCTGTATAATAATAATAATTTACTATACCTAGTCTGAATCAGGTGCTTGAGTCACTGTACTAATCTCAGTGTTCTCAACATTGTTCTCCACCTCATCTATATTGTCTATGCCATCTGTAGGCACAGGTCTCTCAGTTTGTTCTGTGGAGTCAGGGTGAGGTGGAGGTGGAGGGCTTCCTCTCTCAATGCCGTGTATTGCAGCCTGATCAGCTGGCATACCAGCGTCTGGGTCTCCACCTGGCAAAATATCTCGATCCTCTTCAGCAACTTCTTCAGTTTCCTACATAAGTTACAGGTCCAATGTATGAAATTAATGAAGAATGATGGGAGTGACCAAATGGTAAGCTCCTTCCTCAACAACCCTTTACCAGATAAACTCAGAAATTAGAGAAAAAAAGGAAAGCTAAGGCTACTAAATATGTACTTGATACTCATAAACAAGCTTACCTCAACTGGAAAAAGTTCACGTGCTTGCTTCAAAGTCATCTTCGCACTGTTAGATCTCTCCAAGAAATACCTGAAAACAAACACAACTTAACATCAAGCTCCAAGTCTCAAAATGGGCAAACCATCATACCCATTGGAGGCTTCATTAGACTGAGCAGGAGGTGACCAGTTGTAAGTGTAGCCAGCACTAACATAGGGTCGCTAAATCAGAACAAAATGAGTGAGCATTGATTTGTGGACAAAAATTTACATCACAGCTTACTCTTTCCATCTCGTTTTGTAGCCAGTGAATGGCAGCTTGCCACGGAGGTTTGATGTAGCTATCTTCGCTGAGAATTTGTTGAAGTAATGGACATCTGTTGAACAGGATAAAAAATGAAGTCATACGTGTATAGTTATTCCAAATGACATTATAATGATTACCTGCTACACATTTGAATTAAAAATTTGATACATAGATAAGCTCTCTTTTGATAGTGTGTTTGACCATGTTGGATGATCATCATTAAACCTTCAGAATGATGGGTGAACCCTGAACAAACACATTAAAAAACAACACAATAAGTAGATCTGTACATGTAGCTGTTCCTCTTGGAAACAAAGTATAGAATTACCTTTCAAACATGTCACCAGGCGATGTTGCTGACAAGAGTCTTGCATTAAGAGCAAGTGAGAGAGAAGGTCCAGATAAGGTCGCATATCAAACGCTTGCACAGCACCAATCTAAGAGAATCATCAAAACACATGCTAACTATTATTTTGAACAAGTTGACTACCAGGCACATCACATTTATACCTCCAAGAGTAGCTCATTGATGACAACCATTGAGAAAGGCCAGTTCTCCCAAGAACAGAACTAAAGGAGACACACAAAACATCACCTTACTTCATGAAAATAAAGAATTTAGAGCCAGATAGGCTTACCGCTAAAAATCGAATAGTTTCATCCATTGTGCAGTTGTCCTCAATCAACTTCTTAATGTAGTTTGTTGCGTGTTGAGTGCTGAAAAGGCAGTACAATCACGAGGTACCACATTGTCAATGACATACTCTAACTTAGTACTCTACACACAAACTCCTTAGGACTTACTTTGTTCTCTCATAAAGCCAATGGTGCAAGTCATTTGGTAAAGGCAAGCACAGCTCAGGATCAGCATAGGGATTGGGCAAGGGGTCCTTATCCTGATAAGGAACACTCTCCATGATACATTGTACAGGTGTGCTCTGCAAAGACCTCTTACCGGTATTAGGCTCTTTTGCATCATGGAGACATCACAACACCTCACTAGTATTCCCACCACACCGTAGAGCTTGCTGATATCAGTGTAGGGGGACCTCATTGGGGGCCCGGGACCTTCATCCAGAGCCACTGCTATGAACAGAGAGGGCACTCCAAGACGAATGAGCTGCTGACGCTGGAAATAAATACAAACACGCCATCAATATAATACACAGCCAAACTACAAAAATGCTATGGCCATACAAACAGTGCAAAACAACACAGAAGCAGACATGTGGTAAGAATAAGTGAAACAAGAATGCCAGCCAAAGGGACACTACTAACTTCGTATGGTCCACGGTTGGCATAGGAGAGGAACACCTGGAAGTACTGGTGAAGATGTCTGCTGTGAACTGATACCTCCTTCTTTAGAAGCTGGAGTAGACTGTTGAGAGCTATCTCACTGAACAAGGTTTGACTTTTCTCTAGAATAAGATTGGTACAATGTGTATGCACAAGTCAACTATTACACAGAATACAATGACATACCTAATCCAGCATTAGTGGTGACTTCAATATCAAAGGGTGCATCTTTGTTGGTCAACCAACAGAGATAGGTGATCAGCTTGGAAAATACATTTCGAATCTGAAAGGCAAAGATACTTGCTATTACTGAGACTATAATGCATGTATCTGCACAATAAATCTATATCTATACAGAAGGTCTACTTATACACAATGAGTTGTGAGGCTGTGTAGGCCACTCACCTCAGCTGAAGGGCACTCCAGGAGGTACTCTGAGAACCTCCTTCTGTGCTGGAGGAACACAGTGTCCACAAACCACCTCCTGATCTTGGAACTGTAGAGGAGGTAAGGCTGGAGGGCATCATGCCACTCTGCAGCTGGTCCCCTAATAGACGGAAGAAAGCCATCAATTGACTAGTGACACCTTTTCAATTCTCACAGTTTAGTACATGTGTACAGGACATGTGATGTACCTTAGTGTTTTCTTGGTGTGGAATCCACAATGAAAGAGGAATCTGGTGGCTATCTGAACACAGAGAAGGCCCAAGTTCTCCAACTCAGTCTGGAAAGAAAAAAACCCAACAATTTCATCAGTTATTCACAACCATAGTATCATTACAGTACAAAAAAACATTTCAACACAGAGAGATGAAAGTTTGACAGTATGCTCAAGAACTTATGAGTGTGCAAGCTCATAGTATCAAGTATATTATAAGCACTTATAAGCTCGTAAGCTCCTAGATCACTGATGTTGATTTCTCTGGACCTACCGCCACTGAGGGCTGAGGATTCTGCTCCATTTGTGTTCTGATGTAGTTATAGTTGATGAGAAGGAGTTGCTTCATGAATTGAAAGTAGGAGTAGCTGAAATGTGACTTGTTGTGATGAAACTCTAAGTTCTGCTTCTGTACAATCTGTTTGATGGGTAGTGGCACAGGACACTTCTCCATACTAGTGTCTGCAGAGGTCAGCAAGACATTCTATAACATAATGACACTACACAAAGGTTGTGAATCCACCTTCAAACACTTTCTCCTGGTCTAGTCGGTCATAGAAGAGGAGGTAGGCACTCCACCATCTCTTCTGGCGACGATAGTGAGTCCTACAGCCAGTGAGTGAATGTTCACAGTCATGTGCATGCAGAAAAGTACTTAAGTGGTGCTCACTTTTTCATGACGTGATCATACACTTCACCAGTGAAGTCTCCTCCAAAACACTGTGCCTTGAACTCCTGTGAGGGAAGATGGCAAAAGGTGAGTACACAATACTTATAGCCAGCAGTAAATCTTTATTAAAAAATCACAGCCCACACCATGTGCTGCTGTCTAGTATAAGCCTACTCTCTACAGTGTGGCCGTATGTGTACCTCTTCATCATCAATCTTGGCCTCGGTGACATCACCATCATCAAACTTGAACCACTTCGGGGAGTTTGACCCAGGAGGTTTCCTAAGAATACCAGAGTTAGCACAGAGCATTAGTTTCATCAGTTTCAATTTCACACAATAAACAACTGCCAATATTATAGTACACATGTCCATTTGGGGAGCCATTGAAACACTCCTGCAATACACACCTAATCTGTATGAAGGAGTAGTAGTGTCCTCCACTGGCCTGGCCACTGTGGACCACGATCCCTCTCAGTCTGTACTTGGTGCTGACAGAGCCACCTGGCTCATCCCCTGGGGTCTTCTTGTCCTTGGTGTTGGTGTCTTTGTTCTCAGAGTCCTCTCCATTCTGGTCCTTGTTCTCCTTGTTATCATCATCAGTGTTGTCAGTGCTGGGACTGATCTTCTCACCTGGAAGTGGACAGACAGATACAGGGTTAAATACTGGTTTTTAATATTGACGACCCTTTACCCAGCCAAATTCTTATTGGTAATGATCATTAAATTTAAAAAACACATTGCTAATGAAACATGCTTGGTTGACATTGAAGTACACTACAACAACTTTATAATTGTAGTAGAATGTACACACACATATCCCCTCAACCGTTTCCAACCTACAAACACTGAGATACCTTCTTTCTTAGCCAGTGTGGCGGCAGTGTAAGGTGATAAGTCAAACTCTCGCGGAAACTCAAAATAGTCATTGAACTTCACTGCCATCTCCCTGAGCATCACGTAAACAACCATAGTAGTAATGATGGTCAGTACAATGCACAACCATCAATATAGGCCTCACCTCTCCCAGTCGTAGTCAAATCGTTTCAGCTGAATGACTAAAACTCTGGGAACTTTCTTTATGCACATTCTCTTCACAGTGTCAACCTACACAATCATAGAGATAGACATGTAAAAGAAAGGCTCATCAATGCATTTCATGGCCACAATATGAAGTGTGTATCCAATCACTTCTAAACTGGCTACACAATATAACCATGCAACAATACCCAACATAAGTACACACCTTCTTGTCACATTTCTCACAGTAGTAGGCATTGGCCCCCTCTAAGAGGTCTCCCTTGACAAAGGCATCAAGAGACTCAAACAAGTGCTGCTGATTCCGAATGTCAATATTGAGAGCAGTGAATGGCTCCTCACGAGAATACCTACAGAGAATACACAATGATGCAGAGTCTGTCAACATAAAGTTCACAAAACACCGTATAGGAAATGCTGGTATAATAGCTACCTGCATTGCACAAGGCAAATACTTCATGCTATAAGTATACAAACAATTCAAAGGATTCTAATTATTTTGCCAATAGTCTGGAAACTTTATGTGTGATCTCTACTTGAGAAGCACAAGCTATACAGACATTGTACCCAGCCCATACCTGTGTGGACAGCCCTTGCAGATCTTCTGATCAGCAAACGATCCTCCCAGGACTTGGGACACAATGGCAGGAGCCTGGTACACCTTCAGACCCTCATCAAGACTGTCCACTAGACAGTTGAAGAACTCAAAGGCATCGTGTTGCTCTCGAAGGTTTACACGCTCACCCCACAGTCTGGAAGGGAAGAAAGGTATATCATAGCAATTATGGATACAACAAACTTTAACTGTACAACACAGGGAGGTGATCACTACCTGAAGTCTCTCCAGAAGCCTTTGGGGACGTGGAACTGAAGCTTCCCTTCCAACAAGTGGCCAAAGATGGACTGTAGTTGCATGAGCACCTTCTTGTGAGTGTCTTTGCGATCAGTGTCAGAGGGAGAAGGCAGGGGGTCATCACTGTCACCAGGATCCAACAACTGTGGGTTGGGTATACATGTACACAGCTAAATCTAATGCCATAGATAAATAGATCTAATGCCATAGGCCCTTAGGTATACTCAAGAAAAGGAGATACCGTATAACAGGTAAATTTGGCGAGAATGAAATTTGGCAAATTGTCGAATTATGTTTCAAATCGCCAAACAGTTCTATACGCACGCACACGCATATAAACAACGCAGCGTGCGGAACTAAACTGCCAAATTTAAAATCGCCAATCATGCTAAAATGCGAATTTACCATATTTTAAGGCCGCCAAATTTACCTGCTATACGGTATGTAGTCCTTATGAACAACATTCGGGCCCCATAATAACTTCTACATAAGCAACATACCTCTTCTCTGTTCTTTCTGTTGGCCTCCATTTCTTTCTGTTTCCTCTCCTCTTCTTCATCTTGTTGTCTCAAGCTCTTGGCTGGTTCATCCACCTCCAGGATCCCACTCCTCACAGGGGGGATCATATACAGCTGCTGGAGGACAGAGTTCATGTAGCACGTAGCACCAGCGTTCTTGAGGCCCACAAATCCCTTCATTGGGCGAGGTCCAATGTGGGGGAGGTACTCCCACTCCATGATGGGAGGCTCTGTACCTAAAGGAAGAAATGGGACGATGAGTAGCGGACTAGACATAGAATAAATTAATGTGATAATAGCTATCAAGGAACGCATCAAAATGTAGTTTTGAACAGCGGAGTGTACTATTGTGTAGCTATCAAAGACCTGAGTAGAAAAGGTTAAAAAGCAGTTCTTGTAGTGTTTTCATGTTCTCTATGCACCCAACACAGAGAGCATTGATGAGTTTAAAAGTAGATAGAGTCGAGTCTATTGCGCCACTAATGGGAGTTGAGAAGGTGGAGTCAAACTCCACTTTATCTGTGGGGAGAGAATACACAACAACATACATCAAAACCTCTAAATATACTGTGTACACAAGCAAAAACCACAGAAGTACCTGGGTTTTCTCTTGCTTCTTTCACTAGTCTTGATGCAGGGAATAAAAAGTCAAACATGAGTTTCTACAATTAGAGAGAAAAATAGGAGGAAAACGAGAATTCATCAATGGGTTAAATTTATACAAACATTCCTAGTATTCCACCTTGATCAACTGCTGGCCATTGGGGTGACTGCCAAAGTGATGCCTCTCAGCAACACTGCGGAAAGAGAGCAACTCCACTGTGAGGCAGAGATGACCATCAAGCAATGCTCCTTCAACGGGACAGACATGGGTCTCAAGGGTAGTCTCCTGCCATATATAACAATGATTTATTGACTACATTGTGTGAATGGTACCATACGTCATACCCTGATTTTGAGCAGCCATTTGAGCTGTGCCTCCAGCAGTTTGTCCACTCCTTGGATGGGGATGTTGGAGAGATGGGCATAGTTCAAGAGCTTGGCTAACAGTCGGAAGTAGTCCCCAGATGTTGAGGCATGCTCTTTGGCAACAGTCTACAGTGAGAGAGCAGCAATGAGGCATAGTGTAGAAAAACAATAAACAACAATACAGAATTAATATTGCTACGTTTGTATTGACAAGACAAACAAATATGAAGAAACTTACACATTCAATGCTAACAATACATGCCTAAAAGTGGTAAAAACAATGATTAAACACTCGGTTTGTAGTTTATTTATTTTAGTGATTCGATCATTATTCGTTTGTTGATTCCACATGCGGTTAATGGATTGACAACTACTTGTATTTAAACTGGCCCCCAGCAGAGATCGAAAGCCAGCAAAGCTACTGATATCATCAACATTATTGGCCACTTAGTGATCAGTGCAAAGATGATAAAACCAAATGTTTCTAGAGTTACCTATTCTTTGCTTAAAAGTATTCCAACATTAGTTTTATTTTTTACAGTGTTAATAATTGGATTAAGATATCTTTACAGGCGCTTCATAAATTGTGGCAAGAAACATGACAAACTTCTATTTTCAATGGCAGCAGCTGTATTTGGACCAGGAAATGGACTTCTTCAATATAAACAAGAGAAAACTATCACTAATGAAACCAGATCCCACCTATATATTCGAAATAAAGAAGTGAAAAACAAAGACATTTTGTCACTAGGATTCTGTGCTACTGCCTTTGCAACTTATGCTGCATTACAGTTTTTGGATAACTTGCTATTGACTAAATCTAACACTTGCGATGATACAAACATTGACTGTTTCTTGGATTTAGAGTTCAATGGAACGTCCTACTATGGCACATCGCCTATTGAAGACTGTAGTCTGGTTAAGGAGTATAGACAAGATGGTGCAAAAGTAGTCATCTCATGTTATAAGTTTGCTTTTAACTTTGGGACAGCACTGGCAGAAGCTGGTGGTCTTATTGCAATGGTGAAGATAGCAATGAAGATATGTGAGGCTGCTTTTTCATTTTGCTATAAACGTGCTATTACTAGAAAAAGTAGAATTTTACTTAGAGTAATCCAATATGTCCTAGTAGTTGTTTGTGCTATCATAATCCCAATAGGAGTCCTTCCATTCAAGCTGAGACGTGGCACACCAAACCCTTATGAAATACTAGTGCTAGTCCCATTTTATATTGAAGTGGTTTGCCCTGCACTAGCATTGGCAGTTGGATTGGGGTTACCATGGTGGGAATTGGTGGACTGCAACACAACAGAAAAAAAGAAAGACAATGATCAACACAAGCTCCTTGAAAAACTACTGGATACTGACCAAAGTCATGAGGACTCTGATCACAGCACACATGGTACACCCTACCACAATATTGATGAACTTACATGACACTATAGAAATTGAGAGCTGAAAATAATATCGGTTCACAACTTCAAGATAGAACAAGGAAATGTTTATAAGACTCTACTGTATGTCAAAAGTATCATTTTTTAAATTTTGCAGAATTTTTTTTTTTTTGCTATGTTCATGTTTGACTTACAGTAGTGAGACTTACAAATGTATTAGTATTTTATGTTGGTATTGCAGCTAGAAACTTAACACTAGTAGCCTGTGTTTGAACTATTGTACTGACATTGCTTTTGATAGGTTGTTTCTTGCATGCAATTGAACACAGTTACCTTTAGGCTCACTTGTAAGACTTGCAAAGAAGTCTGTTAAGCATATGTGTAGCAATGATCTACACATGAACAATTGTATATCAAAAAATAATGCACATTGCACGCGTTCAGTATGGGCATGATCAATGAGCACAAGCTAAGTGCTCCAAGAAGTACAAAAGCTATTGATCTCAGCAACTACAGTGCATTACACATTCTACACACTTATTTTCAAATAGGTTCGATTAATGAACGTAGGTACTTTCCAGTTTGACTCTGGACTTGCCATTCTTCATAGAACCTTGTAACAAAAACACATATACACACACAACAATCTCTGCACATGTTGAGGGTTAATAAACACGATCTAATCTAGCCGATCGTCTCTATGGTAACTTTATTCACTTTGCTTGTTCTAATTTAACCCATTTATTTATATATATATACAGCTTTGGGTCAACAAAAATTTCCCATAAAATTATACCAAGTAATAAAACCAAAGTCAGACAAATTATTCCTACACAATTATTATACTAAGCATTCAGAGCAAGAGAGCTGCAACTTTTGCTAGCTCAACAATTCATTAACACAGGATTCTGTGGACCACACAAGACAACAGAGGACATTTGCATATAATTTTGTCGTAAGACCTACAATTCAATGGCCAAAGCAAACAATGGCTGTTAGAGTGTGCAAAGAAACCCTTTTTGGGCAAAATGTAATACTCATTCTTAACACACCCAAACAGCTATTCCATCTTGTTTGCTTTCTTTTAATGATTAGGCTTTCCTGAATCATCTCCAAAGTTATTTTTACTTGTTTGTTTTCTTTTTTCGTAACTTACGGCATTGTATTTGAGTTTGACCTATGAAAAGCAAAAATAAAAAGTTTCTTTTTGGCAAATTACTGCAGCAATTCCCTGCCAAATTTTAAACAACAGCTTAGACAGTTATTCTTTTTAACTTTCAGGCCTAAACAGCGAAAAGACAACCTCAGCAGGCTTACTACGCTTAGAGATACTAGCAGAAAGAGTAGTCAAAATTTTTGGCGTCAGTTTATTTCAAGAGGCAACGTTTTAGATCGAGTATGAAAGCGTTAGACGCTTATTTCCAACTGCCGGCAGGGCCAGATCTATTCGGTTGGCTTCTCTTTCTTATAGTTTGAAAAAAATGGTAGCTCAAACTTACTTTTGGTCGTGATTTTGTAGCAGAAGCGAAGACAAAAGCTGCCGTTTCTCTGTCGTTGAACGTGCTGTCAAATTTCTTTTTAGATCTGGCCCTGCCCACATACAATCCCGTTAAAAAGAGCCACTTTATACGGTCACACGCGGAATACTTTGGAAAAAAACTGACGCCAAAAAATCATGTCAACGGTTTGCACAAGTTACGGTTTGCTCCGCACTAAAATAACTAGGTGTGATCATTAACATATTCATGAGCAAATGGTAGCCCGTAACCTTAAAAAGCAGCAGACTTTAGCACACCTGAAATCTTCAGACAGCCTGGATTAGAATCCCCAAGTAAAAATGCATGTGTGTAGAAATTAAATTAATGGCAGTCATATGGAGAAGGCACTTTTCACCTTGTATCTAGCCATTCTATGATAGACTTAGAGCATGCTATACTAAAAACACGTGAAGACTAAGGTACTGAGCTTAATCATTCAAGAATCAGCTTCAAAAAGCTTCGAGAAACACTGAAATAACAGAAAAAAAAGAAGAAGGAGGCTTTGCATAGTACATTAGCATGGTTTTAGGCCATGTTTTTAGGCTTGTTAGAAAGAGAATAAGCAAAACAATGTCTAACTAGTTTAATACCAAATGAAATTTAAGGTTTGTAGTTTGATTGATTTACCATGGCAAGCAAATCTACTAAGGTACTAATGGTTGAGTTTAAAATTTTCAACTAAATTAATTGATTGTGAACTTGTATATATTATACATGAATAAATGACTGCCCAACTCAATGTTTTCAACACAAAAATTTACGGCACTTCTATACCTCAATAGTGGAGAAGAGCAGTGAGATAAATGAGACCAACAGAGATGTGTTGTTGTTGCACTTGGTGACAATGTAGAAGAACTGGTCACAAGCAGTCACACGAATCAACCTGTCAGTCAGAACCACACAGTATTGATCACATGTATTAAAGGTTAGTACACAAAGGTGGAATATACCTGTTTCTAGTGAGCAAGAGGATGTCAGTGACAAAGTGTCTCCAGTCTTGAGAGTTCTGTAGAGTCTCCAAGATAGACGGTTTGACAACAAGACAGTAGCACAACACCTGTAGGAAGATCATAAAGCACACTCACTCAGATAAAAGTACATGTGCAAATCTGTGGTAGCTAAAGCAAATATTTAAGTAAAGTAAAAATGTAATGAGACACAGGAATGGCTAAAACGTAGACAAAATGGAATGGCTATTAGAATGTGTACAGAATCCTTTTCTGGGCTCCATGTAATCTTTTGATGTGTCGAGTCCCTCATTTTGGCCACAAGATGAATTCTTTACACAATCTGTCAACCATTCCATCTTGTTTGCTTTCTTTTTATGATTGCTTAAATTTTTTTATTTGTTTGTTCTCATTTTCTCATTATTCCACAAATCACGTACACTTTAAGTTTGTGTGTGTGTGCCATGCAGTTACTCATAATTTGTGTAGTCTGCAAGCACATATCTCAGTTACTTGGAGGCAGGAGCTACCGTACATCTCAGGCTAATATAACTTGCTATAAATCCCTTATTATGACAACTACATAATAAATCTGAGAAAGTAATCACCTCCTAAATTGGGATTCCAAATAATGCACACTTTATGTGTGGAAAAGGGTCATCAATTTGAATTACCAAGTAGCTTATGCATAGAAATTAATGTCTGCAGTACTTTAGCGGCAGTTTTTGGCCATTTTTTCACGGTCATTAGAAAGAGAATAAGTTAAATAGTAGCTTAAGAAGTCTTTTAGTGCCAAGTGCTCAGTTTTGCAGAGTAAATACTTGTATTGCACTAATGGGTATCTGTGCCATTCCTGTGTATCCAGTAGTACCATACTGGGAAAACATACATACTGTCTGTACCTACACAGCAAACACACCTCAAGTGAATCCTTAGAAAGGTAAGTATCATCAGCTTCAAGTCCCTTCACAATCCCACTATGCTGGAGTAAAAAACACAAGATTACCAAATACCATATTAACTGCTTATCCAGCAGACAAGCCCCACTGATATTGACAAGAGAAACAACTGTTTGCCTATGCACATACCTTGACATAGTATTGGTGAATGTTACTAGGATCCTGAGCTAGTGATATGTCACCACAAGCTGAAGACCAGGCTAGGAGTTGCAGTGATCTTATCACTGTTATGTCTGGTTGAGGAGTCAATAGCTGAACACACAAGAAAAAGAGAAGATAATCAATAGCAGAAGTAAACTTGGTGATTATAACACACCAGTTCAAAATGTTGTTTTGCTAGGCTGGTACTAGCGTTCTTCAGCTTCTGTTCAGCCATTGGGATGATCTGTTCCAAGGTGGTCTGGAGCTGAGTGGCAGCTCGATGGGTCTCAGTGGAGACAGAGCGACTGTCACGCTTCATGTCACGGATCACCTGGACAATACTGGCATAGGCTGAGGCAACCAACAGAAGTTTGAGCATCTTCAGAACACACAACAGAGCAGAACTAAAGGTGAGGGGAAAGAACACTTGATCCAATGCTAGTGCAAGTATTCCTGTCTATTGCTTGTATAGTTTGCATGCATGTGCCATGAATTATTATTATGTACAATGTGGGACACAACTAATTCAGGATCAAGAAGAGACTTGCATGAAAATGTATAAACTTAAGAAGATTTGTTGCAACAAATTTATGTCTCACCGTTTCAGGAAGTTGTCTCCTTGTGACATGAAGTTCTTGTTGGTGAGAATCCCCAGCAACAGCTTCAGCCCTCCACAACGAACAAAGTGGGTCTGGAACTCAGCACTCTCAGTGTCTCTGAAGTCCACAGCTGGCATCAACATGGAGTGGATGAGCTGAGGGAGAGAGAAAAGAAAGATTGATTTATACAGTGTACCTACAAAACATTAATATTCTGATGAATAGACTAACCTCCAGGGTGTACAGGGTTCTGGCTGGACTGGTAGTCAGCACATGCTTTCTAAGGCTCTCATAGGCATCATCAGGTGACTTATTGGAGATCTCCCTACAGTAATCCAGAGACTCACTCAACAGCTGGATACCTGCAGCCAACACAACAATTGAAAGTGGAATGAATGCCACAAGAAGGCAAACATTTTTGTGTGTATGTGTCAAGAAAAGTTGGAATCTAGAGGAAAGAGAACACTACATACCAGTGGGTAACAACTTGAGCAAGCCTCTGACAGAATCCCTGAGATGACTAAACTTGTGAACAACAGCAAAGTCACACAGTGTCAACAGCAAGGTCATATGACTGGGCTCACTGGCAATCAACTGCATAAAGTACAACATACGTACACAGTTTGGGATTGCTTGTAAAGAATATACCATTGAAGTTTCATACAGCATAAGTGAGGTACACAATTCCACCACACAGACACACACATATACATCTAGCCAACCTACCACTGATGGAAGCATCTTCTCCAGTTCAATGTTAGGGCCTCCCTCGAGGTGGCCAGTGGGGGAGCCCTCACTGGAGTCAGTGCTGTTGTCAGAGGAATTCATACTAGTCTCACTGACATTGGAGAACAGCAGCTTCACTGTGATCACCTGGGGGAAGGAAAGGTACGAGTCACAACCATCAGTGACCATCTTTGGTGCTACTCACTGTCCTGTCCCTCAGAGGAATGGAGGAGACAAGCCTCTTGTCCTCATTCTGTCTCAGGATCTCATTGCCCACTGACAACTCCAAACGATTGTTATAAGCCAGCTTCAGTCTGTAGTGAGAGACACATACAGGTTGAATGAAGGTCATGCAACTCCCTTCCTTCCTATTCTCCCACTCACCGTTGCATGATGTGTCTCCTCACCAACGCCACACACTCATTGGAATGAGTCCAAAGTTCAAAGTCCTCAGAGGCCTGAGCATGGTGGGAGATGTAGCGGATGTTGAGTATGAATGGCTTGCCCCAGAACGCTCTGCAAGGAAGTCAAGAAAGTATTACAAGACATTGATTATGTATACTCTACATGTAAATGATGCTCTGCAGAATGTTAGTGACTCACTTTCCATGTGGGGGTATCCCCCTCTCCTCACCATAGTCCTCATCACACTCCATCACATACTCCTTGAGGAGACTCAAACACCGCACCAACTTATTCACCTACAATACAAACACATTGTAAGCATAACTTTTTACCTCAGAATTACAAATCCTGATAGAGTTATGCACAATGTCATCATCTACTTGCAGTATGTGCTATACCTCTGTCTTGTGGCCCTGCTGTACCTCTGGTCTTTCCTGCTCTATTTCTCCTGGCTTGTACTGTTGGAGTCCCTCATAGGTCACCTTTAGACGCTGGACACAGGCTTGGATGAACTCAAGGTGAACCTACAATACAGGAGAGTACACATACAGTACATGTAAAGCAAGTATGTAAGTTGGTAGAAGTGAATGGTGGACGTATTATGAGACTATGACAACACAAACGTATTAGACGTTCTTGAACAAAATTAATGTCGTATTCTAAATTCGAAGTTCAAAATAACACACCTGGTCTTGCTGCAACTTTGTGCTCAGGTTAGTGTAGACATCTTTCAACAGTTCTATTGGTTTGTGTACAATACTCTCAGGAGCAACCAGCACAGCCTTCCAGAGGTAGTCCAGCCCCACCAGGTCCACATTCTCAGTGACGAAGCCTCTCCGCCAGGCAACCAGCCTCCTCTCATTGATGTTCACCATACGGAAGAAACGATCAAAACACCTGTGAGGGTGGGAGGGAGGGGAGTGAGTGAGGGTGTGAGGGGTGAGCAGGGGAGAGGCGGTGAATGCATGAAGTAAACAGGTCAAGATGGCAATACTAATGTTGACACACAATGTAAAGTGTTATAAAGCATGCAAGCTGACTGACTCTATACCCTCCTTACCTAAACCCATTCTCAGTGAGCTGGTGAGGTGGTATCTTGTGGACATTCTCAGTGAAGATCCTCTTAGCAGTCTCTGGCTCAATGTCAGGCTCATCAGACACCAGCTACAGACAACAGTGAGTCAACAATGACTAAAGAGTACAGAAACTCTAGTGATGCAAACCTTGGCAAACCATCTGTAACAGGCATCTTTGTCTGATGGGAAGGCAGGTCGTTCAGCCAAGCTCTCCCACACCTGAGGAATGAGAGCACTACTGTGAACACAAGATGAACACAACAGTTTGGGAAGAACAATGCTTCTTCATGTCACAATGTACGTGTAAGAAAAATTACACAATGTCTGTACATGTACTTGCACCATAACACTAAGAACCATGTACATGCATGAAAAAAATCTATTCACTACTGTAACTAACACTGAGCGCCTGCTGGTGACCAAGCCATAGCTGACCATCTTTCAAAGCAAACCTGTAAGACAGAGAACAAAAGTTTTAGTCTTGTAAAGATGAGACAACATAAACACATCAGATACCCTTGCCACCCTTTACCATATTGCTGAAAAAAATAATTCACATCTGTACAACTTACTGACCTGACAAAATCAAGCCTGCTTTGGAGCTGATGATGATGGTTGAACCTTCCATCGATACACAGAGTGTCTGGATCTTGATTAGGGCTTGCTGCAACACAAAACAAAGGTATTTCATTAAAACACATTCCTCAACCATAGCACACAATGATTACTAAGCTATGAAGCTCACTCTCTGCGAGCTGCTTAACGTGGGAGATGTAATGGTCCAGGTTCTGGCAGATGTTTGAGAGGAGTTGGTAGTTGGTGTCCAAGTGAGTGATGATCTCATTGCGGTAGTAGAAGTGATTGGAGCGATGGTGGGACACATAGTTCATGGGGGACTGCAGAGAGAGAGGCATTATATGAGTGTTAGCAACAGGCAGTTTCTTGCAGTGCTGTTGGATGATAAGGTATTTTTTCAGGGTATTATTTCGACTACAGCTGTACCTCAATGTAGAGCAGACATATCTCCTTCATATGTTTGAGAGCAGGTAGGACCCACTTGTCATTGGACATCTCCTCCACACAGCGCTGCAGCCACTTCAACTTCTGAGACTCTCTCTCCTGAGAGGAAATAAAATACGATACCATAATAATTATCATCACTGCCATTTATTCGCAAACTCAAGTATTAGGTAATATGCCATAACCTTCACAATGTATGCACTCATGATCACATCTGGGCTAATAGTTCACTGCCTATTCTTAGTGGAGTGTGGTGCAGCTCCTTCCACTAATGTAAGTGGTTTCAATGCTTTAAAAAAACAAAGCTATGAGTCAATCCTCATCTTTCTAGTCATATGTGGATGTTGCCAAGATAGATGGATCTCTTACTACGTGTATTGCTGTGAGCTTCCTCTTCAATGCTCTTGTGGATATGAAACTTCTTCACGAAAGAACATTTGGGACACTGTAGGTTGAATTTCCTCCAGTGATTTACAGTGATATAATATTCTACTGTTCATACAGGATCATCATGCTGTGTACATATGTTTGGGTGTTTTATGCTTACTTCTTAGATGTGGTTCAACCAATGTAAGTACATTCACCTACATACAGTAAGCATAATACCCTCATCCCAAGCTCATCTACTAAAGTCCATCTGGTTTGAGAATGCCACCAGAAGTGAGATTCAGGCAATACTTTTCATATGGAGCAAAATAACAACTTTTGACTGGTAAGGCATAAGAAGCTGGAAAAGTAACCAAAAGAACAGGAAGAACAAACACTTTCCAATGATGCTTGAAATTTTGAGGTGGATGTTTAGAAAGTTATTCAATTTTTCTACTGGCGTTCTCAAACCAGATGGACTTTAGTAAAATTAATATGAAAGCTTGGGGTCTCAGTTGGGTTAAGGTAAAGCATTGTTTGAACATTGACCATGCATTACCTCTGTCTCTCATAGGCTCCTCTACTTTGTGTCGATCATAATCTGCTGCTCAACCTATGTGCTAGTTCAGATAATGGTCCTGATTGGCAACCACTGCAAAGCATTGTTGTATCTCTTCATCGGAGGTGTTTTTGGTGGTGTTAGTTTCTGGCTGTTCAGATACGAGTCCTGTTGGCTTTGTACAACACTTGGAGCTTGGAGTGTCGAGGTATACAGCATGTCCATCTCGTCATCAGTTCCTTTCAGTAATGGTTTGTAATGTTAACCCACAGGGTGTTTGGTACTATGGGTCAGATGCAGCTATGTTGATGATAGGACTGTATGCATGGAATACTAGAAAGTAAGTGTACACTCTGATACTGGATACTCTCATGTTCAGATCCCTCATATATGAGATAAAGGGGCTCTGGCAAAGGATGTTTGGGTCATGCCTGACTGAAATTTATGTTCCACCCATGCCTAAAACTACAGAACAGGGTCAAAGTTCAAGAAGGAAGCAGTATGAGACATAAAAAGGCAAGAAACAGATATAAGATTGTGAACAATAGATAACATCTTACATGACAATGTTATACCAGAAGATTTTTTAAAACTGATAAAATGATGTGTATATACAAGAGTGTGATTGGTGAATGTTATATGAGGGATAATAATATACATTGCTACATAGTAACTATACATGGAACACTGTTTCCACTGTACGTGCCATTGGCAAATAGTGCCCTCACTAAGAATGAATAACATCCTTTGTTAAAGTTGGTCATTGTAACAGCCATCGGAAGTGGCAAGGGTTTAATGGAGCCAATTTTAGCCCACTGCAACGACTGCTGTTGTTTATTGATGCCCTCTGAAGAGGAGGCAAACAACTCGTACGAGTGAACAAGGCACTGCATGTTGAGAAATCGATCGGGGAAAGTCCATTTCACTATGAGGCCTTTGCTGCTGTGAGATGCTTGGACAACTGGTTGCACGTCCCTGCTACAGGCAGATGGTTGAGCTTGATTAGCTGCAATGTCAGCTAACAGAGGGAGAGCAGACACACACGGAACAGAGAAAGAAGGGGTACGTGTATCTGCCACTGTAGTATTCGGTTTTAATGGTATACTGGACCACGTCGGTAAAGATTCAACACAAACTGTAGAGACTGGTTGAGATGCAGTTGATGGCAGTGACACCGCTACCTTCGTAGCAGTCACGTCAATAGGCGTGGTCTGAGTCAAGGAGACAGTTGAGGTCACTGTAGAAACAGCTTCAGGCTGACTTACACTTGGCTGCACCTTGAGACTAGCAGCAGGCTTCGACTGGGATGGTTGAGTAGACACACTAGGTACAGTAGTAATACCACCAGTGGTGGCAGGTTGAGGTGAGGAGGAGGAGGAGGAGGTTACACACAACTCAGTTGGTGTTTGTTGAGTGCCTGTGGTGGGAGTGGTCTGGGAAAGGGCTGTCAGAACTCTTGAGGCACTAGCAACAACACTGTCTGATTTAGAGTGCGATTTCAGTGCAGACTTCAATTGTTCCACAAATTCAGGTAATGCACTTGTTTTTCAACACCCCACCAACAGTAGAGACTGGAGAAGACAACAGCTAGGCCCTAGACTATGACAGAATGACACAGCATAATTCCATACCTCAACTCTACAATAGTGGGCTACATTTAGAGGTATCCCAATAACTGAAATGTTTATCCTGTCTACACAAGGTTGATGCCTTTACCAAAGCATTAAGTACTTCACTGACAAGACACAGTCATTATCATCTATTCCCACCCACTCATGAACCACTAGTTTCAAATTTAGTGCCTGCACACAAATTATGCTATACGTAGCAACACAAACATTGCAAACTCCCTACCTTTCAGCGTAATTTAGTCCTTCAAACCTTTAGTTTCGTTAGACTAGCTTTATTCGCTTCACAATGCTCTCAAAAAGATGGAGTTGATTTTATGTGTTCAGTCGGCGGCCATGATTATGATCACGTGCCGATGTCACATGATATTCTTGTGACCATTTCGCGCCGGGCCGCAGAAACTCCACCCAAAAAGGCGGGTCAAAAACAAACATCGCGCAGCTGGGGCAGCTTCTTGTGTGTGGCAGTCATGGCAGGAAGAATATCGTTTGGGCTGCGTTCCTGGAGACAGTTAGCTGGTCGAAATAAGCTGAGAAGAACGTGCATACAGAATGGACACAAAGTTAGTTGTTGGTAGTACTGTAATTTCTGCCATAGTTTGATTTTCTTCAGAGGTAGGTTTTCCTTATAATGCGCAGTATAAAGCCAGTAAGATGTTAATGGCCCACAAGAGCCCTGTAACGTGTTAATAAGTACAAATTTGAGGCGTACTAAACCTACATCTATGCTGTGACCAAAGATATTTACTTTTATGCGGTGACTGCATGGAATTTTCATGTACTAGTGCTGTGTAGTTAAAATATTTGTTCATGGTGTGGCTTGGTCATGTGTCCATTGTAGTACATAAATAGCTATCTCAATGCACAAATGTACTTCAATTCTGTCCCTCTTCCTCCCCCCTCTCCTCCCAGCTTGTGACTCCTTCCTCCACACTGCTGTGTAGACACCTCTCAGTCCATGAGCACTTCTCTATGGAGATCATGAGTCAGTATGGTGTAAATGTACCACGAGGAGAGGTGGCATACACTCCTGAACAAGCCAAGAAAGTGGCAGAAAAATTCGGTATAAGTCTTTTTCTGATGTTGTGCATTATATATAGAGCAACTGAATGGCAAATAAGAGTATCATACAATAGGTAACATTTCTTGTTACGGCAGCAATGTGTATGCTACCCTTTACAACTCTAGCTTGTATTTCTGTTTTTAAGGACATCAATAATTGAGAGAGCTCTATAGTATTTTATACCTCAGTAAAATTCACTGTGAACCAGTATTCCTTGATAGTTTTTTTTTACTAACCTATATACTGATACTGTAGGTGGCAATGCAGTGATCAAGGCCCAAGTTCTTGCTGGAGGAAGGGGCAAAGGTCACTTTGAGAGTGGACTACAGGGAGGAGTCAAGTTAGCAAACAGGTTGGCTGTATGATAGGTTGATTTGCATTAAAGTACATGTACAGTATGCCTCTGGTAGAATCACGTGGTATGTGTACAGTATACTATTGTGTGATTCTTGAATCATTCTTTATTCTAGTGCTGATGATGTTGAGCTGTATGCCAAGCAGATGCTAGGTCAGAGAATCATTACTAAACAGACTGGTAGTATTGGCAGAGTGTGTAATAAGGTAAGGAAGATAAGACATGGCATTTGGCGTTACATGTGTATTCACATTGATACACAGGCTTCAAGGAAAGGTAACTTAGGTTGACATTTACTCTTGCCTTGTACTGTTTCTAATACTCATTTGCTTCCACTCTTCATGGTGGGGTGTGATTATAGTATGCTTTCTCTGGCTAGGTGTTTGTGTGTGAAAAAATGAACCTGACTTCAGAATACTACTTTGCTATAATTCTGGACCGATCTTTCATGGTGAGTAGTGGTTATGGTGTACAGTCATATATTATATATTCAGGAATAGGGTGCATACTGTTGCAGTTTAGATTGTGCTATCATTGTATGTAGGGTCCAGCTATGGTGGCTAGTCCCTATGGTGGTGTTAATATCGAGGAGATTGCTGAAACCTCTCCCAACTATATCTACAAGGATGGAATAGACATCACTAGTGGTGAGACACCAGTCGTGTTGCACATTAGTTGTGGTGTTCATACTTCCTTTGCCTGATACTGCAGGGTTGATGCAAGAACAAGCTTTGGCCATGGCAAAGAAGCTAGGCTTCTCAGACGAGTGTGTTGATGAAGTGAGTTCACTTGTCTTTACATTTACAAGTTTTAAATGTGTTCAATGTACGTTAACATGGTGAACAAGTGTCAACTACATGTACATGTACCTCAGCCTATTCTCCATACCCATCACTGTCATTGTGTTGTGAAAGAAGCATGTCCAGTGCATACACAGTTTATTCTAACCCTCTGCACAGGCTGCTGACCAGATGGCAAGACTCTATTCTCTCCTATTAGACAAGGATGTGACTATGTTGGAGATCAACCCTCTGGTCGAGGTCCAGGACGAGAATGGAAAGAAAAGAGGTGAGAGCTATGTGTCCTAGTTGCTCTCTGAGGTGCAGTGTGTAAAGTTGTGAATCATTCTGAGTGTATGCTGCCCTTACCACACTACAGTGGTGTGCATGGATGCCAAGATCAACTTTGATGACAATGCTGAGTACCGTCAGAAGGCTGTGTTTGATCTGAGGGACATTGAACAGGAGGACCCCAGAGATGTAGAGGCTGCTGATGCTGGGATCAACTACATTGGACTCACTGGCTCCATTGGATGCCTTGGTAAAGCAGTATATATACACTCACTAGACCTATCTTTAGTAATCATACATTATGTGTTGTAATTTCTAACCTATAACTGACATTGCTGTTCATAGAAGCCAATAGTATTCTCTACTAAACCTTTCTCTGTATGCTGTTCACTGCAGTGAATGGAGCTGGCCTAGCAATGGCTACTATGGACATCATTGACCTCTATGGAGGCTATCCTGCTAACTTTCTTGATATTGGGGGTGGAGCCAGCTCCAAGGAGGTGATGGCTGGATTCAAGATCTTCAACAGTGACCCAAATGTATGTTTTTTGTGTCCCAAATGTATGTGTGTGTGTGTGTGTGTGTGTGTGTGTGTGTGTGTGTGTGTGTGTGTGTGTGTGTGTGTGTGTGTGTGTGTGTGTGTGTGTGTGTGTGTTTATGTGTGTGTGCGTGTGTGCGTTGTAACCAACTGTTCTTGTACATATCTCTCCAGGTGAATGCCATCTTTGTGAATATATTTGGTGGGATTATCAAGTGTGATGAAATAGCAAAAGGTATCATTGCTGCTGGTCAGGAGAGCAACATCGAAATACCAATCGTAGTTAGACTTCAAGGTAAGTAGCAACTTAAGAGTTGTTTGTTCCGTGCCAGTGGTATATTTATATTTATTATGATTATTATTTCAAAATCATATCTATCACAGGAAACAACCAAAAGAAGGCCAATCTACTGATTGAAGCAAGTGGACTGGGTATGATAGCAGTTGATGACTTTGATCGTGCTGCTAAAACTGTGAGTTTGTTTTTTATCTCCTGGCACTGTTTTAGTTTCAATGTAAGAATAGAGCGTTTGCACTGGATGTATAATGTATGCATGGGGTAAGCATGAGCAAGCCCCACCATGCAGTCTGTGGTGTTACATCATTTGCCTGATGTGTGTGATAGGACTCTATTAGCATTTTCTGTTTCAATGGTAATTAATACAATAGTGATCAACTCATTTTTGCCCTCAAGATTTAGCTTGAGCATTATCATTTTTCGTTTACCTACGCTTAGGCATCAGATGCATGGTCACGTCTTTTTGGAGTGCTTTAGGCATTAGTTGACCCTTTACAATATCCACAACCTACATGACTGTAGCTATTCCCCTATGTTGGTTAACAACATGCTATGAGATACATTGAATTAGATTTGTGTAAACACACACTCATACACATTCATTTTAGGTTGTTGGTGTGTCAAAGATAGCCCAACTAGCACAGGACATACGTATGAAAGTAGAATTCTCACCATACGCATAGCTTTATTTATTTTCATATGCACAATACATGTGCTGTAATACTATCATGTAGATCATGTATTAATTGTTACAGTTAGCACATGTATATAGAATATATAATTATGTACGAGAAAGAATTATACTATAGCAAAAAATATAAATTGCATATCTATTGTGTAATATTATCACCAAGTGTGTGTACAGTTGAGTTGCCACTTTATTGAATTGTGCCTGCTTGTATGATTGTAGGAGTTCCAAAGTGTGTGTCAAAATGCTGTAGTTATCATCTCAGCTCAGCTGCATGTGACTATTGTGGCATTCACAATAAAACTTTTACATGACATTGTGTACATTATTAATTATCTTGTGGCAGTAAAGGGGTGCACTCATTTGCTGGTTCATAGTCCTCCTCTTCTTCCTGTTGTGTTGGTTGAAGGGTAACTGGTTGATCTCCCAACCCTAGGGTGGGAGGCCCAATGGGCTCACTGCTGCTGTTGGGTTCAGTGTGTACTTTGGTTGAGTCTGTAGAGTCATTGACCATAGTCTGGGAGCATGTAGTCTGGACTATGTTCAGATGCTCTGATGTACTATTGTTCTCTTTGTCTGTTGAAACAGATTGCTCTGTGTCTGTGTTCATAGGCTGACCATTGTCACTAACGAATGGCTTTAGTTCAGTGTCTTCATCATCAGAATCTATAGGCTCTGGTACTTCAACTGCAAATGTACTGTCTGCATCCTCAAATATCTCATCTATTTTACTAACTGGTACTGGCACTGAGACAACTGGTAATTGGTCGTGACCTCGTCCTCGTGATCTATGAGTCATTTTGTTGAATCTCTCTTTAAGAACATACCAATATGTATGGTATACCAGGATAGCTAGGAATGTTACAAAAGCAATGCAAGTTGAAATGTAAGCAACTATATTCTGGTTATGGTTGTCACCATAGGGTGTGGTGAAAAGGGTGACAGCGGCCAAGATTGTGAGGTTGAAGAAGCAGACTCTCTCAAACAGTTCAGTGACTCTCCTTTTGTGTATTTTGCCCGAGTATGCTGTCACGACTTTGTGCTGAAACAATTCTAGGGAAACCATAGTCAATACAATGCAGAGGAGGTTGATACGAGGGTCTCCAAGAACATTCACTGATGAGATTACATACAAGAGGGCTCGAATTAGTAATAGCAGTCCAATCCAGTAGCGATGGTGTGGATTGTATGGGTTGTGATAGGCATCCATGAAGGAAATAAATTTAGTGTTACTTACGTACTTTGTTAACCACTGCCAGGTCAGTAGTACAAATGTGTATGCTAATCCAAGTAGGACAACGATAATGGCTGTGATGAAAAGTGGAATGTGTTTTGCACCGAGGTATGGGATGTTGGCATCAACCAGCCACACCACTTCACGTGAGCCATCAGAGTAGTGCAGTATTGTGAAGGAGAATGATGCAATTATTGTACGAAGGAGCTTTGTGTAGGAGAGTAGAATCAGAGTGGCCAGTGTTTGTATGGGGTTCTTTCTTACGAAGAGGTTTGCAAACTTGGTGGAATAGTCACTAATGATGATAATTGCAACGACTAGAGAAATGACGTAGAGTGGAAATGCAAGTTGTAACCAGGTTTTGGCATAGCCATCCATACCATCATAGAAGCAGGTCTCAATTCCAAAGTCTAAATTAAGCCATGCTAGGAAAATGGTTAATATCTTTGTTTTATCATTTGGAAAGAATATGGTACGGTTTGTGACAAAGATATTGGCATACATGATGAGGCCATTGAAAGTTCCCTCAGCTACTGTAAAGTTCAACTTGAAGATGAAAGCGACTAGTGCTACACCAGCTATAGCAAAGGCAATGAGTAGTGGTAGCCAGCTGTTTGAGCATGGTCTGCAGTGTGAGCTACCAAGAGAGAGACCGAGACCATCCTTGCATGATCCACACAGCTTACCTGAACGATTATTAGCACACAATCCATTGGCACCATTCTCAATGTTTAGATTGATGGAGATATTTTCTGTAGGTGAACGACAGTAGTCAAATGGGCAGTACTGATGTAGAATATAGCCTTGGTGTTCTGTAGTGTTCACATAGGCAAACCAAGTATTGTCCTTTCTCTGAACTGTTTCTCTATCAACTGAGCAGTTAGATATATATTTTGGGTATAGAATTGGGTCACATTTACAATGGTGAGCCTCTTCTCTGAACCCAATTGGACAAGACTCAATGTTCACCGTGAGGTTTGCTGTTGATATACTCCAGCATTCATGCATGGGCCACTGACATAGAGGTGAAGCTTCTCTGAGTCACGTGGAGAGAGAATGCTATAGGATAGATTGGTACAACTACCATCTCTGCTGGTCCTTTGAATAGACTGGCCCTCACCCAGTTCTGCTTCTAGTGACACTGATGCATGTATTGTGCTGTTTGCTATAGAGTTGTTGATGTGGTCCACAGCAACAAGAGACACTGTAAATGTTTCTCCCTTCTTTGCGTAGCTTGGCTGAGGATGGTAACTACAATCTGGTTGGTTTTCTTTACAGAAACAAACACGAACTGCTTTGGATGATATTACTTTGTTTGTGGAGAACTGTTGTTCTCTAAGGTCAGTAATGTTGAGGATGTATGATTCTGCACTAAGTAGATTTAAATTGTACTTGAGAAAAATTTCGGCAAAAGGACTTACTCCACACCTATCCAGTAGCCCACCATAAAGCACATCTCCAGCTTTTGCAACTGAATTGTTGGCAAAGTATGTGTTGAGTATGTTGTAGTTAGAGTTGCCATTGGAATTACTCGTGGTGGATTGATAGAGACTTATCCCCTGAATGAAGCACTCGCTGTAGATGGTTGTCCTGTTGCTGAAAGGAGTGGCATGGCAAGTAGCTGGAGTTGTATCGTCAGCAACATGCACAGCTCCTCCATAGTCTGCAGTGTTACTGTTCAAAGATAGTGTGATCCATAGCGATGGGCTCGATATGCAAACGTGATCACTAACAACACATTCAGTTTCACTTTTTAGCAGGTATATTTTGGCGTTCTCCTCTAAACTTATTCCACCTCCTTTCCTAGCGTGGTTGCCAATAATGTGCATTTTTGACCTGCTTGTTAGCTTTAGTGTTGAACTGATGGCATGAACCCCTCCACCTCTGGTGCTAGCAGTGTTCCTGCTAATGTTGATGTGTTTCTTGATATTGAGTTCACTCTGGTAGGCATAGATGCCTCCACCTGAAACAGATGCTGTGTTGTGTTGTATTAAAATGTCACCGTAAATGTTGAATTTGCTCTGAGTAGCTGCAATAGCCCCACCTTGTACTGCTTTGTTGTTCAAGAGGTTGACCCTACCAATCAAAGTAATCTCACTCTGAAAAATAGTTAGTGCTCCTCCTTCTTCAGATGAATTCCTTGTAATTGTATTGTTTGCAATTTGGGTATAGGGTCCCATGAATGTTAAGTTACAGAAGTAGGCAAACAATGACCCGTGGTTGTTAGATATGCTGGTATTGCCGTAGAAATACAGAGCACTCTTTATTGCATACAGTACTCCATTGTTTACCATACTGTTGTTGTGGATGTCGAGAAACCCACTGCTGTTGAATATCACTGATTTTAAATGGAATACTGAACCATGATTGTTACTGAACGTACTGTTATGTACTGATAGTGGTGTTGGTACTACATTCATGATCAGCACGGCCCCACCATAACCATTGAGTCCAGTCACAGCATTGCCACTGAAAGTACAGCCCACTATACTATTGTAGCTCGTATGTTTGGGGTAGTAAAGCCCAATTGCCGCACCACTTCCATAATCCCCTATTGCACGGTTGTTGTTGAATGTACTTCCTTCTATGGTAACATTTTGACTGAAGAGAGCATACACTGCACCACCCTTTTCAGTCACAGTGTTGCTCGTAAGAGTACTGCTTTGAATAATAACTGAGCCTGAGTGCACATATACAGCCCCACCGTATGTAGTGGCAGTATTGTTGTTGAGTGTACTGTTGACTATAGTGGTAAGGCTAGTTGAGCCAACAGACACTGCTCCTCCCTTTCCATGGTATCCAGTCACAGTATTACTACTGATGGTGCTATTGCTGATGGTGATAATAGGGCTGTACAAAGCAAATATGGCACCACCAGATCCCTCCCGTCCTCTCACACTGTTACCAGTGAGTGTACTACCAGCGATGTTGATTGAACTATCAAGAGTGTACACTGCCCCACCAAATCCAGTCACTGTGTTGTTAGTGACCTTACTGTTGACTATGGTGACTGAACTATCACGGGCATACACTGCTCCACCCCATCCACTCAGTGTGTTGTTAGTGACCCTACTGTTGACTATGGTGATGGTACTAAACTTGGCATATAATGCCCCACCAAGGCTTTTAGGTCCACTCAACAGATTATCTTGAAAAGTACTATTGGAAACACGCAATGTGCTGTTGGTAACAACAATTGCTCCCCCTAATTGAATTTGATACATTTGGTTATTGCTTACAGCGAGACTGGTCTTGCCAGTGTTGGAGGAGAGAGAACTCCTTGTGATGTTGGCATTAGTCACCTCATTCAGTTCCAGTCCAGTTCCATTATGACCCTGACCATCCACGGTGCAATCGTCCAGTGTAAATTCTCCAACCCCAGTGACTTCATTATTCACAAGTATAATAAAAATTTATAAAAATTAATGAGTGTAGGAATGGGCAGTGCCATAAAAAGTAATGAAACAAGGAATGTCACAATTTCGGCACTATCGGCACATGACTACTTCATTTTTTTCTTTTGAATTTTTTCTTGTTGCCAAGTGTTGCAATTGCCTTGGATTTGGACCATTCTTATTTACGATTACGTATATAGTGGCTTAGAGTCAACTCAGTCATTGAGCTGCAACTGATAATATTATTATTGAGTATACAATGGACACTGAAACTGAAGTGGATCTGATTCATACTTCAAATCATAATGCATATTGTAATGCATAATATTTTGACAACTTGGTATAGCCAACTTCATTGGAAGACTAAAATTGGGCATAAAAAAATGAAGTAGTCATGTGCCGATAGTGCCGAAATTGTGACATTCCTTGTTTCATTACTTTTTATGGCACTGCCCATTCCTACACTCATTAATTTTTATAAATTTTTATTATACTTGTTCATTCACTTTTTTGAACACTTACAGTTTAGGAATGAGATACTATTTTACTTTCGACAAAATGGTTGAGTATAATGGCAACAAAAAGCATTTGAAGGAAAAGTTATACATCCATGCACAGTATAATTTTACTACATCACATCATACACATGTATCTAATGCATATACAACCTATAATAGAGCAGTTGCACAACTGGTTGTAAACAGAAACCTTACAGTTTTAAGTGCGCATAACGCGCGAGCTACTTAGGCTTGTAATAACAGCTGACCACGTAGTACTATTACGCAAGTACTGAATGCAAAATGCACAATACACGGGGTATAGTACGCAAACGTTCCCAAACGTGGTACCTGAGTATCAACAAAATACGTCACAAAATGTCATTATGTTTATTTTTAGCAACAAAACACGCTTGTGGACATTAACCAAATCCATAATACACAATAGATAAGGAGCAGAAATCAAGTGTCAATTATTATTTCTGTTGTCTTGTGCTCATTGATCTTGTGACAGGACTACAAGGAGAAGAAAGATTTTGTTATCACTGGTTTCATAATCTTGCAAAGCTTTCTCTTTCTTGAGGTGATCTTAATTGTTACATCGGCCAAGTTAACATGCATCGATCAGATTGTTCCAGATAACATTTTCATAAGCAACAAACATAATTATGTTGGCATGGAATTGAGTCAATCAGCTGAACTTCAGATAGGGGTTATGGTACGACCATGCCAACTTGTGATCTTTCTCAGTCTTTTCATTTGGCATAATTTGATAAATATCATAACTTGATCGGCAATACAATACTTGTACTCAGGGTTAACAGTCTGACAGTCGAAATGTTTTTCTTGAGCCTGTGCAAAGTGAGTTTCTGTGCTTTCTTGAGTGTAACCAATAGGTCTGTGCCCAAATCAACCAGGAGGGAGTCACTGTTAATTTGCTCTAAATACTTGTTTCTGTATACATATAGGTAATCTTGGGTCTCTACCATAGAGCAAAAACATGAACTTTCTTTGGCGGATTTCCAGTCAGTCAGGTTTTGTTGAGATGCTTTAGCAAGTGTCACAGTATTCTGTAGGGTGGAGTTGAATGGTTCCACAAGCCCCTTGGTTTGGGGGTGGTACCCACTTGTGTGTGTTGATCTTCCTGATTCCCAGGAGGGAGCATAGTTCAGTAATCATGTTGAAAAGAAAGTTGGCTTCTCTATCCGATAACAGTTCCTTAGGCACACCATGACGGCAGATAATATTCCCACGAGGAGATTGGCAATGGTAGTAGCGGTCCAGTCAGGAATAGGGAATTAAATCTTCCACCCATTTTTTCAGATAACCCATACACAATGTATATATTTGTTACCACCAGAGGTGATAGAGACTTGTATAGCCCTATTTCAGAAAAGTGGCCTGCACACCATGCATGAGCTTCAGTTCAGGACATGCAGTTGCTTCAGCTCAGTTAACGATGCACCATTGGCCAAAATTGGAGGGGTCTTCATGGTAAAGAACACCACCCATCAATTTACTTGTTAATGAAATGCTGCATGCCTGTTGCAGATCATCCATAAGTAGACCTGAATTGAGATAGTCCATACAGTTTCATCTTCGATTTTCAGCTGCTGGATTATTTAATAGACCCCTTAATCTGAACTGCATGGGAGGACAGTCATCTGGAGCATTGACAGTTAATTTAACTTTGGGATCACAAACATCACATAAACCATCATGATCACAAAAATCAGTTATTAAGAAACAATCTTAATTCACAAACATCACATAAACCATCATGATCACAAAAATCAGTTAAGTACAATGTTCACACACATTAGTACCCCTTTGCCATCAAAGCAACTCGGAGAATTATTACAAAATGTTTATTAAGTAGATAGGACGGTATCACAAACACAGAACTCACAGAAATCTCAGCATTTTTGTATAATTATCACTATCAAAAGTCAATGATATCATTTTATACAGAGTACAATTTTACCACAATTACATCATACACATGTATGTTAACAACCTATATAGTACAACACATGTTGCACAACTGACATTTCGTCCTTTTTTTATAGTGGCAGGACTCATCAGTTGGCTCCACTCATTATGCACAAAAAATTAAATAAGAGACACGGACATCTCTTTGTACGTGCACTTAATAATTGTCACTAGTGAGCACATAGCTCAATCCGCAAAGAATTATTACTTCTTATTAATGTGCGGAGAGCAAACTCAATCCGCAAAGAATGATTGTGCGGAGAGTGCCACTCAACCCAATGTGATATAAACATACATGTAATAAGTGGGGAGGGCTTCAGTAATGTCTGAGTGCTCAAATAGAACTAGTGACATGAGTGGACAGAAAGCATAAATTACCAATCAGCATAAATTGCATGTGCATCACATTCCTCCCCTTTCCTCCCCTATATAATGCACAGCAGCCACTAGCTGGTGGTTACATATTGGTAGTTCTTGCATTTATGATACAATTCCTCGAACTACTTTGAAATGATTGCCAGTATGGTAAATGAACATGGCACAATCAGTATCACACGACTGTAGTGAGGGGTCCACATGGCTAGGAGAGTGTAGCTGCCATGTGGCACTTTGCCTACCGTATGAATAGATGCGTGTGTTGAGCAAATGAGCCAGTGCAAATATTTCTACAGATGTGCCCCATTCACCATCACTCCCCATATTAGTGTCAGCAAGATACTCATGCACATCACTATAGTTGACATTAATACCGACGTACTGACTGGTCATGAAAAAATCGTCATTTGCTTCCATATGGCTGACTATTGCATTTCGTATTTCACCATGCTGGGTGTGTGACCCAGTAATGACATACGAAAATGCCCTAAACAAACAATTTCCATCCCCTCTGGTGTTCACTAGGGTTCTAGTGTTCGGGCGTCTCAAAGCAACATTTGGACCACCTGGTGAGACAGCATTTGCATGCCTAAATGTTAACCCCAGTTGGGCACACACACTACGCTGCCAGTCAACACTGACTGGGTTGTAACTGAATGGCCACACACCTAGTCTGTTGGGCTCGTAATCTTCACTAGTGCAAACTCTCTTACAGTCACTGTTTTGATGAGAGTCTGGGCAGTTACGCTTCCTACCAGCTATCTGATCAGTGGCCAACTTTACAATTTTTCTAGCCTTTGATGCTAGGACCATGCTATGAGCATTGATTTCCAGTTTACGCTTTCTACCACATTTAGACTGGGGTGGTATGGGGTACTGTGGTAGATCGTTTCTAAACTTTTCTCTCAGCCTGTTCACTTCACGGATGCCCTGCTCACTAACACTGATGGAACTGGGGTGGAATGCTGAGAGATAGAGGCCTGTCAAGGATTTAACCCGTGACAATGCTACATATGCCATTCCAGGACTGAAAACATCCTCAGAGAGGTCCACTATGGCACATTCTAAAGACAGGCCTTGACATTTGTGAATAGTAATAGCATATGCCAAAATGAGGGGAAACTGCTTTCTGAACACAAAGAACTTGTTCATGACCATAAACCTACTTTTCACCCTCTCAACATCGTACACTCTATCAATTCTATCAAATTTGACAGACACTGAGTTTGTGGACACTTTTGTTACTGTACCAATGGCACCATTTACCAGCCCAGCTTTAGTATCAATGTTACGACGGATTGGGCAACACATTCTTTTGTATGTTGGGCTTGCAATAAGTGCACAGGTAATGTTGCTCATTTAGAGCATTTGGATTCCTGTCAACAACAAAATCCTTCAACCTATGCCACACATCACTAGACAACTTGTCATCAGACAGACTGACTTTACTAACATTTTTCCTCTGACATAAGCGCTCACAGCTCATGCAGGCGATATCAGCATAGTCTTCACGCTCCTTCTCAAACTTGGCAATAACAGCAGCATGTTCAAGAAGGAGTGGGGTCTCAATGTCAGTCTGTCTGTATTTTGGAGCGGTCTCTGACACACTCTGGATGTAGCCATCATCAGTCTCATTTGTTTTTGAGGTGAGAAGCTTGTGGAGGCTAATGCTGTGGGTAAGCTCAACAAGTTTGCCTACATTAGCATTACGTAATGCCATGTCCAGTTCTTTAATAACCAAATGGCTTCTGATTGCACTATATACCTCCTTTAACATTTGATGTAGGAGGGGGTAATGCACAGAACCACTCCTCAAAATACGGAGTTTACTGGTACACTCACTATCATCACCATGGCATACTAATGGGTGACCAAGCTTTGGAGTGGTAATAGGGACACCTTCATCCCTGTTAAACCCAGTGGTGTTATGTCCATGGTGATATGGACATTCACTGTCAAGGTTATCTATTCTGTGCCTAACCTCATTTACAGGATTAGCAAAGATATCTCTGAGTGACACAATGCTCTTGAGCTCATCGTCACTCAGAGGCTTGCACTCTTGTGTGCACTTCCAGTGCAGACAAGGTGAATTGGGGTTGGGCTTGGGTTTCTTCTTCTCTAGAGGACACAAAACCTTTTCTGCTACAATGCACACACCATCTCTAGTGATCGGAATGCACTCAGTTCTCTTTATAGGTTTCTGATAGGCTGCATCATAGTAATACGGTTCAGTAGAACTATGATGCACTCCCTCACCCAAATCCTTTCTATCATTAAATGTATAGGCTGCAATGCGCCTACAAGCACCCAGTAAACTACTAGCTTGAGTACGGCGAGTCTGAAATGCCTTTGCTAGTAATTTAAAGGCTGCAATCTTGCAAACAGTTTTAGCTAACAACTTTGGAGACAGTTTCTGACACAATGAATGCTGCATTTCACTAAGGGAGTTGGTAAGCTCGGCACTATGTGACAGCAGATTGACCTGAAGGTTTTTCAGAATTGCTTCTCTGCTCACACCACGCAGTTCATAAAGAGCATATCTATTTCTGCGTTGAGCACGAATAATATGCTGCTTTCTTTGATAGTACATGTGCATTCTGGCCTTTACCATAGGCCTAGCACCAGTATACCACTTTCTCTGTTTAATCTTGGAGGCCATTCGGCATGCTTGCTTGTTTCGCTCGTACATATTTTTCATTCTTATGCCAGCTGCCATTCTGCTTGCAGGCTTGTTTCTCTCATACATATTTTTCATTCTAATGCTAGCTGCCTGTCTGCATGCCGGCTTGTTTCTCTCATACATATTTTTCATTCTAATGCTAGCTGCCTGTCTGCAAGCTGGCTTGTTTCTTTCGTACATACTTTTCTTTCTTATGCTAGCTGCCTGTCTGCATGCCAGCTTGTTTCTCTCATACATAGTTTTCATTCTAATGCTAGCTGCCTGTCTGCAAGCCAGCTTGTTTCTTTCGTACATACTTTTCTTTCTTATGCTAGCTGCCTGTCTACAATATTGCCTGTTCTGATTATACAAGCTTTTCATTTTAATTTTTGAGGCCTCTCTGCAAGCATCTTTGTTTGTCTCATAAAACTTTCTAGATTTTATTCTAGAAGACTGGCGATTCTGGGATAAATCTTTGAAATAGTTTTTGTGTGATGAGCATTGTGAAGCATATTTAATTTTTTCTGGCTTTTCATGTTTTGCTGTCACATAGTTTTCAATGCTTCGAGCCTTTTCTTTTTCAATATTGTCACAATAGTACTCCCTTTGTGCAGTCAAAGCCTTTTCTTTGTTAGCTAGATAATACTGTTTTCGTTTGTATCGTTGTTGATACTTTTTTGAAGGCATGGCTACGTGATTATAGTATACAGTGAAATGCGTACACAAAACTATGAACACGAAACGCTACAGTTAAACGAACACGTACTACTAGAAATATACACTGAGACACAGCAAAGGTACAGTTACACAAACACTACTAGACACTGAGACACAGCAAAGGTACAGTTACTACTACTAGAGACTAAGACACAGCAAACTTTGAAGGTACAGTTACAAACACTACTAGACATACACTACTATGAAGACACAGCAAAGGTACAGTTACACAAACACTACTAGAAATACACTAAGACAAAGGTACAGTAAACACACTGATCATTACAACCGAAATATACTCGGAGACACAGATACACAATTCCACAAATAATTATTGCTACCCTATAGCGAAAACAACAAAAGTTTAATAGCTACTTGAACTTATCTCTTGTGCCAGTAGATCTGACAAGAGGGAAATCTGGACTGCCTGAGGAACAACTCACAGGATCATAGAAGACACTTTTAGAACAGCAAGAAAGTCACCAAAACTGCTTGCAAACTGGTCACCGAACTGGTTATATCTGACCAAAACTGGTTCTGGAATTCAATACTAGAATAATGCGCATGCGCTACATGCATCCACGTGGCCAGCGCAAGCTTTATGTCTTTGACGATCTTTACCTGATTCCACGTGGGTCATATATAACAATGCAGAAATTTATACTGTATTCTTCTTCATAGCCTTCCAGTTCTTTGCTCTCTCAAGTTATGTAGCAAGCAAGTATCAAGGAATATACTACCTACAATAAACAATACTACCCTGTGTTCAAAACGGTGACAAGTTATTTCATTTTTCTTGAAATCGTTTTCAAGTAAGTCAGTTAGGAAGTACGTAAGTACGTAAGTAAGTAAGTTAGAAGAACAAAATTGCACCCGTATGGCTTCTAACTAAGCGACTTCTAGAAGAGCCCTGAAGACTGTTTTTGAGTTCTACTCTTGTATGCAGTTTGAAATCTACCTGGAAGAGTCTTAAAGCAAGGTTTGATGGTTTGATTTTCTTTTCTTGGAAATTTGTAAGTATGAATATTTTGTATTGTGCATATGGGACATTCGGCCCATTCCTACTATACGTACTAACGTACGTATGATACACCCAAAGAGAGCTAGTCCCCTTAGCTTGACAACACTGATTGATTTTAAGATAAACTTTGACAGCTTGTCACAGGTAACTGAAGTGTTCATGGCTGTACTTGACTGTATGAAGAGATAGGGGATGTCATGAAAAGAGAGCTCTGAATTCGAACCAAGGCTGTGCTTCCCAGGAAGAAGGATAAGGGTGGTGTTGGAAGTGAAGAAGTTGTCTATTTGGTCAGCATACTGTTGAAGTGAGAAACAAGGCACCTCTTTTTTGGGGCAGGGGATGTTTGTTGATGGTGTCACATAGTAGGTCTCAGATGATGCACTTTCTATCAACAGTAGTACCATAATCATTGATTTAATATCCATGATTGTGATCGATCACTGCTTCTGCACGTTTCTTCTTGATTGTAGCAGTGCTGTGTGGTAATTTGTATAAGTACTATATAGTTATGAACATACAGCTAGTCACTTTGAGCTGTCTATGCTATTCATAGTTTTCAGCAAACAAACCATGCAGAGATTTACAATTTGAGAATTTAATTTACATACCTTTATAATACTTCTTATGCTATATACTTCTTTGTGTTGGTTGCTAAGCAAGTTACAATTTAAGTTTTGTGAAAGCTGGTTAGCTCTTTAGCACATATATATAGAAGCTCATTCACACCAAGGACAAAGACTATGAGACCATACCAGAACTAATCAACACAAAATGTTCTTATAACAAGCCTAATATCAAAGGTTTTACTTACTTCTGATCTAAGCCTAAATGCAGCAAAGAAATATCCTAACCAGTAGTAATTGTGCAGCTGTCCATGAAAATCATATTCAAACAAGTTAATCTTTTACATATATTGTGATAACTTGATGTTCCTTAATCCATATTGATCTGTTTTAACTCAATGATACACACAAAACTTGCTACTTAAATACAAAACTGATAACCACAAGGCCTATACAAAAAATATTATTAGTGCAGATAAAAAGAACTACTTCCTAGGCATACAGATGAAATCAGAACATGTGACTCTTTTCACAGTCCAGAGGATATCCTGTATCTATTCACATCAAGCACATTAACACTACTCTGATCTTAACACTAAAAGCAAAACCTAACATTTCCTAAAAAGGCTAAACTGTCACATGGGACGACTCTAAACATTACAATCACTGGTATTGGAGGAAGACCAATTAAAGAAATGCCTTCCCATATCGATGTTCCCGTGAACTCATCCTGTACCCGTGCACAGCATGGGGATAGGGCATAGAGGAGGCAAAAGTATATACACTGTACAACAGTCATGTGATCGCTATTTTTTTTTTTAATACAACGCATGTTATGACTTATTTAGTGCATTATAATTTTCATTACCTTGCTATGCTGTGTAGCAGCTCTTTAATCGACTAGACCTAGTGATAGCAGCAATTGGTGACTGACAGCATATCAAACTTTCAAGCAAATGTTGTATGTGTGTAGGTGCACTCATCCTATTTCCATGCAATGAATATCCTTACCTCAATTGCTCTGCACATGATCCAGCTGGGAAAGTACATGTAACGTTACATGCCCAGTACTAATTTCATATTCATGGATTATTGCTTCTAATAGAAATGTTTTTATAGCTTAATTGTCACTATAGGGCCCAGCACCATACACACACGTGCAAATAGTTTATTGCTAGTTTATTCTGTATGATCTATTATAATATTATAAGCTCGTATGCATGCCGTCATAGGGATATATACCCAATCATTCAATTCTACTCGAATAACAGGATGGAGTAGATCTCTGGATAACTGCATGCATACACTATCATATCCTATATATATGGAGGCATGTATCATACGTACGGTAGTACGTATAGTAGGAATGGGCCGTATGTCCCATAGGCACAATACAAAATGTTTATCACCATTTGTATCCCGGGAAGCCATAGTATTAACACATTTTTTCACGGTGTATAACGTGAAGAAACGTGAGCAAGGGGAAAACCGAGGGCAATATGCATATTTCCCTCGGTTTTCCCCTTCATATTACCCTGGGAGCTGTTCAAGACTCTGAAAAGATACTCCAGCTCTTCAAAGAAACTTCGGAAGACTTCAAGAAGACAGTGTTAGTGTTGCTCTTCCTCGTAGATAATATTTTTCTCTGTTTCAAGAGTGAATTTTAGCGTATAAACCCGAAGTTGACTAAAACTCTTGCTCAAGTCAAAACTGCTCTCAAACAGCTCAAAAGTGGTAAGAAACTAGCGACAAGTCTAAGCGCTGGGATACAAGCATTTTAGAACATGCCTACTGACGGGCATTATCTGAAATACACTCGGTAATATGTGAGGGGGCACAGGAAAAGGGACCTATAGCACCAAATCATCAAAATTGGGATTTCACCATTTTCAAAATCTATAGGGTATGGTAAAACCTTGTTATCAATTTCTTACTCAGTCATGCAATCGCACTTTGTACTATGACTTAACCACAACAGTTTATAATACTACACTAAATTTGGCCATTGTCAAAACTGTAACATTTTTACTATAGGTCCCTTTTCCTATGCCCCCTCACATATTGGTAAACCCTCGGGCTCCGCCCTCGGGTTTACTCAATATTACCTCGTGTATTTCCGATAACGCCCTAGTAGGCATGTTCTAACATATACAAAAATCTAACAAAACAAAGTTCAGCCTTTAAACTTGCCCAGGAGCTCTCCTAGACAGATTACCAACAGCATATAACGCCTAAGGCTCACAGATACTTTCCTAAGCACTCGGAGCAGAGCGCTAGTCAGAAGCTACACCCACGCAATTTGTTCTCACTTACTCACTGACTTACTTGAACGAGATTTCCAGGAAAACAAAAGACACTGAGGTGGTTTTGAATACACGAAGTAACTTCTTTTCATCCGGACTAGCGTCTTTTACACTTGTTTACTGGCAAAATGTACTAAAACAAGATCTAGAAACTTAGCCTATAAATTTGTGTACTTCAGTGCAGCCAAGCTATTAGGTAGAGTTCAAAGGTCGTTATCTATCCACGTGGCATTTAATGCGCATGCGCATTAGCCTAGTTTAGCTTTATGAAAAACAGTTACTGCTACCCAAGCTTTTTGTAGGGACTAACCAGTCTCTGATAGTCTCCACACTTTAGTGTTGAAAAAAAAGTGAATGAACAAGTATAGTAAAAATTTCATAAAAATTAGTGGGGTAGGAATGGGCAGTGCTGTAAAAAGTAAGGTAACAAGGCATGAATGTCGCAATTTCGGCACATGACTATAACAGGATGGAGTAGATCTCTGGATAACTGCATGCATACACTATCATATCCTATATATATGGAGGCATGTATCATACGTACGGTAGTACGTATAGTAGGAATGGGCCGTATGTCCCATAGGCACAATACAAAATGTTTATCACCATTTGTATCCCGGGAAGCCATAGTATTAACACATTTTTTCACGGTGTATAACGTGAAGAAACGTGAGCAAGGGGAAAACCGAGGGCAATATGCATATTTCCCTCGGTTTTCCCCTTCATATTACCCTGGGAGCTGTTCAAGACTCTGAAAAGATACTCCAGCTCTTCAAAGAAACTTCGGAAGACTTCAAGAAGACAGTGTTAGTGTTGCTCTTCCTCGTAGATAATATTTTTCTCTGTTTCAAGAGTGAATTTTAGCGTATAAACCCGAAGTTGACTAAAACTCTTGCTCAAGTCAAAACTGCTCTCAAACAGCTCAAAAGTGGTAAGAAACTAGCGACAAGTCTAAGCGCTGGGATACAAGCATTTTAGAACATGCCTACTGACGGGCATTATCTGAAATACACTCGGTAATATGTGAGGGGGCACAGGAAAAGGGACCTATAGCACCAAATCATCAAAATTGGGATTTCACCATTTTCAAAATCTATAGGGTATGGTAAAACCTTGTTATCAATTTCTTACTCAGTCATGCAATCGCACTTTGTACTATGACTTAACCACAACAGTTTATAATACTACACTAAATTTGGCCATTGTCAAAACTGTAACATTTTTACTATAGGTCCCTTTTCCTATGCCCCCTCACATATTGGTAAACCCTCGGGCTCCGCCCTCGGGTTTACTCAATATTACCTCGTGTATTTCCGATAACGCCCTAGTAGGCATGTTCTAACATATACAAAAATCTAACAAAACAAAGTTCAGCCTTTAAACTTGCCCAGGAGCTCTCCTAGACAGATTACCAACAGCATATAACGCCTAAGGCTCACAGATACTTTCCTAAGCACTCGGAGCAGAGCGCTAGTCAGAAGCTACACCCACGCAATTTGTTCTCACTTACTCACTGACTTACTTGAACGAGATTTCCAGGAAAACAAAAGACACTGAGGTGGTTTTGAATACACGAAGTAACTTCTTTTCATCCGGACTAGCGTCTTTTACACTTGTTTACTGGCAAAATGTACTAAAACAAGATCTAGAAACTTAGCCTATAAATTTGTGTACTTCAGTGCAGCCAAGCTATTAGGTAGAGTTCAAAGGTCGTTATCTATCCACGTGGCATTTAATGCGCATGCGCATTAGCCTAGTTTAGCTTTATGAAAAACAGTTACTGCTACCCAAGCTTTTTGTAGGGACTAACCAGTCTCTGATAGTCTCCACACTTTAGTGTTGAAAAAAAAGTGAATGAACAAGTATAGTAAAAATTTCATAAAAATTAGTGGGGTAGGAATGGGCAGTGCTGTAAAAAGTAAGGTAACAAGGCATGAATGTCGCAATTTCGGCACATGACTACTTCATTTTTATGTCCAAGTCTTGCAAGTTAGCTAAAGTACATAAGCAGGTAATTTACCTACAAAATGTTATTGTTTCAGTTAACCCTCAAAACTCTTTGGTTAAATTGGCTGTAGCCATGCAATGTATACTGTGATTGGCTTGCACGATCAAGCCATTATTATAGTAATATCAATGGGCATGTACAGCATTGTTTGAACCATATCAGTATTTATTTTATATGACTGGATGCATGAGGAATCGAAAATGAAAATGAAAATGAAGTAGTCATGTGCCGAAATTGCGACATTCATGCCTTGTTACCTTACTTTTTACAGCACTGCCCATTCCTACCCCACTAATTTTTATGAAATTTTTACTATACTTGTGTGATAATTAGTTATTTGTTTTTATTTCCCTACCTCCTCATCTATATTGGTGTTTGGTGTTATATATTATTGTATAACTTATCTCCAGGAGCTCTTTTGTGTGTTTTCTAGTTTTGTTTTTGATGACTATTTCCTTTTGAAAATTATCATGTTCAGATCTAGAGAGCTGTTTCTGTTTCTGTTGATCCATGATGCAAATGAATCTTTATATGAAACTTGTTAAGTCACATAATATTACAAACCTTAGTACCAGTACCCTAACTTCTAACATCACTGGTGTAGCTTGTCCTGGAGATGTGCTCGCCTTTATACACGTACACACAGGATCCTCCCGACATATCCTTCGATGGAGAATTTTTACATCAGAATCAATAGTTGCTTCAGCTCAGTTCATTTTCCCTCAAGATCAACCTCCTATTCAGCGGACACTGGCGCAGGCAGCCTCTCTTAGTGTGGTGTTAATTCACTCTCACCATCACTGTTATAAGACGACTAGATGGATATAATTATAGCTGAGTGTGGTGGGACTACAGTAGACTCTGTACATGTACTATAATACTTACATGTAGATCATGTATTAATTGTTACAGTTAGCACATGTGTAATATATATATATATATAGATATAAAATTATATTTGAGAAAGAATATTATACCATAGCAAAAAAAAAAAAAAAAATTACATATCTACTGTATACGTATATGATCAAGTGTGTGTACAGTTGAGTTGCCGGCTTATTAAATTGTGCCTGTAATAAGTAAAGGGGCTAACTACTTGTGCAAATCTCAAGGTAGTTGTCAATAATATTGTCATTCTATGTTGCTTGTATGATTGTGTGAATTCCAAAATGCATGTGTGTCAAAAAGTGCTGTAGTTATCGTCTCAGCCCAGCTGCATGTGTCTATTGTGCCATTCATGACATTGTGTACATTATTATTTATCTTTTTGCAGTAAAGGGGTACGCTCATTTGCTGGTTCATAGTCCTCTTCTTCTTCCTGTTGTGTTGGTTGAGTTGAGTCAGTAGAGTCATTGACCATGGCATATATGGGACCATGTAGCCTGGACTATATTCAGATGCTCTAGTGTGCTATTGTTTTCTTTGTCTGTTAATACAGATTGCTCTGTGCTTGTGTTCACAGGCTGAGCTTTGTCATTAACCGAAGGTTTTAGTTCAGTGTCTTCATCATCAGTACCTATAGGTTCTGGTACTTCAACCACAGATATACTCTTTGCATCTTCAAATATCTCACTAACTGGTACTGGCACTGAGACAACTGGTGATTGGTCGTGACCTCGTCTTCGTAGTCTAGTCATTGTGTTGATTATCTCTTTAAGAACATACCAATATGTATGGTATCCCAGGATTAATTCTAGAGAGACCATAGTCAATACAATGCAGAGGAGGTTGATACGAGGGTCTCCAAGAACATTCACTGATAAGATTAGATACAAGAGGGCTCGAATTAGCAGGAGCAGTCCAATCCAGTAGCGATGGTGTGGATTGTACGGTGTGGATTTAACCACTGCCAGGTCAGTAGTACAAATGTGTACGCTAATCCAAGTATATAGGACAACGATAATGGCTGTGATGAAGAGTGGAATATGTTTTGCACTGAGATATGGGATGTTGGCATCAACCAGCCACACCACTTCACGTGAGCCATCGGAGTAGTGTAGATTATGAAGGAGTGATTGTACGAAGGAGCTTTGTGTAGGAGAGTAGAATCAGAGTGGCCAGTGTTTGTATTGGGTTCTTTCTTACGAAGAGGTTTGCAAACTTGCATAGTCACTAATGGTGATAATTGCAACGACTACTGAAATGACGTAGAGTGGAAATGCAAATTGTATAGCCAAGTTTTGGCATAGTCATCCATTCCATCATAGAAGCAGGTCTCAATTCCAAAGTCTAAATTAAGCCATGCTAGGAAAATGGTTAATACATATCTTTGTTTCATCGTGTGGAAAGAATATGGTACGGTTTGTGATGAAGATATTGGCATACAAGATGAGGCCATTGAAAGTTCCCTCAGCTACTGTAAATTTCAATTTGAAGATTAAAGCGACTAGTGCTACACCAGCTATAGCAAAGGCAATGAATAGTGGTAGCCAGCCGTTTGAGCATGGTCTGCAATGTGAACTACCAAGAGAGAGACCGAGACCATCCTTGCATGATCCACACAGCTTACCCGAATGATTATTAGCACACAATCCATTGGCACCATTCTCAATGTTTAGATTGACAGAGATATTCTCTGTAGGTGAACGACAGTAGTCAAATGGACAGTACTGATGTAGAATATAGCCATGGTGTTCTGTAGTGTTCATATATAGGCAAACCAAGCATTGCCTCTTCTCTGAACCCAATAGGACAAGGCACAATGTTCATTGTAAGGGTTGCTGTTGATACTCCAGCACTCATGCATGGCCCACTGACATAGAGGTGAAGCTTCTCTGAGTCACGTGGAGAGAGAATGCTATAGGATACCATCTCTGCTGGTCCTTTGAATAGACTGGCCCTCACCTAGTTCTGCTTCTAGTGACACTGATGCATGTATTGTCACGGTTGTATGGTATAGAGTTGTTGATGTGGTCCACAGCAACAAGAGACACTGTAAATGTTTCTCCCTTCTTTGGTAGCTTGGCTGCATGAGGATGGTAACTGCAGTCTGGTTGGTTGTCTCCACAGAAACAGACACGAACTGCTTTGGATATGATATTGTTTTGTTTCAAATTGTTTATGGAGAACTGTTGTTCTTTAAGGACAGTAATGTTGAGGATGTAGGATTCTGCAATAAGTAGATTTGAATAATTATTGTACTTGAGAAAAATTTCAGCGAAAGGACTTGCTCCACACCTATCCAGTAGGCCACCGTAAAGCACATCTCCAGCTTTTGCAGCTGAATTGTTGGCAAAGTATGTGTTGAGTATGTTGTAGTTAGAGTTGCCATTGGAATTACTCAGTGTGGATTGGTAGACTTATCCCCTGAATGAAGCACTCTCTGTAGATGGTTGTCCTGTTGCTTAAAGGAGTGGCATGGCAAGTAGCTGGAGTTGTATCGTCAGCAACATATAATATAGTCCCTCTATAATACCAAGACAGCCAGACCAGTACCTGAGAGAGAGACGTACTTTTTTTGAAATTGAGAATGTAGCCAGGCTATGGAACAGTTATAGGAAATTATAGTGTACATAATACTGTAGGCTGAACAATGTTAATTTTAATACTGATATAAAATTAATAATAGTATAAGCTATAATAATAAGCCTTGTACCAGCAAAATCAAACGTTTATATAATTTCAGCAATCATAATCAACAAAATGTGCACCCAAGTCTATAATCTTGGTCAAAAACTTGACAATTGTTACATGTTTATTGTTTTCTGCTAATTTTTGTGGAGTAATTCCACTAGAGGTACAAGAAATTGGATTAACATGTTTTTCAACAATAAGATATTCAACAACACCGAGCTGTCCATTAAAAGCTGCACTATGAAGGGGTAAATAGCCATTCACATCTGATGGTGATGGATCGCAATTGCAATTATCTATTAAGTATGTTACCACATGAATGTGGCCACTAGAAGCAGCATAGTGAAGGGGTGTTCTTCCATCGCTGTCTTGACAATTCAGTAAGTTAAACTTTGTTACTGTTGATATTAGAACTTTATCTGGTGCAATGTCACTACAATATTGAGTAGCTACTTGACAGTCATCTGTGTCAATATAACAGTGGCTTGAGTCCACTTCTGATAGGTACTGCACAATGTCAAGATGGCCACCATCAGCAGCATCGTGAAGTGGTGTTCTTCCTAAAATATTCGTGCAATAAGGGTCACATTTCATCTCTGAAATTAGAAACTTAACAACTGCAATGTGCCCACAAAGAGCAGCTAGATGGAGAGGTGTGTTCCCATCAATATCAATACATTGTGAGTTTACGCTCTCTTGTAGGGTAAGATATTTGACAACGCTAAGGTGTCCTTTTGAAGCTGCAAGATGTAATGGTGTTAGTCTCAATTGATCCCGCTCTGAAGGATCACACTCATATTGATTAATCAGACTTTCAACGATTTCTATGTGTCCCCCTAGTGCTGCAGGATGAAGACTCAGTTTAGTATTAGTTTTAGTAATCAAAAATTCAACAACATCTTTATGTCCATACAGAGAAGCTACATCAAGAGCTGTGTATCCTCTATTTGTTCGATTATCTGGATGACCCAACGTTATTAAGAGTTTTATGACATTTAAGTGTCCTTCAATAGCTGCAAAATGAAGTGGTGTGAGCTGCTCTTCATCTGGTTGTGAAGGATCGCAGTTGCACTTAGTAATCAGGTATTCTACCACACGGAGTTCACCACCTAGAGCTGCATAATGAAGAGGTGTTCTTTCAGAACTGCTTTGACAGTTTGGGTCGCACTTCAACTCTTTGGTTAAGTATTTAACCACTGGAAGGTGGCCAAAGCGAGCGGCTAAGTGAAGAGGAGTGTTTTCATCATCAGTTTTACACATTCCATCTGCATTCCTTTTAGAGATAAAATATTTGACAACTTTTAGATGACCTTTTGAAGCAGCCAGATGAAGTGGTGTGACCATGTCATCGTCTTGATGCAAGGGGTCAGAATTGTGGACATCAACTAAGCTCTTTGTTACAGATATATGACCACTTTGAGCAGCATAATGAAGAGGAGTTCTCCCCATACTACATACAGCATTAGCATCACAGTTAAGCCTGGTGATTAGGAAGTCAACTATATCCATGTGACCATATTGAGCAGCTAAATGAAGTGAGGACAATCCTTCTTTAGTCGTACACCATGGATTCAAGTGTGTTTCCACTGTAAAATAGTTGACAAGATCAATATGTCCATTCAAACTAGCATGATGTAGAAGTGAAAACATGTTTTTATCTTTTTGTGAAGGGTCACAATTGTGTTCAGTAATCAAGTGTTTTACAACATGGAAATGACCACCTTGAGTAGCAAAACAGAGTGGTCTTCTTAACAGCTTTGTACTAGAATCATGACATTTTGACCTGGAGATTAGAAATTTCACTATTTCCAGATGGCCACTAAATGCAGCTAAATCAAGAGGGGTGTTCCCACTGTTGTTTCTGCACTCGGGATCGACTCCTTCATTAGCAATGAGAAATTTAACCACATCAATGTGTCCTTCTGATGCTGCATTGTGGAGAGGTACATATTCATTCAAATCTGATTGAGAAGGTTCACAATTGCATTCATTTATTAAGTATGTAACAACCTGTATGTGACCATTACAAGCAGCAGAATGAAGTGGTGTTCGGCCTAAGCTGTTCTTACAATTTGGATCACATTTGACCACAGATACTAAAAATCTAACTATGTCAATGTTCCCATAAAGAGCAGCCAGATGAAGCGAAGAATTTCCATCAGTACCCTTACAAATAGGATCCACTTCTTTGAAACTTACCAGAAACTTGACCACATTCAAATGTCCTCTGGATGCTGCAAAATGAAGTGGGGTATTTTCTGCTTCATCTTGTTGTGTTGGATTGCAGTGACAATCATAAATCAAATATTTTGCAACATGGAGGTGACCTCCAAGTGCTGCATAGTGAAGGGGAGTTGCTCTGGAACTGTTATGACAGTTAGGGTCACATTCTACAGAAATCAAAAACCTAACTGTATCAATATGGCCAGAATGAGCAGCTAAATGAAGAGGAGTGTTTTCATTTTCAGTTTTACACATTCTATCTGCATTCTTTTTAGAGATAAAATATTTGACAACTTTTAGATGACCTTTTGAAGCAGCCAGATGAAGTGGTGTGACCATGTCATCGTCTTGATGCAAGGGGTCAGAATTGTGGACATCAACTAAGCTCTTTGTTACAGATATATGACCACTTTGAGCAGCATAATGAAGAGGAGTTCTCCCCATACTACATACAGCATTAGCATCACAGTTAAGTCTGGTGATTAGGAAGTCAACTATATCCACGTGACCATATTGAGCAGCTAAATGAAGTGAGGACTTTCCTTTTGAGTTTCTTGCTTCAGGAACTCCACCTTTTGCAATAATAAATTTAACGATCTCTAAATGTCCACTTGAAGCAGCAAGGAGGAGAGGAGTTTTTTTATTTTTATCTGGCTGCATTGGGTTACAATTACAACTATTAACCAAATACTTAACCAGGTGAAAATGTCCATATTTTGCTGCAATATGAAGTGGTGTGAAATCATTATAATCTTGGGTATTAGGAAGGCAATTCAACTCGGAAATTATGTACTTCATAATCTTTATGTTGCCACCAATTGAAGCAAAATGGACCAGCCTACGACCATGCTTTGTAGCAATTTCTGCAATATCTTCAATAATCGCACAGCACTTAGCTTCATTTACTAGAAAGCAAACAAGATCTACGTTATCGCTTAAACAACTGGAGTGGAGTGGAGTAGGGTCAAACTTGTGGTCTTGGCACAGGGGGTCTAGTTGTTCTTTTAATATCAAATACTTCACTATATCAATGTACCCTCTTCGAGCAGCAACATGTAAGGGTGATTCACCATTTTTATTAAATGTAAGGTGATTACAGCCTTTTTCGTTGAGTCTTTGGACAAAATATTTCAATACTTTTAGTTGGTTGCCTTTGGCTGCATAATGAAGAGCAGTGTTTCCATGATGATCCTTACTTAATGGATTCAATGCACGTGTTTCAACCAAGTCCTTAATTTGTTCTAGTTTCCCAGAGAATGATGCATTGTGCAATACAAGATTAGTTGCTTTTAATGTTTCTACTTGTTGTTCATCATCATAACCTGGATCGGGGAATTCTTGGTCAGTGTCCTGAGAGGAAAAATTTATGTGAGTTTGAAGGACTTAATTAGCAAATTAAGATATGCAAGGTATATATAATCTGAGCACAAGTACTACTATAATGATTATAGTAACAGTAATTGTTTTGTCTGCACTTGATGTGACATGTCTGACAGTGTCTGTCTGTGTATCTTAATTTATTCATAAAAGCGGCGGCTTTTTGAAATTTCAGCGGCGTCACAGCATGCTAACTTCGAGCTGTATCTAACAAAATTTACTACCTTTGCATGCTGTAATCTTTCAGTCTTTAATATTTAGGAGGTGAAGGGACTACTTTGTTATACACTGCCCTCAGGCCCCTGGGCATCTCAGTTACTAGTTATGTTAAAAGATCAATTCTTCCAGCTTTTGAAGATCAAGCAATAAGTTGTGTCCAAATAACTACACAAACCAGACCGAGAGAATTCAGCACAACCAGAAATCTTCAAGCAGGTAAAGCAAGCAGGAAGGCAGCAAATATTCAGATTCCAAATAACGCAAACTTGTAGCTGAAAAAAGCTGGGGTCATCAATTTCAATCTTCAACGGTAGCTAATGAATTATACATGAGCATAGAAATGAATGGCTGCCATACGGAGAAGGTGCTTTTCGCCTTGTATCTAGCCATGGTGCACCCAACGAGAGACACAGAATACCAAAAGCACGTGAAGAAAAGTTTCTAAGTTTATTCGTTCACTGAGAATCAGCTTCTGAAAGTGAATTGTCTCTGAGATATCATTATGGCGTGAGAAGATAGAAGAAGAAGAAGAAGAAGAAAATAAAAAAAATAAATTTTTACATGACCGAATTTTTGCACTTTTGGAGCCATTCGTAAAAATTTTAAACATATATGTTAGTACTCACAAAAATTTGTCACTTTAAAGGCACTGTGTTACTATATAGCAGACAGGAAGTTACCAAAAATATCAAACATGACCAGAAACCTTACAATTTAAGTGCGCTTATGTCGCAAAGAAAGAGGGAGCCTGGTATCTAAAATCACGTGTATGACGTCAATTGTTGCTAAAGAATAAATGCGTGGGTGGGGCGGTTAGAATAATGATGTCAAACTCTTGGTTCTGTGCACAGAAGCAATATTCGTGATCGCTGAGCGCTATGAGCAGCTACTATATTGTAAAGAAAGCTAGTTGCTAGTATTATATTGTCTATCAACAGTCTATACACAGTTACAGTGTAATATACTGATGCTCTACACTACCAATACTTGATAGAAAATCAGCTCGTGTGAGCATTCAAATTGCCAGGTTGTCAATGCTAATTTTGGACAGTATAAATGATGCAGACTTCAAGCCATAGACAGCCTAACAATACTCTTTCTACCACCCGTTTGTTTTCCACTGTTGAACTCAGTTGAACTCCAATTTAAAGCGTTGGCAGGCTAAGATATCAATCGCCATGCCCACGCTCACTAATCACCCTTCCACCACCCTTCTACCCCACGTGATTTTTGATACCAGGCTCCCTCTTCCCTTTTCTCTCGCACTAAATTTCCGGTGGGAGGGAGCCTGGGAATGAGGCTAGCAAGCTAATACATGTAATTGTAATAACAGCTGGCCACATATAGTTACTATTACGCGAGTAGTAACATGCACAGTACACGGAGCACTGAAGTATGCAAACATGCACAATTTTGGACCAAATACGTCACGATTCCTATTTTTAGTTGACTATATATGTGATGAATGAACATTGGACTTAAGTATATATTATAATATGATAATGTAGCAATGTATTTGTTATGATCACAAAAATCAATAGTAAATCCTAACCACCATGATCACAATTAGGTTAGTGAACAAACTCGTTTGACTTGTTTAGTGTAAACCGGTTTTGTCCAGTTTTAGTTCTCGTTTTTTCTTGTGAGTCTTGTGTTCTTGGCTCTTGTTGAATGAAAAGAAAGTGTTTTCTCAGCTTGCATGGCGCCATAGTGGAAGTGCGCAAGCTGCAGTCTGGGTATTTTTTGTCTACGTGTTTGCGATCGAGAACGTGTAGATATAGCGTTGAAAACCGGTGCAGTTAGGAAAAAAAGCAGCTGGGTAAGCTAGCAAACTAGCGAAGAGTAACACTAGAGCTTTTCATGAGCGTTGGCTGTATTTGAAAAGCGCGGAGACTCATATTAGCGCTGGTCTAAATTCTGTGCACAGCAATTAAGTGCAAAATACGGCTTCATTACATCACGTAAGTTTACTTCCGTGCGACTGCGCCTTTAAGGTACAGAGCCCTCAATATAATGTTCCTGTTCTGTTTGTGTAGACCAAAAAGAGGGCCTGGTACACACTGTTGCACATGCGCATAATTACCAGAATTCTGGTAATCTTGTATACTATCGTGTAACATCCGTAAATTTTGATGTCACTATTCGATTAGTGTACCTTGAACTCACATCGTAAAAGTATTGAGAAGATTGATTGATAGCAGTAGTGGTATTATTTGGAGCTAAATTGGCTTTATTTTGTATAGTTCAGAGAAGACTCGCTAATACATTTCTACCTATATCGTTAAGCGAGTTTCTGAGACTTTTCCATACCAAAAAAACTTATTTGTCGATATATTTAATTAAGCTGTTGGCTTTTTATTATTATTATTATTATTATTATTATTATGGCTTCAAGTATTATGGTCTCAATTCGGCACATGACTACTTCATTTTTATTCTTGATCCCTCATATGGATCCTCAGTGTCGTAAATGAAATGATCTGTACTATAGTACCATAGCTTATTATTATTGCATTTGCGGCATGCAGTCCAGTTTACTCCACTGCTTAGCCAACTACTTAGTAGGAATTGAACCGAGAGTTGGGTATAAAAAATGAAGTAGTCATGTGCTGAATTGAGACCATGCCTTGTTCCAATACTTTTTACCGCACTGCCATTCGGGCCATTCCTACACTACTAATTTTTTAAAAAATTTTTTACTACTTGTTCATTCACTTTTTTCAACACTACAGTGTGGAGACTATCAGAGACTAGTTAGTCCCTACAAAAAGCTTGAGTAGCAGCCACATGCAAAACATCATGCTGAAGGAGGCTAATGCACATGCGCATACCCACTCCATACCCACAAAGATGGCTGCGTTGTAGTACATGAATTTATACACTTTATATAAGTTTCAAAACTTTCTAGTTTTTGTTTAGGCCTATTTGAGATAAAAACAAGTATCAAGGAATGTAGTATCCATGAAAAGAACTTACTTTGTGCTGTCAAAGTTGGCTCAACACATTCTGATTCTCTGGAAATCCTTTTCAAGTAAGTCAGTTAGGAAGTAAGTAAGTAAGTAAGTACGTACGTACGTTAGGAGAACAAAAAAGGCACTATTATGGCTTCCCACTAGCGCTCCTTACGAGTGCTGAGGAAAGTTTTTGTGAGTCACAGTTTAGGCCTTGGATGCAGATGGTATCTGTCATTGAAAGCCTCTGAGCAACTTTGAAGGTTTAATTTTGTTTAACTAGATTTTTATAGTGACCAACATTTTGTATTGTGTCTATGGGACAGTCGGCCCATTCCTACTATATGTACTACCGTATGATAAACCAACCAGGTATAATACTAGAATTTGTTTCAAACCGTTTTCACGTCAGAGAGAGTCTATGATTGATAAAGCGTACAGCCAACAGGAGAGGGAGGAAAAAATAGTAGCATAAGTGGTCCAATTTTGACCGCCTAGAAATTAGCTAATAAAAACTGTAAAGTAGCATTTATTTATGAAACGCTAATTCAAATAACTAACTTTACTTCTACAACTTACTTTTTCTCTTGGCTTGTATGAGGATCGAGTGAGTTTTTTGAAAGTAAAACAGCCTTCCTTGTACAACCAATTTTACTCGACAAAAAATGACCAAAATTAACAATGCGGATATAGCTAGCTATTTGATCAGTATACTGTTACAATACTGAACTACAGCTAGCTATATAAGTTAAAGGCTCAGCTTGAGTGTTTCAGCTGTTGTATGAAGGGCATGACTACACTCATGGGCTGTTGGCAAGTACTATGCTCACAGCTAAAGACTAAATTCCACTTCTAGAAACTTTACTAAACCTATAATATTATTACCTTACACAACACCATAGCTATATAGCTGACACAAAACTTCAGGCTACTTGCAGACATTACTCAAGAAAAAAATTGAACAAATTAACAAGTACAAAAAACGTAATACAAACATAGGAATGGCAAATAAGTACAAAAAACATTAGAAATGTAATACAAACATAGGAATGGCCAAATCGTAAAAAAAGTGAGCGAATGGTTGTGAGATTGAGTGAGTTCATTCCGCTGTGTCTACAGTGTCATTGAGCTAGGCACATATGTGACACAGTGAAATGAACTTCTCACTCAACCTCACAACCATTCCGATTTGGCGATTCCTATGTTTATTCCATTTCTAACGTTTTTTGTACTTGTAATTATAGTATTGTACTGCTAGAAACTTTTGAGGAGTACAAATGTCACTTGTTAGCTGGATTTTCAGTGAGTGTGAAAATTTTACCCACGAAAACATTGCATTGCAATATATGGGGCGGGGGTGCTCGATGCTCGAAAATAAAATTGCAAAAAATATTACTCCTTGAAAATCTCCAGCTATACAGCTCCATTCCCAAACATATATATAGTACACCCAGGAAATGCAAAAAAAATGTCAAAAACATCAAAATGTTTAATTTAACAACAAAACACCGTGCACATGCATGTCAGTTTGACTAAATACACAATCTAGCTGGAATGAGTTTTACCTTAAATAAGAAATGATCGGTTATCTCAGATTTGGCTGTGCTTATCTCAATAGCAGAATCATTGTCAGGCTTGTCATTTGGATCATTATCTTTGATATCCACTTCTGAATCAGTTTTGGTTTGAGAACAAAAAATATATGATCCACTGCAAAGTCGAACAACTCCTAGTTGTGATAGGACTTGCTCTTGCTCACATGTTAATGGAAAAATTTCTTCTTGTACAAACAAAGGAACTTGAAATGTTAAATTAATACATCCCAATTTCACAGATACAAGCTGCAGCGCTCCTCCAGCTAAGTTAAACAGTTCGGATAGCTTGCCATTGAAAAGTTTCAGATGACTTAGAGTGCAACTGTCAAAGCTGTCATCAAGCTTAGCAAAAATTTTGGCTTGGTTGGTATTATCCACATTTCCAAATTCTGATGGGCATTCGTATACTTTTCTTTTGGCATAATCCACAAAAGCACGTTCATATTCTTCAAACTCCAATCGATCTTTTGGTGTACCTAAAGCTTTTACTATCTGCTCAACAATGTGGTAGTTGAAGAAAGATGAGTATTTTGATATGACAAATTGGATATCATCAAATGATGTACTACTTTCAGATCGTAATCTGCTCAGTTCATGCTTTAGTATAGGTTGATCATAATCAGGTGGATCTGGATAAACTTGCTCAAATGCTCCAAATCCCATGATTCGTGTCAAAACTTTTCTTACAGGTACTTGACGTGCTTCCAAAGATTCCATGGTTGAATCTAAAAGATTTTGGAATTTACTCATCATACTAACTGAGTCTGCATAAAGTCTGGCTTGGAAAATTTCACGTTCAGAATCACAAAGGCCACTCAGAACTAAATTAGGAAATGAATAGCACTTTGTGGTCTCCACAAGATTAGAAACTTTTTGCTTTGCTTGTGCAGCTTGAATGTTAGACTCCAATGATTTCTCTATATAAAATCAACAATGAACACAATGATAACAATGCAAATGCATTAGGATTATTTCAAGCTGAGTGCTACTAGCACTTCTTCCCTCCCCCNCACACACACATCGTATTTGGCCATCCTTCTCTTGCAATAAGTATTACTTATTGCATGGGCCATGAAGAAAGGTTGAGTTGTGTAGCTACAATGGTTAGCGAACTAATTTCTGTCTAGATGATCCACCAAAAGAACACAGAGAAAGTTTGCCGTCTCAACAACACTGAGATTTCTACCATGGAACAATCACAGATACTAACTTTCTGACTCAATTTGACAAGTTTTCGGGTAACATAGAAAGTTTTCTGGCAACAGAGAAACATTTTTCAGGCACAGCTACTATAGCTACACGCTCCTTCTCTCACTGTTTTTTCAACAAAACACACACACACTTGATGTCATGTTACTATAGAGCAACTGCCTGTTTTTAGGGAAGTGACGTATATGTGACGTGTCAAGCGAATACCTGACGTTTCGGAAATTATTGTTTTTCAAGTAAACTGCAGTTTTAGTTTAATTCACGTTTTTGCACAAATTTTTTTTACTACACGGATAGATTTCAGCATGCCATATGCAAAATTTGAGGGGTGGATGCTGCTTCTATTGCAGAGATATAGACGGTAATTAGCCTCGTTACTAAAGTCCATCTGGTTTGAGAATGCCGGTAGAAAAACTTGAATAACTTTCTAAATATCCAACCGATTTTAAAATTTCATGCAAGCACCATTGGAAAGCGCTCGATCTCCCCGTCCTTTTGGTTGCTTTTTCAGCTTCCTACACCTTACCAGTCAAAAGTTAGCTATTTTGTCCCATAGAAAAAGTATGGTTATAAATCTCATTAATTCACTTCCGGCAGCATTCTCAAACCAGATGGACTTTAGGCTCTTCCTTCACGAATATTTTTCTTCAAAAATAAGGAAGAAGAGAGCCTGGTACCAGTAGTCATGTGAGTGACGTACTATTTTACGTAATTCAGGTTAGTTAGCTAGTGAAAGTTTCCTGGGAGCGACCCCGAAAAGAACAGAACAGAAGAATGCTTAAAAAAAACCCTACCATGTGCTTGTTTAAAGTCATTTCTTGTGTGCTAAGAATTAAGATGTACTTCCCAAACAGCGTTTGTGATCGTCAGTTTTGTTTTGTATCTTGGTTTGGTCAGACTGAAAGATCAAGACTGGACACAGAACCAAAGATTCAGGAGACTGCCATTTATCTTTTGCTTTTTAGACAATCGTCGGAGACTACTGGTTGCTTTTTTCTTGTCTATTCCTATCGTCTTCTACGTCTAGCTCTCACAGAGCTCGTAGATACGCTAAAATTTTTGCTCACATCAACTGACTAGAACATGTGTGTGACGCATTTTAGATAAAGCGCGTAATACTGAGTGGACTCACGTGTACCAGACGTCTACCCTGTACGGTCACTTTTGTGACTACAGGTACCTTGCTCTTTCCTTCCTTACTTTTGAATAAAATATTCGTGAAGGAGGAGCCTGGGAATGAGGCTAGATGGTAATATCAGCCTTGTTCTTTTCTATTCAGTTGCAACACGGAGAACAGTTGCTATGCTGTGCAACAGACCGTAGCGAATATTAATGAGATAGGCAGCTGCCACTAAAAATGAATTATTGTTCAGTGTTATTTCTGTTTTATAGGCTTTTGTTTACAGAATTTTGTTGGCTGCACAAATAGATAAACTAAAGCTTCTGATGTGCTTGCCTAATTCAAGCGCCAACATAGAGCAGCACATCTGCTCATGCCGGGTGTGGCCTCACCCTGTATGCGATCGCATACAGGTTATTCTGAGGCTTACCTTAGTTCCTAAAACTTATTCTACCTAGAATCTACCACTTTACCAGCGTGCACACCTTTTTCTTTTGTTTTCAAGTACTTAGAACAAAGTCAGGGTCGTCAATTTCGAAAATGTAATTCAGCTAATTTTGGACTTACATCCAGAAAGCCAGCTAGAAGCAGAAAGCTGACTTATAAAGCAAACTCAAAGAGTTTTACATCCATAGCAAGTCTATATTAGCAGTTATTTAAGCAAAATTGAAGTAAAGAGAAGTTAGAATTTTGTCTTGGGTCGTCAGTTTTGAAAACTAAAATCAGGTGATTCGTGCTGGCGTCCAGAAAACCAGCTAGAAGTAGAAATTTGATTCATACAACATAGACAGTCCTACCTTAATTCGAGGTAAGTGAGAACATGAAGTTATTCCATCCGAACTTGAAGCTAGAGCAACTTAGAGCGACTTTTCACAATTTTGCCCAAACATTACCACCACCACCACCACCACCACCACTATTCTCAATGCAGCCCGGGTATAGCCTTGCTTCGCTCAGAATTATGATATACGGAGAGTATACGGACCGCCCACAGTTTACCTAGCAACAACTTTACAACTGGTTTTCTAGGAAGCCATGAGTGGAGGCAGGGCTGCTTGCAAGAGCGCTATATATAGAAAACTACTATAGCTATGCGCATCAAATTTTGATATGTGCTTCCTGGGAAGGCCTAGATATACGTGGAATAGCTAACTCAAAATTCGCAGAAATTCCCAAACGTCAGGTTTTTGTTTGTCAGGTCATATATGTGGGCTTGTTTCCTTGTTTCTAAGTGGCACATGAAAAGAAACAGCTGAGCAATTCCATGCCAAGTCAACACAAAAAAATGAGCAACCTCATGGAATTCAACAAAACTTGAGGTACACATACCTTACCACAAGTTATTATCCCACACCTGATTTGGGTGTCATATGTTACATGGCTTCTGACTTATAAGCGTCCGAAATTTGCCATTTTTTGATGACATTTCACCATTTATTAGCAAATAACTAATGCTCTGATTGTTTTTAGCTGCCAAGACTGATACCATTGTACTCGGCATGAAATTTTGCTTCAGATGATATACTTGAAGTTGATGGTCACTCGCTAGCAGGTCAAAGGTTATATTTTAAATCTATAATTGAGCGTTACTAAAAAAGACGTCTTTTTTTTGCGTAATTTTCACTCAATGTAATCTACAAAAATCGTCCTTTATTTTGTATAAGTTTGGTGATGGGATCTATATGGGATCAGGAGATACAGGTCAAAACATATGCCTGAGTAGAGTATTTTAATTTATAAGTATTTTTCTTTCATGGATTTTGAACAAAAGTGTATGTTTAGTCCTGTATCTTCTGATCCCATTTAGATCCCATTACCAAACTTGTACATAATAAGGAACAATTTTTGCAGATAATATTGTAAAAAAATTGCGGGGAAAAAAAAAGACGTCTTTTTTTAGTAACGTCTTCAAAAAATGACCTTTAACCTGCTACCGAATGACCACCAACTTCAAGTATATCATTTGAAGCGAAATTTTTTACCGAGTACAATGGTACCAGTCTCAGTAGCTGGAAACAATCAGAAAAAAAGTTATTTGCTATTAAGCGGCAAGAAATGATCAAAAATGGCAAATTTCAGAGGCTTATAAGTCAGAAGCCATGCAACATATGACACCCAAATCAGGTGTGGAATAATAACTTGTGGTAAGGTATGTGTACTTATGTGTGTTCTTCTTCTAAAGCTACTATTTAGCTCATTCTCTTTCTAATGAGACCATAAACATGGCCTAAAACCATCATTAAAGCAACAGACTAAAATATGCCAAACCTCCAATTTTCTTCTTCTTTTTCTTCTTCTTCTTCTTCTTCTTCTTCTTCTTCTTCTTCTTCTTCTTCTTCTTCTTCTTCTTCTTCTTCTTCTTCTTCTTCTTCTTCTATCTTGGAACGACTTCTCAAACACCGCTTACTTTCAGAAGCTGATTCTTGAACGAATAAACTTGGTTTCTTTGTCTTCACGTGCTTTGTGCATCGGTTATTCATCTCTCTAGCTGAGTCGCTAGATACAAGAAAGCACCTTCTCCATATAGCAGCCATTCATTCAAGTTCTATACTCATTACTAATTCATTAGCTACTTTGGAAATCAAATTGGTGACCCTTTTCCAGATAGACAAGTTATTCCGAGCAAAACGAGGCTAGGATTGCTGTATACGGGGAAAAATTATGCAAGTGGTGGTGGTGGTGGTGGTGTGGTGGTGGTGATGGTGGTGTGGTGGTGTCGACACACCTTTCTGAGAACTAGAACAGTTCAACAAAGCTTGTAAGCAGATTTTATTGCTATGTATGGCTCGAAGAGTCTCTGGAGCGACTTTTAATGACAGATTCCATTCCTAAATGGCATTTTTGGCCAACTGACGGCAAACCTAAAAGTAGTTTTTAGAATTGATGATCCGATCCTGTCTGATAAATGGACTCTGGTAGAGAAACTAAACAAAATTAACACATTTTACTAGCTGCTATGGCTTGAAGAGTCTCTTGGCCGACTTCTAGCAACGGTTTACATTGCTAACTTGCATTTCTGGACCAAACCTAAAAGTAGTTTTCTAAATTGACGATCCAATCCTTTTGATTTTGACTCATGTTAGTCTTTTGCTTTCTTTCTTGACGATCCAGTCCTATAACTACAGCATGTATTTATGTATGAGCAGAAGCAACTGGCAAGCATGTGTTTACCTGAAGGTTTCTGGTTGTGCTGAAGTCTCTGTAACCTTTCAGTCTTCAATATTTAGGAGGTAAATAGACTACTATACTAGTTGTCATTATAAGAAGATGAGCAAGCAAGTAAATTTTGTTAGATACAGCTCCAACCTACTGAGATGCTTCACTTTACTGATAGCATAGATTATATTTATAAGCTAGAATATCTGTGCTGATAGTGTACAAGAAACTACCATATACACACAAACTCAAATGTGATTCATAAAATTATGAAAAAAATGAAAAAAAAATTGGAAATGTAATGAGACATAGGAATGGCCAAATCGTAAAAAGAAAGCAAACAAGATGGAATGGCTATTTGAGTGTGTAAAGAATTATTCCTCTGGGCAACATGAGGGACTTGACATGGGAAGAGAGTACTACATGCAGCCCACACGGGAAGTAATCCACACACACTCAAACAGCCGATCCATCTTGTTTCCATCTTGTTTGCTTTCTTTTTACGATTTGGCCATTCCTATGTCTCATTATACATTTCCAATGTTTTTTTTTTACTTGTAATGATTATAAAGTTGGTATACTATAGCCCTCACTTCACCACACTATGTGTAGTGATGTAACGATGTACACCACTTCACTGTGTGGTAGTCTAAACCATGTATGCACTTTATGCTATAGTACCGGCTCCTCCCCTACTGCTATGCTATAACATCAATGACAATTTTTCTAGTGCGGAGAGGTTGAGAGCGGTAAGGATTGAACATGGCAGGAATGTATACTACAGTACGTCATGAATGACTTATCATTTTCAACAAACCGCAAAACAGGAAATTTTGTGGGGGGAAAAACTGCAAATAATTGTATCTACATGTAAATATATGTCACCTTATAAGGGGGTCATAGGAGAAAGAAAGGAAAAGAAAGCTTAGGGTGATGCTGGAATGCACAGAAGCCATGCGCTATAATAGTGAAACCACTAAATACAGCATATGTTGTAGTTGGTTGCAAACTACTACTACTGTACATAATTGGTTACTCCATTTTAAGCCTTGCTGCGTGCATAGCACGTGCAGAGGATTACGGTAGTCATTTTGTCCGATCTATGGTAGTAGACAAAATATAACTATAGCATAACTCTCTGCATGTGCTATGCACACACCAAGACAGTTAAGGTTCTGGGATAAAGGTAAAATAATTTTAAGACCAAACTGCACATTAATCAGTATTGAACAAAAGCTGCTCATTGCACGCTTAACTTATAAGCAGTTGTGTGAACCTAATGTGTTGTGTGACACATCATTTTAACAGTGTATCTGTAACAGTAGGCTTAGTGGAGTAATCAAGGTAGACATACAAAAATACAACTGCATGTAATTGTGAGGGTCTAGAGTGAAGAGTTTTAAAAAATCACGTACTTGCTTGGGAAAAGTAGTGAGGTTTGTTGATTTTCAACTCACGCAGAGATTTGGTTTGCTCACTGTTCGAGTGTTTCATTCATTTTATGAAGCAGTATTCCTATGCCAATATATGTTTGATGTCAAAAATTTCATGGCCATACGCTTTATCTCCACCATTTTGAACTAAGTTGATACTGATTTTGACTAAAAAATTTCTCATTTTGGTTAATAATTAAATACCAACGTATCCCGGAACCTTAAATGTACATGCCCAATCAATAAATACATGTACACTTAGTAGGCTACAATATATTGTAGCCTACTAAGTGTACATGTTTGATTGGTAGCATGGTAGCATTTCTTGTGCATGCTTCTTAAGATGTTGGGTACATATTCATACGTATGTATAGAACAACAACCTACAACCCATTATTCCTTTTACGTATGTACGTATATGAATATTATGGTTTAAAATGTTTGTGGTTGATGGAATTGTTTTTTTGCAGTTCACATATTCATTAATAATTAGCCTGTGTACCTAGCCTTGTTTCTGGGCTTTACCCCTCCTTACTTTTGGAAGAAAAAATATTAGATAGGGGAACAAGCACTAATATGTATACCCAACATTCTTAAGAAGCATGCACAAGAAATGCTACCATTATAAAGTTAGTCGCAAGTGCTTGTTCCCCTATCTAATATTTTTTCTTCCAAAAGTAAGGAGGGGTAAAGCCCAGAAACAAGGCTATAGGTACACAGGCTAATTATTAATGAATATGTGAAGTGCAAAAAAACAATTCCATCAACCACAAACATTTAAAACCATAATATTCATATTGTACATGAATAAAAGTCAGACTATAAGGAATAATAGGTTGTAGGTTGTTGTTCTATACATACGTATGAATATAATCTACTTATTCATATTATACTGATTACCTTGAACACCTGTGCAACAATACTCCTTGTATAGTTGATCTGCTAATATTGGTTTGTTGACAGATTTTAGAACATCAACAATAGACTCCCAACAAATTGAAACTTTTGTATTTCCATCCAACCAGTACTGCAAAGTTTGGGTGAGTCTTCTGCTCATATCACTATGTTGATCTTCAATAGTGTTAAGGTGAAATGTTTCGATTCCAAGGTGAATTCCAATTTGATACCACAAGACTTTTACTGATTTTAGCTTTTCCATCAAAGTTTTCATGTCACAATCAGTAAGACCTATATAATAAGGAATATATGGTACATATGTATGAAGTTTGCAATTACAATTTAAACCTAAGGGCTTTACGCTAATACACACCCCAGGGAGTACTAAATAAAAATGTATTAATAAAGATCCTTTTTAGTATTGCTGCATGCAGTACCCTTATTTTATGTGCTACAATCAGGATGGGTGGGAATTACATGCGCATGTACTGATATAATCAGCCTTGTTGGTATCAGTATTCTAGTGATGAGTTGCATAGGAGGGTACTGCACGTGTTGTCCTTAATATGTGTTTATAATTATGCTCTTAATTTGGCAGTTATCATCAAATTTAATACTGGTTAGCAATAATAAAGATTAAATTAAATTTCACAAACAATAATGAATATTTTTATTGTCTTTCCTGTCCTTGGTCTATAGGTGTTGGAGTTTGTAGAGTCTGCTTCGTTTCAGTTTTGGCCCTTGGCATGTTGATTAAGGTTCCGGGATACCATTGGTATTTAATTAAATGAAACGAAGTTTTTTTTTTTTTGTCAAAATCAGTATCAGCTTAGTTCAAAATGGTGGAGATATGGCTATAAAATTTTTGACATCAAACAAAGGCATAGATAAGGTTACTGTAGTTCATCTTTGTTTTAGTGCTTTCAGAGCTTGACAATGTCTATTATGTTAACTAGGGACTGGCAAAGAGTTTTTGTGGCCATGGAATGATGAACGAAACACTCTAACAGTGAGCTGACCTGGAGTCTCAGTACTGTGCAATGAGCAGTTTTTGTTAAATACTGAATAATGTAGTTTGGTATCGCAATTATTTTGCCTGTATACCCTGCAGAACCTTAAACATTAGTTGAATTAATAATTAAATATATATAGTTATAAAGTTACAATGTTATTGGACTAGCTACTTGCAATAATCAACCTTTGGCATCTATCTGTATATATAGATCTCAAAAATTTTCTAACTGTGATTTTCATGTGATATAAACTGACTTGACGGTTTTTCCTGGCTCTGTTGTTTTCAGTACAGTAAAACATAACAGCGTAGCCAATAACTTAGTACCTGGAGGTCCAGGGTTCTTTTCCACATCTCCACATAGCAAAATAAGCAACAGTAGAAATAGGGTTGGGAGGTGGTGGAGAGCAGAATCCAGGTGGAATGAGAAATAAACACAATTTGTTCTTTCATTAGTACAGCAACAGTTACTGTTATCGCAATACAAACAATCTAAACAACAAAGAATTTTTTTTAAAAAAATAAAGTGCACGATACAAACCACTTACTGATTATTGCTGCCCTTGACCAAGTGCCAGAATGATTTCTATCGTTCAATATCACAAGTACCATAATCAAACATTCAAAAATACGCACGGGAATTTTTAGAGTATGGGGAGAGCAGGGAAGGTTATTGGACTGGTAACAAATTTGTTTCTCAAATGGAAAAGGCCGTGGTTATTGCAGAGATTAAATACCCCAAATCTGATGGATGGCGACACGTATGGGTATTCGACCATAGCAGCTGTCACTCTGCTATGGCTGACGACGCCTTGGAAGTAAGCCACATGAATGTGAAACCTGGAGGCAAACAAAGGCTCATGAAGGACACTATTTATGATGGTCAAGAACAGAAGATGTACAATATGGTTAGGGGAGAAAAGGTACCAAAGGGTATGAAACAAGTCCTTGAAGAAAGAGAAATCTCAACTGCTGGGAAAAATGGAGACTGGATGCGTAAAGTATTAGGAAACCATCCTGATTTCAAAAATGAAAAAAATATGATACAACAGTTCTTAGTTAAGAAGCTCTTTAGGGCCTAAATTTATTATGCATACTTAATTAGATTTTATGAATATTTAATTAACCTAGGTTTTTGTACATTTTTGTTCTTGCTTTAGCCTTAGTCACTCTCTTTTGTAGCTAGTTGAGCTTAGCTATGGTTGTACTAAGCCATGGCTATATCAAATTAGTTCTAAATTTGCTTTTATTAACTTTAAAAGCTTGCAAAAACGTAAGGGGTCAAAGTTCGCCAAACGACCTGCATACTTTAGGCTTTTTTTCCAGCTTGAAGAGCAGCACTGCAAAAGCGCTTGTATGCAGGTATAGCCTTAGCCTCCCTGCACCTCCATAGCTAGCGTCAAGCTTCTCCTGCAAAGCACTAAGAAAAAAACGTGAGTTTAAAACCAAAGGTCACGATCTCGCCGCGATCGCGACCTTTGAACTCTAAAGCCTATATCTCCCCTCCCACTAATCAGACCTGACTCTTACTTGGTATTTTAGTAGTGCGCTTCCTTACCTAACTGCACAGCAAGTCTAAAGCTCATAGCTCAAACGCTATGGCTTAAAATAAAAAAATGCGAAAAATCGCAGATTACGCGATCGTTGAATACGCGCGTGCGGATAAATCCGTCTACCGGCCCTAAAGAGGGTCATGTATGTATATTTCTACCAAAATTCCACCCAGAACTAAATCCAATCGAAAGAGTCTGGGCACAGCTGAAATGATACACCAAAGGACACTGCAAGTACACACTGCCTTCGTTACGGAAGAATATCCCTCTATCGTATGATACCGTATCAGTTGAAAATATCAAAAAACATTTTAGAAAAGTGAAGCACTATATGTATGGGTATTTAGAGGGATTGACACAAGGAGCTGAGTTGGACGACGCACTGAAGAAGTATAAGACAGCTGTGAAATCTCACAGAAGNTATTACGTTGTCTTTGAGGGGCTGGAGGATGGTGCGAGGGTTTTGTTTGAAGGACGTCCTGGATGTGGGAAGACCACTCTCATGCACAAGACCAGCCAGGAGTGGGGGAATGGCAACCTTCTGAAGGACAGGCTCTTCTTTTTGATCCACCTGCGACGGTTTACGAACAGACCAGATATCAGTTTAGAACTTCTCAAGGCATCAGCAGTGGATCTCACTCAGTCAGAAATTGA